>OU744735.1:9176957-9736545 GCA_916613615.1 Steromphala cineraria
GAGTCGAGAATCGAACATGCAACCTTCCAATTAATAACTCAGCGCTTTTAACCACTAAGCTATGGAGAACACTGATTGAGGGGATTTGGTTGTCAGTATGAAACAGGTATTGTTTATTTGACAGATGAAACGGCGCGTGCACGTGGGGAAATGGCCTTCGGGGCTCGTTGATTGTTTTCATGTATGTATGAGGCCGTTTTGATGTGAACAGAATTTCCTCGGGATAATAAAGTCTTATCTTATCTTATCTAACTCACTTCTTTCTGACGACTCTGTGTCCTGACCCCGTGACCTCCAGTGTGTTCATGCAAAATGGCTCCTCTTCCGGGCACTCCTTGACGTGTGTGACGTCACAGGTTACATCACCGGATGCACATGCTATACATACGTTATTCACTTTGGCTGGAATATAAAGATGTTTTTGTGTCACTGTTACGGCCTACGTTACAAATTAAATGTCTTGAATGCAAAAGTTTTCCTAATGATCAACTTGTAGAGTAGAAGGTTTTGTTAGGAGAAATTTGTTTCATGATGCTCTATTTAACTAATTTGGCTGTTTAAAGGACACGAGGTAGAACCCAGTGCAAAATAATATCACCTGTTGTTGTTGGACTGGAAGAAGTTGTAGTAGTAGTAGTAGTCGTTGTTGTAGTAGTTGTTGGGATTGTTGTGGTGATAGTCGTGGATGTTGTTGATGATGTTGTTGTTGGCGGTGTGTAGTCCAGTAGTTTAGCTGGTCTCTCGTCTCTGTTACATGGCTTGTCCGTCGAACTCGCATTACAACACCAGCTGGACAATAAAATTATAATTTTGTTTACGTTATGGAACATGTTTTACGTCATTGGCCCTTAATCAATTATGGTTTCATCCTACATGTATGCTTCGACAGCCAGTGGACCGGCATGGTTCATTCTGCTGTTCTGATATTTTCAACACGTTTCTGTTGTAAATAACAATTTATCATGTCGTCTGACTCGCACGCAACTTTTAGAACAACTTGTATACCTGTAGTAAGCATGGTGTGGGAAGTGGGAGTCCTGGGAAGCCCCACTAGTTTAATTTCTATATTATGTTTACTTCAAACATAGGAGGTAATGGTTTCTACAGGTCATTATGGTGTGTATATGAGGATGACCAAATAGCCAATCAACCCCAACCAAACTCACAAGGTCAGAAAGCAAAGTTGGCCCATACACTTTTGTAGATAATGACAGTACCACCAACCCCCACTGAGCTTTGAACATGAATACCGAAAACTGGTATTACGGGCCTGAGATGATCATGAAATATGTCATGTTGAGCATGAACAGATAGATTCTTGGTTCAAACAGGATAACATGTACAGTTTTGAAGATTTTACTGTAAAATGACATATTTTAGATTTTGCCTTATATTCCATTTCTGAATTCGTAATGATGCCACGAATATTGGCTATTGACAGGGAGCAAGCAGCGGTTTTAGCGAAATGCTCTATTATCTACTTATATTAACAGTTAAACTGTCACAAATATACAAAATTTATGATAAGACTCTTTTCATGGCTTCAACAAACAAAAACACCAGTGAGGGTAAACGTCCTGGAAAACAACACGTCACATGCCCACATCAAGACCACTTCATCAAGGCCACAAATTTGAGGACCTGTAGCAGGCAGCATCGAGGATACTTTCATCAATCAGTAGGAGAAGTTGAGCATCAGATTTCAGACGTCGTTTTAAGGGATAAGTGCACATAGATATCATGTTGGTCCAATTCTGACACAGGACGTCGTAGAGCACGTCTCGTTTGGTGCAGAAATTAGGTTGGCACACAGAGATTGGGGAAGTTAACTGACGAGTCCCGATTCCACTTTGGGAACGCTTGCATGTGCGACAGAGTTACAGCCATCGCTGTATTTTGAAGGTGGGCAGAAGAAGTTGATAATTTGGGGTATGATCAGTGCCCTGTTAACACAGGACATAGGACGTAGCAACGCCTATCGTTGTCCAAAACACAAATTCGACAAAATGATGCCAGATCATATTCCACAAGGCATACCATGGACCTCTTGCGACAGAACAGGACCATAATGCTATTATCAATGCTCTGTCCGGCTTTGGGACCCATAGAGCACGTATGGGATGAGAATTGTCAATAAAGCGCCGCCTCTCAACAGCTGTCAAGAGGCGTCGTTCCACAGAAAGTCTCTTTGTTACACTGTGTGACCTGACTTACCTGACAGATGACGTGGTTAAAGAGTTACTCAAATTATTAAAGTTACATGAAAAAGAATGGCATTAGGGGCCTCTGATTGGAGGCTGCGTAATGATAACTACTAACACGTGAAATCCTAAACCTAATATGGTAGTTGATCAACTGAAGTAGACATACGCCTATGTGGATAGATTTACGGTAGGCAGAATACACTCTGATGATATCGATATGAAGAAATGTTAAAATAGGACGTGCCTAATAACAACTGATCCCTGAAATTACAAATGCAATTATTAAGCCAATAACTATTTATCAAATTTAGGTGACAACACACCTGCAGATGAGCCCGTGTTTAGAGAGATGTAAGGAGGAGAGATCTCCTGCACAGTCAGCTTTGTTCCTCGTCACCTCCCACCACTCAGAGTAGCACTCAAGGTCACTCGCACATCTGGAGTAGTAACATTTCAAGGTTGTAAATATTGAGTTAGTATCTGATACTTAGTAGTAAGTGAGCTTTACATTAAAGGTTTCAATGAGCTACTTAGTACTATATATAAAAGAACTGAGGCTTTAAAGGGGCAGTAGCACGTTTTAGGGGGAATATAAGGTGATGTCAGGAAAATGAAAATTAATGGTTTCAATTGAAAGACGATGTATTTAAACTAAATGAAGCAGTAATAATTCAAATATATAATGTAAAGGTGAGCCATGCGATTCCTTTTTCTTCCACAAAATGAATTAAAGGTGTTCGCACAAAATGGCCGCCAATGGATTTTATGTGAATCTTCATACTTTTGTCCTCTGACTATGGATGATTGGCTTGTGTAATGAAATTTTTGACACTGTCAAAATAATACATTTGGTATTAACTTACAACGATCAGTGAAATGTATGAAATATAAAATTATCAAAACACGTGCTACTGCCCCTTTACAGATGATAAAGACGACATGGATCGACTTGTATAAATCTAGTGAGTATTTGATAGGAGGAAATCTTTATAGTTCTAGTGAACTTTATGTAGAGAATCTCTCCCAAGTGTCTTCTGTTTTCAAATATATCATCACAAATTGATAAACGTAACAAATATCCGAACCTTGCCGAGACTATTTTACTTTTACCAACTAGTGTTGATATAGTTCATAGCAGAAGACACGAGGGTGAGATTCTATTTATTATCCAAACTCATATCCTATTTTTGTGGAAGATCAAGCGATATCCCCTGTGGAACACGGTTTTGGATGATAATACAATTTAGCATGATTTGGAGCTGTTCATATAGATCCAGCACAATGCTTTTCTTGTCACTCATTATATCCTAATTAATCTGCAAAAATACCTTCAGTTGGTATTCGGGATATTGTTTAATTAGAGTAAATGTTGGTTGTGAGCTTAGGTTATTTGAATTTTTTATGTGGTATTCATCTTACTGCTTTTTGACAACTCTGTGTCCTGAACTAGATATTTCCAGCGTGTTCATGCAAAATGGCGTCTCATCCGGGCACTCTGTGAGGTTACTGAGGTCACAGGTCTTATCACTCGATGTACAGGATATGCACTTGTTGTTACTCTTGGCTGAAATGTCAAAGATATTTGTAATGATGGTTATGCCATTTTGTTATGGACAGTTTAGTTTATATTAATTTACATTGTTGTGGAGCATATTGATATCTGATGGTTATTATGATAAGTTATGGTAAATGTGTAGTTTATATTTATTCACATTGTTGTAGAAGCTGGTAGAAGTGGTAGAAGAAGAAGTAGAAGCATTGGCCATATGATGATTATGTTTTCATAATGATCAACTGGAGATTTTTGTTTGGGAAAATGTATGTGATCATCCTTTATTTTACTATTTTAGCTGTTTAAGGGAAAATAAGTAGAACCAAGTACAGAATAATATCACCTGTTGTTGTTGGATTGGAAGTTGTAGTAGTAGTAGAAGTAGTAGTCGTTGAAGTAGTAGTAGTTAATGTTGTTGTTGGGATTGTTGTTTTGCTAGTTGTGGATGTTGTTGATGATGTTGCTGTTGGCGGTGTGTAGTCCAGTAGTTTAGCTGGTCTCTCGTCTCCGTTACACGGCTTGTCTGTCGAGCTCGTATTACAACACCAGCTTGAGAAAATTATTGCTGTCTTAACCATTTTGCAATGAACGAATATATATATATATATATATATAGGTTGATTATATACTGCTTACATGTTGGTACATAATCAACAGAGCCTATGTTGAACATAATCACCGTTATGCTGTCATCATATCAAGTCACCATTGACAAGAATTGATTGTGATTACATAACTTTTCTATTTTGATCACGTCAACAACCTAAGTCAATTTTTTTGAAAGATGAAGGGGATTATTTTTCATGAAAAAGAAAGTTCTTTAATTTGTATATTTTCGTATGAGTTTGATTAAATATAAACCTTCATACCAAAAAAACCCTCTCTGATTTGTATAATTGCAAAATTCGAAGATGAAATGACTGTCTCGGCAATTTCAGTCAATAAATTTTCTACCGACTTTGTAAAACTTGCAAAGTAGTTTTTCATCTGATCATGACCTACACAATAGTATGTCATGAATTGAACTGAAGTGTGATCACTATCTAAACTATCGGTATATTGATATGGTAATGCAACAAGTGTAACTATTTATCTTGGTTGGTCAACACACCTGCAGATGAGCCCGTGTTTAGAGAGATGTACGGAGGAGAGATCTCCTACACAGTCAGCTTTGCTCCTCGTCACCTCCCACCACTCAGAGTAGCACTCAAGGTCACTCGCACATCTGGGTTAGTTAACGGAGGGATTTGATAAGGCATTTACCTCCACTTTTAAGGGTGTCAACAGAGCTGTAAAACTTCTTTGAGAGACAATGAAGATGGAATGACAATAATGCTGAGGAATATATGGCTTCTTACAAGTTATCTCTGTTTAATTACATTTACTCTTTTCATTTTGTTGTTACAAGTTGTTGTTACTGTGTATTGTACTATTTACTTATTAATATGCCCCTTAATCATTACATGTACACTTCCGCTGCTTGAGAACGACAAAGAAGTTGTCATCCATATATTCCTCAGCATTAGAGCTGTAAAATTATGTAAACCAAATCTTTTTTCTATTGCAAAATAGTTCTAGATACCTTTGAGAAAGGTCATGATTAAACAGACTTTCAAAAGGTTCAAGTCTACGTCCAAAACACATGATATTTAAGGTAACGAAAAGGGGATTCTTAATATTGCCTCATGAATATTTATGAGGCACGGAAAACGGAGTGCGCGTAATCAAAAACGAGGCTAAGGCCGCTTCTACACCCGGAAGTAACATTCAATAGCATTGACTTTGTCGGTAGCTTTCCCTAAAAACGCTTCGTTTTGGTAAATAATTAGCTATTTACAATGTCAAAAGTCCAGAAACGATGCAGTAATTAAATATCTTCAGGTAAGACAGTCAATAATTGTATATTATTAGCTTGGCGAGTTTTGTTGATTGATTTACAGGGCTGTTTACACGTTGCGTGTACTACTTTTTTACACATATACCAAACTTCTAGAATATTTCAATTGTAATCTATATACATATTTTAATAGGAAAAGAAAGACAATAATAAACCCCCTCTAGTCTTCGATGTCTTCGAGTTACTTTCAGGTCATCGAGTGCAGGCCTTATGTAAACAAACTGCATATCTACTTAATTAATCTTTATATAATATATTTGTGAGTCATATCAGACTAAAATTATACTTTTGAAAATTTTCATAATTATATTTTAACGTTTTCTATGTTTTTGCTAACGCCCATATCAAGAATATTCTTATATGAAAAATATTTTGTTTGGCAGATTTAATATTTAACATGAATAATAAGTGATAGAGTGTACTTCAGCATATCTAATTATCTCTTCAGCACAGAGAATCATGTTTACAAAATTAATGTAAATATATAACTTATTCTACTCGGTTCTTCTATTGAGAAAAATTGAATTTATACTAATGACAGTTATCTATGTTAGAAATTTTTGTAGTTGTAAAATTGTTTAAAGATTTTTAAAAATTATTGTGGAATAAATGATATGTTTATTATATGAGAGCGACTGTATAACAAGGGAGATCCTTACATATTATTGGGAATAGTATATTGAAAAAAACACACCTTTAGGAAAAAAATATTGATCATAATTTCTTAAAAAAACCTTTTCAAATGACATATATGTAAAACTTGTTTTCAGCATAAGAACTGACACATAAATTTGGTGGGCTATGAAAATTTTTCAATCAATGCTACAAACAGATTTAAATGGTAAATTAAATGTTTAATACTGATAATTATAAAATCTTAAAATGTGGTCTGTGTTTAAACTATGTGTTTAGTTCTGTTGATACTTTTACTGTATAAATAATATTAGTTTCTTTTTCTTGACACAGAACCAGTAATATATTGAGAGTATTTTAATCATATAGGCTATAATTGTTTAAAGATAATCACTAGAACTGATCTCAAAACCACTGTGAAATCATGTTACATGAATTATAAAAATTGTTGTATGTATAAGAAGCAACTGTTTGTAATTATTAGATAAATGAGGAAAATCTTTACAAAGTATTTATAAAAAAATGTTTAAAAATATATTTTAGAAAAGAACAAATTATTATTTTTATTTGATGTCAAATTTAGGTTTAATTAGGTCAAATTAAGTAAAATCTATTTTTTGGATTCCATTAATCTTCACCAAAAGAGATTATTTAAAATGTCAATTTATTTTGAAGGCCTAGATACATATTTAAAATTGTATCATTTGTACCTAGCTAAAGGGTAATTTTTTATAATGCTGAAATTCATGAATATTAGTATTTGTGTTAAATTCAAGCAATTCTGTTGATATGTCATATTGTTTCAATTATCATCACCCAGTTCAAATGAAGCATTAACCAAACACAGATGTACATTGCCATAAGTCTTAACAAATAAATAATAACATATAATTAGTTCCCTTCAATTCATTATAATCGAAGGCTTATTTATCTCCATCACAATATCAATAATTTAAATTCTGCATTTCGTATTTGAATAATGATTAATTGTTTTGGTTTTAAAATATTCTGTTTATGAAGCTTCTTACTTTTCAATCTACATGTATAATGTGTCTCTTTGACGGTTTCGCAGCACAACCAACATTGTAAATCACAATAAACATTTGTAAACATGCCCTCTCATAAGTTAGTAAAGTTACATCTGGGCAGTTACTGCAGTTTGTTCAAAATTGGCAGTGGAGATCGAGACACTTACGAGAAACATAAACTACATTTTTACGAATGATTATCATAAATTTGCAATGAGATATATAGCAATAACAACACTACAATCTTGATTGCAATTGAAAAATTCGTCGGTATTTTGAATTTGCCACGGATATAACTATCCAAAACAAAGGTTCGTTATGGATTGACATGAAATAATTACCCTCCATTGTGTCGATTTTATTATCATACAACAGGTTTTTGTCACTGGTGTAGCTGGAATACGATTCAATCATACAGGCACAATCATTTCTAGCCGATAGAAACCAGAGAGTCGCACTAACAACAAGTAGCCATTACGCAACCAGGAAGTAAGAAGCGGCCTTAGCCTCGTTTTGGATTTGAAAAGGTCATAGGTCGTATGCATGCATAAATATTGAGAATCCCCTATAATAGAGTTATTGATCATTATAAAAATGGATAAGATTTTCACGTTTCCTTTGGTACCTAACAGCCGAAGAAATGTTCAACATAGTTTTCTACATTTTACTATACTCTGATGCTGTCCTGTGGTGCATGTTGACGGCCTACCCTTTACTGACGACTCTATGACTGTTCATTGTGACCTGCAGAGTGTTCATACAATATTGCCGCTCATCCGGGCACTCAGAGATATGTGTCGCGTCACAATTCTTCTCGGCAGGACCACAAATCATACACCGATGCTTCGTGCCTGAATAAAAAAATAGAAGAGATTTAGAAATACCACAAAAGAAAAAACAGTTCGCCGCCGATATGGTTAGTAAACAAAGTAGAGTGAATAGAATACAAGGAATAATCACTCTTCAAAAAAACAAAAATTATCGACAGGCAGATTAATGTAAGTAGGTTCATTTATGGGCCTTTGAGTCAAAATTGACCTACATTAGTGCCCCGAACATCTACAGTGTTAACAATAAGTAATATCCCCTTGATCCCTCCCCTCTGCCTGATTGATACAATACGAAGAGTTAATGGAATATGGAACTATTGTTATCAAGCAGATAAAAGGTATGAGCGTTGAGTGTTTTTAACTATCATTCTCTCAACTCAGTTTAGCCAATTCAGCTTTTTTCCGTACCACTTGTTGAAGTTGAGGTTGATTTAATGTCTGCTGTTGATGGTTTTGTGGATGCTGATGGCACCGTTGTTGAGATGGACGTCGTTGTCCCTGTTTCAAGATAACGTCAGAGTAAAATCAAGGGCAACAATAGGCCGACGTTAAAGGGAAGAAATAAAGGTCACACGTTTCTGATTATGAAGATATGCTTTATGGATTGAAAGGTGTCCAAACAGTTTTGATTATGGGTATGATATAAAACGAACTTTCAGTTAATGATTTGAATGATTTTGCTTAAAAGGAACGAAAGTTGATTTTATAGAATATCTGAAAAGGGCAGTAGCGCGTTTTTTTGAAAAAATTATATTTTCACTGATAATTGTACGTTATGCTTAATGCATTATTTTTAAAATGTCAGAAAACTCATGATACAAAACAATCATTCGGTTCATTATCAGAGAACAAATTATAAAATTTCACATAAAGTCAATTGGCGGACGTTTTTTATGTAAACACCTATTATTCACTTTGTGTAAGAAAAATGAATCGCATGTCTGAACTTAGCATTTCATATTTGATTTATTAACGCTTTATTTAAGTTTAAACACATTGCCTTTCAATTGGAACTATGTATTTTCATTTTCCTGACATCACCTTATACCCCCTTCCCTAAAAAAATGCAACTGACCTTTTAAGTAACATAATATTACAATGGAAATGCCTCTGTACGTAAATTTTCGTACGGAATACCTTTAGTTACATTTTATTTAAAATGGCTTAAGCATCTTCCGCTGAGTAATCTATGATGGTAAACGCCTCTTGAGCAGTGGGCTGGCAGTACAGTCTCACAACGTTAAAGTTAATTCAAGTACATGTAGTGAAAGGGTTCATAACAGAAACTACTATCTAAGAAATTCTTGAATCTAATTGTCAGTACATTGACTAAACTTCTTATCACCGTTTTCGGTCACTATTTTTGGATGTTATGATGAAATGTGATCTTCAACTTGGCCGATTTAATACAATCTAAATAAATTTAGATCAACAGATTTTTTATTTTGTCATACTGTTGCAACACGGTATGACCAAATATAAAACCTGTTGATCTAAATTTATTTAGATTGGATTTAATACACTGTGAGATAAAAAAAATCAGAAATGGCCATCTTTCATTTTTAGTACACTTACTCTTACCCCTATATTTGTCTATATATTTCTATTATTGTTTGATTCTTGAGAAGAGTTTCAGTCTCTTTCCAAGAAAGTCGAGTATTTCAAGGCTACAAACCAGTGATGTTCAAGGGTCCCAGCATAAGTAACTGTCTAGGTATGACTTGGTTCATTTCATCGTTACAACGAGCTCCTTTCGCTCCCGCGCCAAGCGCATGGCAGCAGTAGTGGCAAGATGGCGGGCGACTTCCGGTTGACCCCGATTTTTGTAGAAGAAGGTCGTTCTCGAAGCACTGTTTGACTGTTGATGTTTGTCTCCACCATAAATCTCGACACATATCCAGGGACGCACAGCTGACAAATCAGAGAAACATTAGGAGCCTTAAAGTTACATTGGGGCAAGAAATAATCGCTCAAACATTAGAGATGTTTGTTTACACAGTCAATACAACTTCTAGGATGTCGATTGATTTTGACCACAGTGGTTGTCTCTAATGCCAGAGACCCGAAAAAAAATGTGACTTAGGTATCATCCTGTGTTGTGTAACTGGGCAAGGCACTTCATTCACATTTACTGAGTCCACCCAACTGTTAAAGTGTGTACCTCAAACTGGATGTATCGATCTCTCGGTCGTGATTAGTGCTTAGACGCATAGCTTTTAGCATGTCTAAGGACGCGGAAAAGGCGTCATATAGGTATATGCACATTATTATTAATCTCAGTTGAAATATAGACAAAGGTTTGGTTGGCGTAAGGGGTCATTTTGGAAAAGAAATTGTAAGAAAGATTTTAAGTCTCGGTGAACAATAGCATGAGTAATGCAAGTACCTACCTTCTCTCTATGCGATACGAGTCACCTTTGACCTTGTATGACGTCATGCAATATCGCGTGTCATTCCTACAGATCGTGGTATGATCGTAGTTACACTCTATCCCTTCCGTCGGGTCCTCCACACATATGACACACATGGCAGCTGTCAAGGAGAAAGCCATAAGGCTTCAATGATTACACTCAGGGACTAAAGAAACGATACCAAGTTTTCGCGAGGGTATAAAAACAAAATCATATGGTTCGTGAAATGCGACAACGACTTCCTGCGCTAGGCACACGCGTTGTGAAGAAGTACTCATAATTTGATTCATTCAACTTTTATTCTTATGACTGTTTAAATACACTTGGAGTCCTAAAACAGTTTTTCAATATGGAACTGAATCAGATATTTATGAATTGTAGATATTTTATAAACATAACAGGTTATCATATAAATAGCCTTAATGAAGAATAATAATAATTATAAGAATACATTTATTCAGGCATCATGGCCAAGAATACAATCATTTGAATAATACAACTGTACTGTAGTTTGCGGATGAACCAGATTACAGAGTGTTATAACGAGATTTGTACTTACACAGGCAGGTTACGTTTAAAAAATATTGCAACATTTAAGGATTGTTTTACATGTTTTGTGCCTCTATCGATGTATAACAGCAACAAATTTTGTTGCTGTTATACATCGATAGAGGCACAAAACATGTAAAACAATCCTTATAATTACAAAATCAACGTTTAAACAAAGTTTTTCCTACTTATTTTTAAAAAAAAATCTAACATCAATGATGTGAGATTGTGGTTTGTTACACGAAACAATACAAAGTTGAATCAAAATTGAGAACTCCATAAACTAAAACGGCCGAAGATTTAATTTCGTTTTCGTAACCATTGACACCAATGCAATCACAATTCGTCTTAACCGGATTCCGCATTTTCGGAACAACCCTAATTAGCATATCACACGACGTTCAAAATGTCCGCCGTTTGCCAGACTCTCGGAGCGAACAAGCTCGAGGACTCGTAGTTATTAAAATGCAGCCTTTCAGGTGAATGTATGGATTATGTTAGGGAGAGGAATGTATTTACTGGTTACAAACGCAGGTGGGAAGTGACAAGATATGTTGTATCTGTCTTTGCAACAAAACGTAACTCGCAACTGTCAAAACCGGACTATTGCGTCAGGTGATTGTGACGTCACAAGGAATGAATGCACATGGTAGACTCTATGGTTGCCAATTGTTCTGCATTCATCGAGAAATGGCAGCAGGTGTTTGAGCGCTCTCGTCCAATCAGAATCGCGGAAATTAGTGTAACAAATCCATTTTGTAATTATATTTCAATAAATGTACATTTGTTGTTGCTAGAAGCTGTTTGAATTTTAATACGAGTATCCAAAACCAAACTCCAATCCATTAGAGTTGGGGACTCTGTTGTCAATCTCTCTGAGGATGTCAAAGATCTAGGTGTAGTGTTAGACTCGCAACTGACAATGGAACGCCATGTTACCCATACATCCAGGACTTGCTACATTCAACTCCGCAACATCGGGAACATCAGAAAATACCTGACCACAGATTCGACAGCAACCCTTGTGATGTCCCTCATCATGACACGATTGGACTATTGCAATAGTCTCCTCGCAGGTGCTCCGAAGAATCTGATAGACAAACTACAGCGAGTACAGAACTCTGCATGCAGCCAGGATTGTCACTCTCACTAAGAAGCACGAACATATCACCCCTGTGCTTAAGGATTTACACTGGCTGCCTGTGAATTGCCGCATCAAGTACAAGCTACTATGCATCGTCTACAACTGTCTCAGTGGCTCAGCACCGAAATACCTTGCCGACCTTCTTCAGGCATATATACCATCAAGAAGCCTACGCTCAAATTCACCACATCTACTGGTCGTACCCAATGTCAAATCAGTGAACTATGGCCATCGATCGTTCTCATTCTCTGCTGCAAAAGAATGGAACAGTCTTCCAATTGATCTGAAAACTTCACCCTCACTGTCCGTCTTCAAATCTAGACTAAAAACTCATCTTTTCAAATCTATCTTCTCGAAATAAACGTTGTGCGCTTCGAGCATGCATTGCGCATGGAGTTAAAGCGCGATACAAGTGGACTATTATTATTATACGAATGGGAAAGTATAAACTGGGTATATAAAATTGTCTATGTACAAGGACACACAAGTAGAAAATGAAATTTATCTCGTTAAACATTACAATCACATTTGTCACATAAGTGTTTATTTGTTTGTATATCAATATTATATCTTTGTTGAATGTTCAACTTCAACTAAATTTGCATATAATAAGAATAAATAAACTGTATTTTCCAGGTTCCAGGGCAGATTTAATTTCTAAATCTCGTCAAGTAAAGGAGATTTTTAACGACATTTTTTGAAAGTCATGTTTTTCAAAAACGTTAACAGATATTCGTTTTATTGTATATCTTAGTTCAGATGCCGAGGACATGGAGTAACCCTGTATCCGTTGTAATTATCAACCATAGCTTATACATGTACTATCCTGCATGATATATTTTGCCGTTTCTTTTGTCCCTGAGTGTACAGCCGTACATGTACTTACATTGGAGATAAAATGAAGTACAAGAGGATAAATCTTTATTTTCTCTTCATAATTATTCATCGACATATCTCTATACTAAGAATTGTATCTGTTTGATAAAGCGCATTCTCTCACCACAGAGGCAGATCAAATCATGAAGTGTTGATCGAGGCTCTGTTCTCATTAGACCAAATTCGTTGGTTCCGGCAGATTCACCTGGTGGAACAATTTGCACCACAATCTTTTTTTAAAGCAAATGACAACGCTTCTCGCATGGAAATGCTTTTGCCATGATATTCAGTACCCAAAATGATGGTTATAGAACAGCGTCGCTGATTGCACAACTAACTTTGATTGCCTCCAATCAGACAGAGGCAGAACAGAGGCTCGATCATGACTTGAAAGAGAATGGATAAAGCGCCGTCGTTTCAAATTTGCTAATATTACAAATAGATAGTAACAAAAACAGTATCAAATCTTTTACAAAGGAATCATATACGGTTTTATAGTTCTCCAAATGTCATGACGGGGTTTTCGTAGAAGCGGATGTCCTCCGATATCACCATTAATTAAACTGGTCTTATGAAACATCTGATGTTGACACGCAACAATCTAAAAATGTTAATTCTTTTTAATACCTATTCATACTAACATTATAAAAGGAATGTCCAAAGGGACTTCATAACCAATTAAGATATGTGTCTTCAGGGAGTCAACAAATTATAGTTAAGATGTTTTGATGTCACAACGAATTTGACAAAACTATGAGCGGTAGGATGGACACAATAAGAATGTGATTAATTAAGAAATGTTACCTTTTAGCATTTAGTTGTGGCCTTAACATTTTAATGCATAATCATTTAAAGACACGAAGAAACTTTTTACTTTTTTCGAATTTAGCTTTTGCATCCTTTGTACTGTTATCAAAAGCATCGTGTCGACTGAAGCATTCCAAGATAACTTTTGTTTTCGTATTAAAATAGAAAGTTCGTTATATTTTGGTTGTATGATTTTGATCTCATGACACAAATTATTTACTTTATTGTTAGTCATTTTAAAAGGAAGGGAAAGATATTTATCAAAAGAGTCATCTGCCCTGAAATTTTCAGCCAATATATGTTGTTGAATACTACAAACTTCAGAATATCATTTGAAAAATTAAAAAAAAAAATTTCTTTATATATTTCAGCAATCGGATCATTCATCGAAATGCTATTTAATAAGGTCGTCCTATATGTCAATGTTTGATCAGTATACTGTAAAGCCATTTGATCTGAATTCATTGAAGTTTGATAGGAATCGGCATTATTAAGATTGCCATGTTTGGCATTTTGATCACTGCCTATATCATTAATATCTTACCTCATTTTCTTTTATGAAGAACAGAGAAAACCTTCGATTTTAGCCATTTTACTGTGGTACACTGACATAATTTTATATTATTGAAATAAGTTATTGGCTGGATCATAGATCACGGCACTTTTGGGGTGGGGGGGGGATGGGGGGGGGGGGGGGGGGGGGGGATTAATCCAGGGTAAGAAAGTGAAGTGCCAGCGTATACGTTTTAGCCTGAGACAGAAGGGATTGTGTAATAAGTTCAGATTTCCCGCAACAAAGTTTCCTATTATTCAAGATTTCCTTTTCCTTTTTATGTTCTCATGTTGTCCTATAAGTTTTAGTGCCTTTAAACATATTAATATTAAAATGATAGCTCAAGTTGAGGACATTTCTCAAGAATTTTTTTTTCTTTTAGCTGTTTTTTCCTTTTATCGTATGAGTAAAGAACGATATGGGCCAAGATCATATCAACTTAATTAGGCACCGTAAGTTTACCCAAAGTCAAAATATAAGTCAACGGAAATAGGAGAGCCATACCAAGTATAACGTTGCACACAAATGTGACAAAACTGTTTTGCGCGTTCGATCAATTGTTGTTTGCATATCTTCGCGCATCCTACTGTAACTTATGATAACTCCAACTGCATGAAACCAAAAGTGAAGTATTAAAAGTGAAGAAAATTGCAAGGGAGATAACTCTACCTGTAGGGAACGGGGTCTGAGCGCCCTCTGTCTGTCCCGTGGCATGGGGGAAGATGAAGGGGGTCGTATGACGCTGACGAGGGGTTTGTGGTTTAGACGTCACTACCGTCTGCTCCGTCGTCTTTAGCAACGTTTCAGTTGAACGAGTCGTTTGAAGGGTGGTAGTTTCAGCTGCTGCACTGGTTGTTACATGAGCTGTTGGTCTTGTTGTTGATGTTGTTGGTTGTGGTGTTGAAGTTGTTGGTTGTGTTGTTGATGTTGTTGGTTGTGGTGTTTGTGGGATATGAGTGGTTGCTTTCGGTGTCACTGTGGCACAAAGTTCAACAGATACAGCCAATTCTCAGGGCAATCTCAATTCCGAGGGTAAATTAACTTTACACTTAATCGCAGAGTTATCTCTTGGATCTTGCAAGTTACACATTGAAGATGTAATCGTCATATAAACTAAACAAATATGCAATGGATAAGGGCACCTTTAATAACATCCAATTCAACATTAGAGCAAAATTATACATTATGCAAGCCATTTAGTCAAAACATGTAACATGGTTATGTGTTGAAGCACCCTATCTGTAAAAGTACGGACTATTGTACTTTTGCAAGCCGACATCCTCAGAGACAGACACCAAGACCAACACGACCCTACGATCATGTAGCCACCCTCAAGCATTGACAAGTCTTTGTCTGTTCGGCGAGAAGGTTAGTAATAATCAATATGGTCACACTTTGCATTGAAGCCTGTATGTGAGTGTTTAATTGTCAAACTTCCTTCACCTATTCAAATATGTCAAAATGACATCGTGAAAACGTATGTAAGTATGTTAGATGAACCTGCAGTTGACGTAATTTAAACGTAGATCTAATCGCTCAGTAAGGCCCTATCATCAATTCATCCGAATTGCCCTGATGTCAAAACGATCAAAGCTGGAGTTGTAGCCTGTCTATGAGTGGTTGAATGCCCAAATTTCCTTAACCTAAAGCCTATTCAAATATGAAAAAAATTGCGTCGTGACAACGTCAGTAATCAACGTTAGATGAACGTGTAGTTGACATTATGATGTCATTTAAACGGAGAACTGTTCGCTTGGAAAGGCCCCATTAATCATTTACCCGTCGTGTGTAGGCATTAAAACCGATAAGACCTGGCGTTGAAGCATTCAAATTTACTTTCAACTAGTAAACCTATTCATATATATGACAAAATTACGTCGTGACTATGTCAGGAATCTACGTAAGGCGAACATGCAGTATGACACCATTATTAAACCTAGATCTGTTCGCTCAGAAAGGCCTCTATCAACATTTACCCGCCGTGTCCGGAAACGGGAGCACATCAACTGGATACTCTTCCTTGTTACAATGGCGCGAGGAACAGCAGATGGAACACACCACGCCTGTTGCTAGGTTACCACTGCTCAATTGTGTTTGACTACATTTTGGGTTGGTTTTTGTTTCAAGCCACCACAAATGTTGACATTCGGATTTAGATGCACACCTGAAATGTTAACTATCAGTTTATATATATTATAAAAAGAGACTTCTTTGATTGGCATTCTAGAAGTTGGTGTGATGAACAATAAGGACAATTCTTATGGATGAACAACTTCTTTATTTTGTGTAAGCGACAATAAAAAGAGAGTTGGTTTCTTGGTTTCATTATACATATAGATGTTAGGATATGCATTCTAAACCTATCGCTGAAACTAAGGGCAATTACATCTGTCCTGTGTAAGCTCATGAGGAGTTTGTTGTTGTTTCTGCTTTGAAGGTTCAATCGGAGTATACAAATTCGCCAAAAATCTTAAGGCATGACTAATGTCACTTCATACATACGGAGCTTAAATTCACATATTGTATATGTTAACAAAGGGTTATATGAGCTAAACCATCACTTAATGTTAAATGCTCAAATCGACTTTTTTTCCAAATGTAATATCTGTCATCTGTTGAGTTTTAGTTGATTGCTGAACATCCAAGATTCAGTAAGATCTAAGACATCTTCAGTTAAGGCGAAAAAGAGTTTTGTCACTGTCGTCGAAAACCCAAAAAGGCATTGTGCATAGAGGGTGATCAAACACGAACTTCATCGATTTCTCTGGTAAAACTAGAACAGTTTTTATAATTTTGTAGGCATCATGCTATCCATATATTACTATAATATGAATAATGAGTAAACAGGATTTTGTTGACAATAATATGTCCGCTGTGAGACTTTCATAAAGAGGAGACATTGTCCAAGTACATTCCCCTAACTGACGAGTCAATTCACTTATGTGGCAATTGTGCAATAGACTATGACACAGAGGACAAAGAAGAACTTGTTAATAGGCTACAGATGGTCATCACATAAAGGACATTTATGGATGTCCATCATATTTATTCACAGTGTTGGTATATAGCCTTTTACCGTTATAACGCGTATGGACAAGTGGGATGAATACTAGCATTTATGGATGTCCATAATATTGTATAACCTTGTATATTATTTTTCAACTATAAGAACAACTTAAACATTTGATTATCCGAACTTTGAAATGTTTAAATGGTGGCGTTCACTAATGCCTATATGAACATATGCCTACAGTCTTATCAAAACATCTTCATGCACCATCTTCATGAGTACCACTGGCTTAAAGAGACACAGAGTATGTTGATTGGATCACATATGTCAAATTTTTAAATCGATGTTCTAACATCGAGAACCACTAACTGTGAATGAATATGTTAAGGATAACATACAAGTAACCGTCCATTCGTGAAAAAGAATGTACGAGCCGCGAAGCGGCGAGTTCATTGTTTTTCTCGAATGGACGGTTACGCGTATGTTATCTGACTTAAAATACAGCCTAGGTTTTTATAACATTCAAAATTGGCTTTTTGTGATAAATACACAAATTTAACAGAAATTCAAACAAACAAGATGCATAGTTCAATAAAAAAGTTCCTTAAAAACCTTTGAGATGCCCAAATCTGATGAACCAGTACATTCTTAATGCACGTGTAAACTGTTCAAAACGTTCGCGTCACAACTTCCGTGCCAGAACATTCTTAATGTACGTGCTACCCAACTATATAGCCAGTACATTCTTAATGCACGTGCAAATGGTTCTAGACGTTCGTAATCGTATAAAAGGGACGTTAAAATTGTTATACCTTGACATTATGTGCGGTAAGTTGATGTGTCTGGAGGGACAAAACGTCCGAGTATCTTCAATTTGATGATATTTCATCAGACGATGATGTTTCAACACAAGCCACACAGAAAGGGACAAATCGTTTTCATGCACATGTATGTACGGCGAAGACTAAATTATTCCATCGAATGACGACCGAATATCATCCAAATGTCCAAATGAATTCGAAGGAAGCAACGGGCGGTTTGCTGTGCCAAAGAGAGAAACCAAAGTAACCTGTTGAAGATGGTAAGTTTTATTTTTATCTATTATACTGATGATTAACGTTAGTGTTATGTTTTATTTGATAAACGTGAATAAGTCTCTTTACAAGAAAGTGATTCTAGATGATTTTTATTGTCATGTTCAATATTATCCAAATTCTAAGTATTCTTAACATATATTTAGGATATTCTAAAGGAACTGAACTACAGGAATGCTGTCACTCTACTTTTGTTAAATTTTCAACCAAACTAAACAAGGTTAGTGCAGTTCAACCATTTTCTGAACAAGAGTTGATAATAATTTTGTTTGTTTTCCAGATTTTCCAAGAGAACTAAGACGGGAACTATGGACTGTACAAACATGCAAAAATGGGACGAAGTAGGAAAACCTACCAATGCCTTGATCTTTCAAGAAAACATTAAAAGAAATAACTGCAGAGGATAAGAATGTGATTCTCAGGAGATTCATCCGAAAAGTATT
The DNA here is from genome assembly GCA_916613615.1 of Steromphala cineraria. Taxonomy (NCBI): domain Eukaryota; kingdom Metazoa; phylum Mollusca; class Gastropoda; order Trochida; family Trochidae; genus Steromphala; species Steromphala cineraria. Next base: position 9,195,989 of record OU744735.1, read on the forward strand.
ACTCGGAATTTTGACATCAACAACAGTGTGAAATGTTGTTAGATTGGATATCTCAAGTATTCTACATAAAGAAGGAAACTATTATTTTGACCAGGAATATACTTGTGAGAGAGAATCATCAGAAGATACCGAAAAAACTGCTGAATCTTCTTCGAATCAATTTCGTCCTAACAACGACAGACTAACACAAAACACCACGATTGAGGCTGACGACGGATACCAGAGGAACTGCGATATACATAAAAGATGTATTTAGAGTACAACGCTTGACAAGGTTCAATTTTCAATTGAAATTGTCCACGTTGTGTCAAACATGAGTTCAATAAAATTGCTTAATCTCAACGTGTCATTTTTTTTTTCAATGAAAATGGAATATAATGTTACGTCATCAAATTATGCCAACTAATAATGAGAACGTCGAAGGGACCGTCTCAAAAATCTTTACTTCCCATATAGTTGCAGTAGATTCCTGAAGGATAATGTACGATTGACACAATGGAGTGACGTCACTGCTGTATTTTAAAACAAGTTAAAGGTCAATCCGTACATTTGAGCGAAAATACGGCCATTCAAAGTCGGGATTTTGATCGAAAACCGGACAATGTGGCTCGAGTGGCACGCGCAAATTCGCCAAACGTAATTTTGAAACCTTGTCATTAGCTGATATTCGATTCGATAGTGTTTATAGGGTATTGTAACTAATAGGTAGATAAATCGATGCATAATTTAGAATATGTTTTCTTGATTTTTCTATAAAATCAAGCATTTTAGAGATATTATGCATAAATGGATATATTTGCAAGTCCAGTGATGAGGTATGAACTTCAATCAGCATATAAGATATTTTGTAGCTTATCAAAACCAAATAAAAGTTTAAGAAAGATACTCTGTGTCACTTTAAAGTTAAACAACCTTCACCCTATCAACAAAGTGGAATAATCCACCTGGATACACAAAACACACTGTTGTTAACACAATCGATATTTTATGTGACATTATCAAAGCGTATATTATCATGTATTCTTGTAAAAATTTAAAAGCATGTTTTTGTCACAATATGTCTATGGTCTTTGTGGTACATGTACTTTTGTGATTCTAGTCACTCAACCAATTTATTGCCAATTTTTAAAATAATTTTTTGCTAAAATCTCAATCATTAAAATTAATTCAATCAGTTCATCTCATAACGATGTTACATTAAGGATTTACACTACCAAATTTTAATATTTAAATAGATTTAGGGAAATTATAATGGTTTACCGTTTTTCCACCTTTATCTGTCCATTGTGAGAGCGGTACTGGTTCATACAGAAGGGGCTGAGTTGTTTACAGATGATACCGGTGTATTGTGGACTACTGCAGTCATGACCGGCCTCATTGTCGTTACAGACCTGGCAATAGTTCGCTGAACAGAAGTGTGGACATTATCTCTTTTTTTTTTCTTTTTTTTTAAAATCTCCATAACAACATTGCATTAAGAAAAAGGTTTGATAAAAAAGCAAATATGTTTTCGGATAGGTACATTTGAGTATAATGAGTGATTAATGGTATCAAACAAGTAAATTATCTTGATATTCTCTCGGTTTTAAAATGATATTGTGGTCAATGACCAATTAAAAATATACTTAAGTGTTGATAAAGCATAGTGTGTGAATTTACTTGAATTTGTCACGACATTAAAGAAATTGACAATAGCAAATTTTCAAGACATACTAATGTGTAATTTCAACGAGATATGTAAATGTATTATTAACATTGTCACCATATTAACGAAATTGACAATGGCAAAATTTCATAATATACTACTCTGTTTTTAAGCGGAATGTGTAAATTCTCTTAAAATTGCAACAATATTAACGAGATTGACAATAGCCAATTACAAAATAAGCATTAGTGTTAAATTAGCAGAAAGCGTGAATTCATTTAAAATTGCTACGGTGGTTACGAGATTGACAATGGCAAATTTCGAAAATATACTAGTGTGTAATTTAACATGAATGTGTAAATTCACAAAGAAATTATGATGATATGACGAGACATGTTGTCAGTGACCTTTTGCAAACATACAACAGTAGTATCTAATCAAACAAGAATATAATTCAACAAATAACATAGAGAGGTCGGTTCATTACGATACATGTCAACCATCGCTGAACCTCGAGCTTTCCTCCTTCTTAAAGAGCCACTCCTTGGATTCAATACCTTTCGTATTGCTTTGAATCAAATGTAGCTGGCATAATCAATGATTTGAATTCAAAACTTCGCATATATCCCAAAATAGTAATCATGCTTGTTTTTAATGAATATGTTATAAGAGTCATATATTTGTCGAAGCCAAAGTTACACGCCCTATTTACATGAAAACAAGTTATATAATTTATCAAACATTATCAATTATATACAAAACTGTCTTTCCGACTGCTGAAGATAAGTTTCAAAATTACGTCTGACTGATTGACGGGCGTTATTGTCCGGTTTTCGAGCATTATCATGTCTTCAAAGCTTCTTAATAATACTATTCAATGTCGATTGGTTCTAAAATGATACTTTCCTGCAACAGTCGATACCTCTCGATCAAATGACAGTATTGTTATTGTTTGACTCCCAACAACTAACGGAGCATCCTGTCTCAGGATACGAACGTTACGCTAACTCAACTAATCTGTACCCTGGGCTCAGAAGCTAGATTCGCTCGCGCGGCCCGACTTGGAATGTAACTAATCAAAGCATTTTCTCGTTGAAATTATATCGAGAAGGTGGCGAGAAAATGATTTGATTGGCTATATCCCAAGTCGGGCCGCGCGAGCGAATCTAGCCTCTGAGTCCAGGGTACAGATTAGTTGAGTTAGCGTAACGTTCGTACCCTGAGACAGGATGCTAACGGAGTGACTCCTTAAATAAAGACGCCGCTAATGGCTGAAATATTGCCCAAGCGGCGTAAAACAATAACTCACTCACTCGTAAAATAAAGAAATTGGGTTATGCAAACCATAGTAATTGCTACCTACCTCTGGCATCAAGCAGTATAGCATTTACATAACCAAGAAACAGACTAGCTGAAAAATTAAAACATTCGAGTACAAAATTTAAAAAATACAAATGTCCTAAAGATGCGAATGGTTACAAGAATGAATTTTTCTATCTTAAACGGCTAAATTATAATACTATGATATCATATCTGTGATACCAGTTTCTGTATCTTTTACTAACCTATCAACGTTGCAAAGAATATAAGCTAGCCACATTAACAGTTAAAATGAAACCAGGCATTTATTAGTGAAATAGCAATTTCGATCACATGACGTCATAAATAGGAATACAGCTTGACCTTCTGCGTACTTAGAAGAACTCAAATATCGTATCATTGTTTTTTGAATGTACATAAAAACAACGATTTGTACATTCCTCACATATAGGCTACGATGTATATTACCTCTTAGCGACTACGTTTGAAGTTTTCTTTTGTACTGTAACCTACTCAATGATATAGAGAGGGTCACTTTCTCACAACAGAGCTAGATGAAACCTTAAGACAAAGTTACGTAAACATTAGTATTGTTTTGTAATCGTATATCGGTGGTGAAAGTTTCCATTAGTTGGCTAATTTAAGAATAGTCTCCAATGGTTTGTTGAACCGACGCCAAACATGTTGGCGTCAGATTAACAGTGCTGAAATACAAAAGTGTGTGCAAAACTAATGGCGTGTAATGAACGGAACAGGCCAACAAGCATTCGACCAGTTTTAAAGGGGCAGTAACACGTTTTTTGATAATTTTATATTTTAGATATTTCACTGATAATTGGAAGTTAATGCTAAAGGTAGTATGTTTACATTGTCAAAAATCTCATAACACAAGCCAATCATCCATAGTCAGATGAGAACGTATGAAAATTCACATAAAATCCATTGGCGGCCATTTTGTGTGAACACCTTTAATTCATTTTGTGTAAGAAAAAGGAATCGTATGGCTAAACTTTACGTTATATATTTGAATTATAACTGCTTCAATTAGTCTAAATTCATTGTCTTTCAATGTGAACCATTAATTTTCATCTTCCTGACATCACATTATATTCCCCCTAAAAACGTGCTACTGCCCCTTTAACTTTGTTTTAAGAAGAAGAATGTCCTCAAACTGGCCATTAGTTTTGCACGTAGAGCATGTGTTCCGCCTAACGGCCTCAAACATGTTCCACGTGCAAAACTAATGGCCAGATTTCGTACATTCTCCTACACATATAATGTTGATGCAACCTCTTTTCGAATTAGACCAAATCCTTGGATTCTGACAGTTTCTCCTCGCGGCAAAACTTTGCACTACAAACCATGCATTTAAACAGTTTAAGCCAATGAAAACACTTCTCGCATGGAAAGTGTGGTTCTCGTCACAAAGCCATGTCATGAGTCGGTGGCAAAAACGATGACTTTTGGACCGTGTCGCTGATTGCATAGCTAACTTTGATTGAATCCAATCAGGCGTCCCGTTCTGCCAACAAAACCGGCTAATTCGAACAGAGACTAGATCAATATTTTATGACTCGATCATACTTGTAAGGGGAGACTGATACAGGATGTCAAGGAAAATAAATGCCCATTTTGAGATTATAAAACGTTAATTTGTTTAAAGCGCTGAACATTTTGATAAGCAATATCCAATTAAAGATTGATTATGAATCAAATTGTCAAGTTGAAACGAAACAAAATCAGGCATATTTATAGGATATCTAACGAGCTTCCCCTTTCATATCAAGTTTATGTCCCTAGTGAAATAATTTTGCTTTGTCACGAGCCTTGGCGAGTGACAAAACAAAATTATTTCACGAGGGACATAAACTTGATATGAAAGGGGAACGAGTTATGTATCCTATTTATTACCAACTTGCATTTCAGGCCATTTATTGCTTTTTTTAAACAACTTTTTATTATGCCTATAAAGAGACGAAACGGCGGATGAATATCAAACCACGCCACAGCCTCAATTGTTATACTATTACGACGTTAAATATTCACATTTCTAAATTCTACCCTACGTTAATTCATAGTGTCTGGTGAAATGTAAGTAATAAGCACTTTTGTCATGAACGAAGCGTACGTGAAAATAAAATCTCACTGCGCGAGAACAGTCAGAGTTATCTTTCTTTGATCAACGGCATGTCATGGCGGCCGCCATTTGTCTGTATCTTTTCGTCAAAATGTGTAAACAACCGCCTTCAAAGTAAGTTTAAGATGTTTATCATTGTTCAAACGCGTTTTGTTTTGAAGAAATGTTGTCTAAAGAATATTCAGTTGTCTTTATATTCTATAGATAACAATTAAGCAATGACTGTCTGTGTCATTTTGGAACGACATGGATCAAATTAATGAAATTCGGTGATCAAATTGTGCTGAATTTAAACCCTTAATTTTGTGTTTATATGAGCCTTGAGATATCAGTAAGATGATTTATTGTAATTCTTTTGTCATCCGATTTATTCCTTAACAATTCGGTAAGGAAGATTAAAAAAATAAACTGAAAGTTTGAAGAATGACTCCGACTCACTCAGTTCCATTCGAATTTGTGAATGAAAACACGTTCGTTTTATGAATGAATAAAGTAGTCCGGACAATGTCAAAGTTCACCGCAAGCCAATCAAATCACTTTGAGGTGTTATGACCCATATGTGTCATAACAAATTGTTATGAAACCCCTTTATGAAGTACCACGTGGGTAATAATTTATCATTATCAGATAACCAAGATTTCAAAGGAAGCGACATGCATTTGGTGATCTCAAGCTGATGACATGTCACGTCGACCTGAGTGATCGTTCTTATTAGTTATGTCATAGATACAAATATCAATATAATCATAATTTTAGACATTCTCTCCCCACAGAGCCAGATCAAGTCATGAAACAAATAATCAAGTCTTGTTCCTAATCTCCGAGTTTGTTGGGTAGAATGGGAGATGACTGATTGGAGGCAATCAAAGTAAGTCATGCAATCTGCGCTCTGTTCTTAAATCAACTTGGCATTAGTATGGGGAACTGTCGGAACCCAAGGATATGGTCTAATAAGAACAGAGGCTCGATCAACAATTCATGACTTGTTGGGAGAGAATGCGTTTGCCTTTGTGATGTTGGAAATACCACATTTAATGCAAAGCAAAGATGAAGTTATACATTCTAATTACCCTTCAAATACTCAACAATATGCCGTATAACAGGAGTAGCAATACAAAAAATTTATCATTATTAACCTATAAAATGGTTTAAAACTGTTTACTCACCCATACAACTCACACATAATACAAGTTTCATGTTGGTAGCCATAGCTGTATACAAGTACAAGTCGACTAGTTCACATCCTGTTACACAAATCTAACACGTGTTGTTTTCTCAGGGCTTATCGAGACACCGTTCCATATATACTTTTGGTTCACTCGGTTAAGAAGCTGACATGACAAAGCACTGTTTTAACTTTGAACGCAATAAAAACTTGTTACTTAATGGTAAAGATCGACAGAGCAGTTTGGTCTTAAAATTCAGTTATTCTATTACAAAACGATACACCAAAAGTATACCCGAAAACAACATATATGAACTTTTTAATGTGATACAAATATCAAAATATGATCTTACTAGCGTCAAAGCAATCTTATGTTGAGAACCTGAGGCTTTACTGCATTTGAAAAGAAACACCGAATATGTGAACTCTTTTAGAGATATCAATATTCAAAATTAATTTAATTGATTTAGAAACGTCATGTTGTAACGCCTTTACATGTACATTTTTGTTTGCATCAATCAGAGAATGCTAAGCTCTGAGTTGTTTAAAATTTCATGTTCATCATTTATTACCCCACTTTTTCCTTACTTCTTTTCAAAGTTATATTACATATTCGTAATATATCATTCACACTCTATAATACAAACACTTCAGATGAAAGCAACTTCGAAAAAGGTCATATCGAAGCGCACATAAAATGTACATATTGTGCTCATTTAAGAATCGGATCTGTGAATAGTCACTAGAAACGTAGAATCTTCACTCGCACACTACTCATAAATAAACCCATGTCCAAAAGAAACGATACCATACAAATCCCAAAATAACTCAATCCACTGCAGATAAATAAGACTAAAACATAGTAATATCATTTCTTCAGTAGTCAACTTACGTCTATGCAAAATTTGGAAACATTATCTTGTCATGTTTGCGAGAAACATGCATTTGAAAAAATCATCGATCTGGAATCTCCTTAACTAGGCGAAATAGCAGAGAGAATTTGGACACTTTCGCTTGTTTTAAAACGTTCTAGTGCAGTGACGCGTCAACGAATTAATGTCAAATAAAGTGTATTATATCTACAACATTTTTTTTCTGACATAAATTCAATACTTTATCAATTTTAAAGTGAAAGGACAAAAGTTCTGTTCATAAAACAATTTGAAATTTCGATTTATGCACTCCATGTACATTTGAAAAGACACAAAATCAAAAGTATCTTTTCCTGAAGAATGAAAATGTGCATACATTTTTACAAGATATATACCTGTTAGACACACTTAAATTCGACTCTGTCAGGTTATAGAATTTTGTTTCGGACGACTTTGAAAACTTGGTATCGTTTCTTTTGGACATGAGTTTAGCACGTATCCCTTCGACGACTATTGAAATGTGTACAACAATTAATTCAAACGTTAAAGAACATTTATGGTATCATTATTTTATCGCATATCCTCAGGTTATATAGCTGTTATTGATATTGTTATTGTCTGTGGAACGTTCTTAGATTTGAAATAATTTGTACTATTATTGTCAAATTCCTCTTTCCATAAAACGATATGTAGCACGTTTTTTTTGAAAGTTTAATTTCTTCGAATTTCCGAATTAATATTAGTTTAAATAATATTTTCAGAGGGTCAAGCATCATTACTGAAGTCGATTATTTGTAATCATTGATAAAATCCTCAGTATCAAGCGAAACGTAATGAAGGCCATTTTAGTGTGAATATCTTCAATCATTTGAAATTTGGACAGGATTCGCGTAGCTGTGCGTAACTAGGGTTTTGTCGGTTTGTTATCAGTGTGTCGTCATTTCTATTAGGTGTGTTAAAACTTGTTATAAGTGTGTAGTCTGTGTTATCAATGTGTAATTGATGTGTAATCGGTGTGTGTTGTAAGTTTCATAAGTGACAACAAAAAGTAAGCGTTACAACAGGGAGTTATACTTGTACGATCGAGGTAATAGTGACGCGTCACAATATTTTCGTCAAAGCTTTTATTCTGAAAGTCCATTTATGATATGCATCAAAAGTTTCAACTAAAATACCCCAATTGTATAGAGTTCAAGGTTCTTGGGTGTCCAATCGACTCTTGATAGTGTACAGTTATCAAATAAGTAAACTAGACATATTTTGATTAAATCTTTATTGAATTTACAAAGGTGTTCTCTTCGTTAAAGATAAAGAGTTATGTAGCCTAATGCCATTCTTTCTTCAAAGAAGACGATATGAAATGTGTATTCTATTGTGAAAAGAAGGACCTTATGTAGCATCATCCTCCGTTTACGGTCTATATCAAGTGCCCAAGGCACCCACCCCAGCCTTAGAGAACCTTAGTGAGACAGCCTCATCTGTATACAAAGGATAGACATTTAAGCGGGACTTTAACATAACATTCACTAAGAACCCAAAACTATATCTATGCCAATGCCAATTTTTTAAAACCTAATACCCAGCGCAAACACTGCTAATTGGCTTTACGTTATTACCCTAAAGGAATTGTACTTTTAAAGCAGCTCCGACTCTCCTAATTATTTTTATAGCATAAAACGATAACCGATATTTCTCTACGTAAACCTTCACACATGATGATAAAAGTTTCATCTTTAGTACAAAACAGTTTGGAAATCACTTGAACATTAATCCTACACTGTACATTCCAATATCTCGAACTTTTGGCCTCGGCACAGTGAGGATGGTCGGATGTTCCACAATTTCCCTCAAACCAACCCTGCAGAGATAACAAGTCCTGGTTATTTGCACCTGTTGATAAATAATAACAATGTAGGTATTTATATCGGACACGTTCCATCCAACTGCATGCCCAAGGCGCTACCCACAAGTATTACCCAGATGTAATTGTACTTCCACAGCAGCTACAAGGCTAAGCGCGACCACGTAGGTACGTACATCATGTTTTCAGGAACAGATCTGAACAGCTGTGTTTCAAACGCTGTGTTTCTGCACCTGTATCAGCGCACTTATCACTACACCACCTTGCATAACTACTCTCTGTAACTGACGCTTGAAGCATTGGCTCTCTGACTACCAATTCTCGCGAGATGTTAAAGTGATATAGAGAATCTCACCCAAGTGTCTTCTTTTATCATATATTTCAACACAAGTTGATAACGTTGAAAATAGTTTGCAATAATTATTATATAATCAACGAGTGTTGATATATTTGATATCAGAAGACACTTGAGTATAATTATCCATTTATCATCACACAAACTCTTAGTTCTGCATTTGATTTCAATGACAAATGGTCATCAGAGCAATACCTTTAGACGGCCAATGCTTTGTTTTCAGTACACGACCTGATAGTGATATAATGATGTCATTTCGTGAGAGTGTAAAAACATCGCGATGTCACTTGAATGACCATGGCATTTTGTTAAATCTACTATCAAAGTGACACTCTTAATAAAGTTAGTTCAACAGTTGTTAATAGTAATTCTACCATGATAGTTAGGAGATATACCATGTGTGTTTGAAAATCAGATACATGTTATACTGGATTAATAGCGAGTAAGTTTTGAATTGAAACGGAACGCTCATCATCTCTCTCTCTCTCTCTCTCTCATTTTCAAACACACTAGGTTTATCTCCATTCTACCATAACGATTTTAATCGTGAACTCTTTGTCTAAGCGAAGTGCACTTTGTAAAATGTAAAATGTAACTTCCGTGAACTTCAAAGTGAAATTCGCTTAGACAAAGAGTTCGCGAGAAAAATCGTCGTGGTATAATGGAGATAAACCTAGTGTGTTTGAAAATGAGAGACATGTTATACTGGATTGATAGCGAGTAAATTCTTAATTGAAAATTGAAAATGTTTCTGATTTTCAAACACACTAGGTTTATCTCCTAAGTGATACGACAGTATTAACAGACATGGAACTGTCGATCTAAATCTATTGAGATTGTCAAAGCGATATCTCCTGAGTTTTTGATGGATATTCCTTATCACAAGGATCTGCTTCACCTGTCTTCCTCCCCTTCCAGAATTTTCCTGTAGGCCGCGACCTCAAGTTCCAGAGAGAGTTTGACGTCCATGATCGCCTGCAGTTCCTGCAGCATGCACTCCATCTCGGCCCTCAGACTAGTGATCTCCTTCTCCAGCCTCTCCTGGTTACTGGCAAGTTCCTGCTTTTCATTCAACAGATCCTGGTTTTGCTTCTCAAGTTCACTATTCTGCAATTTCACAAGTTCGGAACAATAATACGGGTAGAAATAATAAATCGCGTAAATGTTAACTACATGGACGTGACTTACATTGTGATGATTTGAATAATGTTTCTACAGATTTGTGTGATATATTTCAATGGATTATGAGACGTTTTTTCATTATCTATTTGAGAGTTGAATCGCGGAATTTGTGCATAGTACGAGGGAGAGTCAATAAGTTCATAGGAGAGGTTCACTTTTGCAAATGTGGATCCAACAACTCACGGCGAGATACAGGTCAAGGAGAGTTGTCTTACCTTTGCCTCTAAATCAGCTATATGATTGAGTTCGTCAGATGAGCTCTTCGTGTTACTGTTCAAATCCTCTACTGTAGTCTTGAATATACTTCTTATTGGGTTTCCTTGTATGAATACTGTTTTAAAAAATATTCAAAGGCACAACAGGACGTTTTTCAATAACCTAAGTCGAAGATTAATTAAGAACATTGAAATACGCCATTATTTCTTTATGTTTGATATTACTTTTTAGCTCATCAGGTCTGAAAGACTCGATGGGCTTATGGCATGGCATGGCGTCCGGCGTCCGTCCGTCCGTCCGTCCGTCCGTCCGTCCATCCGTAAACTTTTCACATTTTCGACTTCTTCTCCAGAACCAATGACTCTAGAGAGCTCAAATTTGATGTGGAGACTCCTTGGCAATTGGGGATTCTAAATTGTAGATTTCATGACCTCATGACCTCAAATGGGGTCACAGGGGTCAAAACCTTAAAAACCTATTTTCATCTTCTTCTCCAGTTCCAAAAGGTCTAGAGAGCTGAAAAGTTGTGTGTAGACTCCTTGGCCAATGAGGATTCTAAATTGTAGATTTCATGACCTCATGACCCCAATTGGGGTCACAGGGGTCAAAACCTTAAAAACCTATTTTCATCTTCTTCTCCAGTTCCAAAAGGTCTAGAGAGCTAAAAAGTTGTGTGTAGGGTCATTGGCCAATGGGGATTCTAAATTGTAGATTTCACGACCTCATGACCCCATTTGGGGTCACAGGGGTCAAAACCTTAAAAACCTATTTTCATCTTCTTCTCCAGTTCCAAAAGGTATAGAGAGCTGAAAAGTTGTGTGTAGACTCCTTGGCCAATGAGGATTCTAAATTGTAGATTTCATGACCTCATGACCCCATTTGGGGTCACAGGGGCCAAAACCTTAAAAACCTTTTTTCATCTTCTTCTCCAGATCCAAAAGGTCGAGAGAGCTAAAAAGTTGTGTGTAGACTCCTTGGCCAATGGGGATTCTAAATTGTAGATTTCATGACCTCTTGACCCCATTTGGGTTCACAGGGGTCAAAACCTTAAAAACCTATTTTCATCTTCTTCTCCAGATCCAAAAGGTCGAGAGAGCTAAAAAGTTGTATGTAGACTCCTTGGCCAATGAGGATTCTAAATTATAGGTTTGGTTACCCCTTGACCCCAATTGGGGTCAAAGGGGTCAAGACCTTAAAAACATATTTAACTCCTTCTTCTCCAGTTTCAAAAGGTCTAGAGAGCTAAAAAGTTGTGTGTAGACTCCTTGGCCAATGGGGATTCAAACTTGTAGATATTGTGACCCAATGACCCTAAATGGGGTCACAGGGGTCAAAACCTTTTTCCATCAAAAGTCTGATGAGCTACAGAGCCCATGGCTCTATTTTTGTTGTATTGTTATATACGTTTGTCATTAACATACAAAGTATTATTATTGATCATGATGTAAAAAAAGACATTTTAGTGATATTTGGAGTATTTGCACATATTACATTCTTGAGATGTAGATTATGCTCGTTGTTGTTGCCATTATACGTGACAGACCAACAATTAAAGTATAACAAACATTGCCGAATAAACAGCTTGCAATTACGTGCAGTTGTAAGTCATCGTATCAAGTGACTTTTTCTTTTGTACAAACATTATTGTCAACATACAATAATTCAAAAAGTAAACTCACCTGATAATTTGCAATAACAAAATTGTTAATTTGGAAAAATATACAAATATTTCGAACGAGTGTTATTTGTTCACTGATTGGAATTCTTGATTGTGCTTGCAGATATGTTACGAATGCAAATGGAATTTTAAGATAATTATGCAAAAGAGAGGATTAATATTTTTGTTGTTAAGTAGCAGAAATTGAAAGAAGACATGTTAATTCTGTCGATTACAGATTTATCAACAAGGAAATTACAATAAACTTACCAAGATCCACACCGATGCATGCCTGCAGAAGCACACAAACAGTTAGCAACAACGTAAAGAAATTCATGTTATCAACAAATGAATTGTTCCTTTTTAAGATTGTTACATTGCTACGTACGAATATATAACATAACTTTTGTAATGACAATAACAGTATTTAATTTAAATCTATTTTGTTAATAGCATTTTCAATCATTTCTAAATGTATTAAGGTTTTCACACTGCTGTATGTAATAATGAACCAATTACACATCGTAATATTAATATCGGTCGTTTTCATTATTACACTTTGCAGTTATCGCGATATGAGATATCAATCTTTTTTAATCTGCAGCAAACATTAGTTTTCAAGTAACATACAACTTCATTTTCCGTTCTACAATTAAAAGAACAGTCCTATCGGAGTATTTTGTTATGGAAACCAAATTCAAGGTGTATTTCCAGTGTGTTTACATCATGTGAACAGAACATGACTATTACACCACCAAGTTGAGATATGTCGCTGAAGATACCATTTAGGTGGATTTAGATTTGTCAACTTAATACATAATAAAAGCTCACATTCGGTAAAACATAATCATCGAGGAAGGAAGCCGATCAGGGGCCACGAGTGAGAAAAACCTTGCTAAAAGATTCACATGACATTGTTAATAATTTTTATTTTCATTTGAATATATGAGGATATTCTATTTTTAAAAACATAGAAGAAGAATTGGTTAGGTGAGGTCCCGTGTGGCGTGGTGAGGCAATCCAGGTCCTGTGCGGTGAGATATGACGTGTGACGTAAGGTTCTGTTTGGTTAGGTGAGGTCTTTATTGAGGAGCTGTGAGTTGAGGTGAAAGAGGTCAGGTCATGTGGAGGTATATTTAGTGTTGTAACATCAGGTTTTCTGAAATTCATATGTTAAAAATCCTTATATCTTTACACCAGGGTATGATATAAAACGTTAATTTCAGTACGATTATACACACAGTGAAACATGTTTACTTTCACCGTGAATCATTTTCAATTCAGTTTACTGAGATAATGAAGTTTATTCAATATTTTTCTAATCTTTCAAATGATTATAAAGTTTCTAAATCTAGAATGACTCTTAATATTCGTCTTAACTCTAGAGCAAACTTGGTATAGTCACCCATAAGCAAAAACCGAAACCTGCAGCAGCTTGTTTGATAGCGGAGAGGGGCAAAGGGCCAGGTACAAAGTAGTGCGTAACCCAATTTACCGGCCAGGTTGCTGGTTAAATACAGTTTGTTTACAAAGCGGATTGTCTGAGTTGTGTAAGACGTCTACACCAATATGAAGTGTAGAGAAATCATGAGAGTTATTGTTCATGAATTGTTCCAAAAATACTTTTGATATGATACAAATGTTCATTAACAAAGAAGACATATTCTACGTGAATATCAATAATCATGTCTTTATACATACTTTATACTTGGTGGGGGTTAAGAAAGTGTGATTTCTGTTTCTCACCCCTGCCTACATTAAACACATATATATTAACAAAACCTTAGCCACCCAAGAAGTATTTATTCAAACTACCGCAAATGTTCGTTATTGTAAACATGCCATAATCATATACATCACGTCTCTCTTACATGTTGATGTGACTTAAACAAACTGTGGTGTGTACTTTATTTTGCCTGGCGGTTTATTTAAAAGATGTTCACACACAATGATCGCCAGTGATTATTTCTTCTACGAGCACGGACAATATGGCTGTGCACTGAGTAATTGAACTTCTAACGATGATGCATTAAGTCATCTTCACAACGTCACGGGCAAAACGAAAAAGTTTCGAAACCTTTCCATTCCTCCCTTGACATCATTGGCCGTAATGTCTGTGCTAGCATTTCAACCCGCTGCACGGAAGTAGAATAGTCCAATCAGAAGACAGCTTGTTAAATGAACCGATTTGAAAAAATACTTTTGTATGCGTTTTACAAGGGAGAGAAAAACTGAGTGATACATTAATGTTTCTTTTCTCTGCATTCTCGGTGCTCATCAAAACATGAAAACAAGGATGCGGACTGAAGTTTAAAATTAATTTTCACTCGGATAGTTTTTAAAAAGATCGTCTGTTAGTAATTTGAATTGGTTCCGAATGTAAACGGCAATTTCATTGGCTATTGTTGAAAGAGCTGATAAGGGGCTTAACTCGTGATCACAATAGGTGTCGCTGCTCCGGATCACCGGTTTTCTATCTTGTGATGGCAAGGTCTAAACGAGGAGTTGCTCGATACTTTTTCACCTTGCCGTGGGAAGATGACATTAAGCATAAACTAAAATCTATAGGGGTGATGGGAGAATTCAGACAGCAAGACAGTCCTATCAGGTTTTTGTTGAATCGAGACTCAAGAGTATTTTCCTGTTTATAAATGAGTATTACATGACTATTTCACACTTTATTCAGGTACTTGCGAGTAACATTTGTGTGGTTTCAGATTTAACTATTTCAAAAAAAATATAATGCATCCCTGCGTCCTCTTGAATTTCGTTTCCACCAAAAATAAATTTGCTACTGTCCTTTTAAAGTTGACGAAACAACTTGTTAATGCAGTCGTCCATTGCATACTAACATACATTGTGCATTACGATCGAGAGTTAAAATAGAAAAGCAGTGTTCGGAGTAGTTTGCAACCATAAAAGGAGTGATCAATTCGTATGATGAAGTGTATATCGTCCATGCGTTCACTAGGGTAGGCGACCTGCTACCGAGACAAAGAGAGCCTCGCTCCCACCGACACCAGAACGAGGATGACCTACCTTTTGCCCCCTGTCTGTGTGTACCCATTGACATTGAGCGTGCCGCTTCAAAGCATTGCCTTTATAGGATTCATACATACTGTAGAAGTGCTGAATCATCGAACTTGCAATAGCCTTGGGACTTCGGTTGTTTTTGAATGGGGAGGAATTTTGATCTATTATGTGATTGTTGTTAAATCATATATTAGTATTTCATAAACTGATACTATAAAAAGGCTGCATATTAAAACAATATAATTTGCTGGATAGACTCATTGTTGATATCAGTTGTGTTGAATGAATGAGACATAAAGCTAATAGATTAATTAGATTAAATGTTCATAAGTTTTAAGAATATTGCAAGTAGAATAAAACTGATATTGTAATATTGCGGCATAACAGTCCTTGTTTTGGTTGTTAAAATGGGAGATATTGTTCACATAATCATCATTTCATCGTTGTGAAATCGTCCACAGTTTTAAAGATTTGAGTTTTAGTATTAAAAAGCTGCATATCACTCATTGCAAATTGAAATTCGGCTGTTTTGAGTGAGTGAGAAATAATGTTGATATTTTTTATCTAATTGTGTAAAATCACACAAAATTGTAAAAAAATCATTTTTTTACAAACCTATTGAACGATACTGAATTCGAAAGAAAGAATATGGTTTAGTACTAATTCTTCTGCGGTTACATTTAAGTATTTCGAACAAAAATGATTATCAATGAGTGTACATTCAATATACAAATAATACAATTTATACAGAAAACGAGGGTAGAACCTGTGTTTCTTTGGTAATATTTATATCCACAAAGTTCTAGTCGTTCTGTTCAGTTTTACAACATTTCAAATGCCATTAACCAATGTGGAGCAAGTATCCGACTACATCAAGGAACTCGACGTCCGTCTTCTACCGATGATGCAAATTCCGCTTCTGTCTGACAGTCTGTTGTCCAACCCGCCTGTAGACTCCCTTACTGGTACGTGTATGTTCAATTCAATTCGGGATTGTAAGTCATCTCTTCGGTTTTCATTTGAATAAATCATTCAGAGTAATTTTTCAACTATTTTATATACTGCAGAAATTCTGCAAAACAGTTCCTGCTGTTGTAATTGCTTGTGTTTTGAGTTTATATTCAATCTCTTCATCTGTTTTTTTTAAAAAATAAATAATGTACAGATTCAGTGATTAGAAATTGTATGTATGTGGGTACGATATAAAATTCAGCTTATTATTTTGGTGACAAACATTGTACAGTTACGTACCTAAGGTTTGTTCACTTATCTGCATATCCATGTATAAGTATCGTGGATTATGTAATGTATGAAGCATCGTAGCATTGTGAAAATGTATTATTGTTTTTATTTATCATGATTATTGTTAAAACAAGACGTCCTTACACTTGGTAATATGTTATAAAGCTTTCTTAAATAACTTTCCCTAACAACTGTCCCTTTAAGAAACTTGGGACTGAAAAAAACCTCTAACTGGACCTTTGGTTACATTGAAATATTTCTCTTATATTTCTAATCAAATATGAATTAATGGATAGAATCCTTATTAGGATCTTCCCCTAAGGTCATCTGCAGTACAATTATTTCACGACTTACGCTGCATGAGTAAATGTTATAAATATAATGTAGATCATATCCTTATAAGGACCCCCAAATATTGAGTTTTGTTCTCGATGTCGCAATGCCACTGTGTATGTGTATGCCATTGGCTGGTACGGAATAATGATCTACCCATAAATAAACACACCTCGGGTCGCTAGACATTTTCAGGTGCTCGGGAACTGTATAACGACGAGTTTGGAGAAACGATTGTGATGTTCAGGTAAGTTTAAAATGTCAGTGTTGTCTTTCCTATGAACTGCCTTCGCAAAAAGTGTTTAAAGTGACCTTAAAAAATTATTTACTTTTTAAATGCAGGATAGATAACACAAAATGACGTTTTTCGTTCAAAATCCATGTCATATGCAAATAACGCCTCACATTCATTGAAAATCAAATCGGCAAAGTAATGCACAATTATAATTCAATCTCCACTCTTTTAGTTATGAACGAAAGCGTGATAATGAATAGATTAATACTGAAATTTTTAAATATTTACTGAGACAAATGTGATCAGTGCTCACTTTAACTTTATTTACCTGTAAAAGAGCATACTGCATTGAACGCTCGTCATATTAGACTTCTACTTACGTATACCTGTAAAACATCATGGATTATGCAAATATATAGATATAAGTATACAATATTTTTAAGGTTGCAAATAAGAAAGATATAAAGGTGTTTGTTTCTGGGTTATATTTCGAATAAGAACTAAGTGCAAGTCATTTCGCTACTAAAGGCTTTACTTAATATAACTGTTCATCTTGTTCTTACAAATTTACCGCTGCCGATGCAGAATTGATAAATTTTGAGTACAATCAAATTTAAAAAATATTTGTTTAAAATTCAGTTTTCAATTAAAATTAATAGTATAAACGATTTTGGCTCATGTTTATCATGTAAGACTATATCCTTTTCTTCGAAAACGGGGAAAAATATACTGATAACTAGAAACCATGTACCGTAAATCCTTGAACATATATCTGCCTTGAATAATCAGCTACCTTAAAGGGGCAGTAGCACGTTTTTTGATAATTTTATTATTTTAATTTTTTAACGATAATTGAAAGTTAATGTTAAATGTATTATTTTGACAGTGTCAAAAATCTCATTATACAAGTCATTCATCCATAATCAGAGGACAAAGTATGAAGATTCATACAATATCCATTGGCGGCCATTTTTGTGTGAACACCTTTAATTCATTTTGTGTAAGAAAAGGGAATCGCATGGCTAACCTTTACATTATATATTTGAATTATTACTGCTCCATTTAGTTTAGATACATTGTTTTTCAATTGGAACCATTAATTTCCATTTTCCCGACATCACCTATATTCCCCCTAAAAACGTGCTACTGCCCCTTTAAGCCCTCTTTGAAATACATAATAGCTTGCCTTGAATAATCGACGTGTAAGATATAACAAAGTAAACAAAATGTCAAATTTTCGTTTAAGTCTTTTAACAGGCATTTCGGATGCGATCACAGGAAAATAACGCCAATGTGATTCAAGCGAATTTATTCAGAAAAAACTTATGGGATTGGCAAACAAGCAAACCTTTCATTGCTTATTTGGTTACCTCTCTGACAAAATATAAATATATATTATATATGACATTTAACAGGATCACTTATGCATGTTGTTATATCACAAAGGATAAAATACAAACTAAGTTAATGATTATGTGTTTGTTGAATTGAAAAATGAATCGGGAAGACATTGTGGGTTTGAAGTAAATATTCGCCAATTTTGAATAATTAATAGTCAAAACTGAGAAATAAATAATCGCCGGGCGATTATTTCCCCCAAATTATTCAAGTATTTACGGTTATTTCTTCACAATATACCCCGTGACACGACCCACAACACCCTGACGTGAAGGTACTGTTAAAAGGCGAGAGTAAATACAAACCGTGTACCACCCACTGTAAGCTACCGATACAGGCCTATATACACCAACATACAGCGAGCGGTAGCGGTAGAGGTTCAACGCGAGAGAAACTAGGTATTAAGTTACTTATAGGAGTAACTGGGACATGTAATAATGGGAAACAAGAGATAAAAAGCAAAAGTGTCCCCATTTCGAAACAAACCATTGATAATTTCTGCGAAGAGTGAAACCCGCACCCTTTATTATAGGATATATCATTGCTATTAATAAACAAGGTTTTACACTGACCGTCCCATTTCCTTTGAATCGTTATAATGTCATCATATTATCCTATTTCATAAGCCATGTATATGATTCTGCATTACCTGAATGTGACAATATGCCAATATGATATAAACCCTTGATGTTGTTCAATGCTTGCTCTTTCTTATGGATGGTGATTGTGGGTTAATCTCTTAGGATCTACAATGTATCTCTTGTATTTATGGTAATAAAGAAGAAACAATATCGTTTGAGATCAGAACCCTAAATACCTTACGTTAATTTCGTCGAATAATGTAATGTCACCGCGACCGTAGAAGTCACATGCCTGCTGTCAAGGATGTGAACAACTCTTAATATGCCTTGCAAGTCATTCATATTATGCGATTAACACAAACTGTCTGCTTAAGGAGGGAAGGGACGAACAAATATAATATTTTAGAATTCGTTTATATCTCAAAAATATCAATTTAAGAACATTATTCATTCAAAAATGTAATAAAGTCATGGGGTCACCGAATGAAGTGTTTTCGGAATAAATGAAAATATTACAGTCCGTACATTACTTAATCTGCGTATTTTATAAACGCCTGTGCTTTTCATAAATAACTTAGAATCATGTCAATTCCATTTCAATTACATATACATGTTTAATGAGTATCTACTTTTAAAAATATGGACAATGTTAGGGGTAAACAAATAAAATGAAGCACATATTCCTTGGTCCTGTCTCTTTTAAAAAAAGTCACTCCTTGAGTTGCTAGTCTCTAATATGCCAAACTTTATCTAAAGTCTCGCTTGATCGAGAAGTACAGACTCTTGCTGATAAAAATATAATTGCAAACGTAATCGACGGAAGGAACAGGAAGGTGTGAAGTCTCCATTATGTTCGAACACCGGATAACGACGTACATCAATTGGTATTAAGTAAATGTGGTAACTTATCTAAAGCATTCAGAATAACTTTTTTTTTTTTTAAATGTTATGAAAATTGCATTATGTAATTAAATTATGCCAACTATAATAATGAGAACGTTGAAGGGACGGTCTCAAAAATCTTTATTTCCAATTTAGTCGCAGTAGATTCCTGAAGGATATTATGCGACTGACACAATGGAGTGACGTCACTGCTGTATTTTAAATACAACTTAAATGTTAACCTCACTAACATATTTGAAATTAAGTTTGAAATAATCATGCTAGACTCGTATACATTTGTTAACAGAAATGTCCTTCTGAATTTCGTTTCCCCCGATACCCCGATACCCCTTCAAGAGCAGTGTGAAAGTTCACTACAGTAAATACATCACTTTCATGAGTTTGTGACTTTCAGCATTTGCCGGCCGTTTAGAGGGTTAAATGACACAGCCACATTCATTTATTTACCTTTTATCTCAAATTACTTTAAATTCAGTTGGTAGTGTTTTGACTAAGCAAATTGTAAGATCTATGGGTTTGGTCTCCTTTTCTACCAGCGGTACCACTTGAATTGGAAGGTAAATATACGCTGTCCCTACAAAGGGACAATTGTTTGCGAGGTACTTTCGCCGACTGGTTTTATCAACCGTACGTCAAGGCCTGTCTGCTTGCAAAAGCCGAATGAAGTGTTGGTAAACATAAACGGGAGTGCCTGACTCGAATTCTGTATATCAAATTGAAGCACAGCACAGATAAATTTATCATCCAAGTTTCAATAAATTATTAGATCAAGGTTTAATACGAGAACTACTTAGAAGACAAGTCCCGATTCTTATTATTAGTATACTTCTCAAAAGAAGTCAAGGGTCAAACATATATGTCATCATGTGTAAGTGTGTTTTGTACTCAATTTGTTCGTTGAAAAAGCATATGACACACATAGGATTTGTTTTCAGAATATAGTGAATCCATGAATCCAAAAGGATTTCCGAGAGAGAGATTCCGCGAGAGAGAGAGAGAGAGAGAGAGAGAGAGAGAGAGGGGGGGGGGGGGTAGAGAGAGAGAGAGAGAGAGAGAGATAATGATAATAATAGTCACGGCAATAAAGCATATAGTGTACCTTATAATGTATGAACGAATTGAGGCACAACTGAATCCTGTGTACATATATGTGACTTTAAAATTTTCTAACGTATCATTAATTTAAAATAATATGTTATTACAGTTTTGAATGAATTGAGCATTTGGTATAACAAAATTAACAAACGTCTGTTAGGATTTGATCCTATCAAACTTTGGTTGAATTGTCCTGAATCTCGTACAAACCGATATATTTTACTTAAACACCTTTTTACGTTTTACTAAAAACTGTTTTAATCAAACCATAAATGAATCAATTCAATTCCAGTGTTGAATGAACTCCGGGTTTGATATGAGTACTAAATATAATGCATTTAAATCAGAACACTATCCGAAATTCATTTAATCCGCTTTTATGTGACAGACATTGAAATGTCACATTTTTCTATAAAGTGATGCTCATCGAAAATCACGTGAAGGAATGCTCTAACCAATTGTTTCTGAACTGGCCAATAAGCATCTTCCTACGCAAAGCCTGAAACGTCAGTTTCCGAACTGTCAGGTGTATGCCTTGCTGCTGACCCTTGAGTTTTCTGTGCTGATATCAGCGCTCCTACAGGCGATTATTAGCAACCTCCAGACACTTTCCGATTGGACTATTACTTACACTATTGCTAGAGAGCAAGCACAGAAGGGTCTGCAGAGAGGCATAAAACTAACAGTTCGGACACTGGCGTTTAAACTTTGCGTAGGAAGATGGTCAATAAGGTGATGACGATTTTAACTCAGATATTGGGCCAAAAATAAGTTACAAAACAATCATATCATCAGAATTGCTTTAAATGAGATAAGTTATCAAGTAAACCGGTCATATAATAATCTTTACCAGCAAATGGCAATTGTAAAGTTAGAAAAAATAATAATGATTTGGTTATATCCGATGTTCCAAACTCTTTTGTAATTAGACTTTTGGCGATAAAGGTGTTTCACTATACGACACGTATCATAATGTCATAGAACGATATGATTTGATAAAATACATGTAACAATACACTTCATATTGGTTTTTCTTTTTCATAATTATTGTTTGTTTAAAGACACCTTGATAAAAACGAAAAGTGTACAATACGTACGACAATACAAGAACGATTATAAGAAGCATTGAGAATTCTTCCATTTCGAAATTTCGCTGCTTCTTTTATAGACAGCCGACATACAGATAAACAGACTGACAGACAAAACAATTTATTTTCTTTACCATATAACGGTGGGGCATGCGAATATGAATTATACCAATACATACATGATAAATACATAAATACATGACACAGGATTACTGACAATTATTTATCTAAACAATTCGTTATAAAATGACTTCTGGTTCTTTAAATGCTTTATATTTAAAGTATATAATAGTTTCCTTATCCTTACTATATCATACTTTTGGAGATCATATAATGGTGTTTGAAAATAAGAATATCGTTGTTGGGAAATAGTTTCACAAACAAAAAGAAAGTGAAACTCATCTTCATCAGCATTGGTGTACAGATTAAGCTAACATAAAGAGTTCCTTACTTTCAGTTTGGCGATCTCGCTGCTCCTGTTAGGGACAGTCGATGGTTATCGTCACTACCAGGATGAGCTTGCATAAAGAGTTCCTTACTTTCAGTTTGGCGATCTCGCTGCTCCTGTTAGGGACAGTCCATGGTTATCGTCACTACCAGGATGAGCTAACATAAAGAGTTCCTTACTTTCAGTTTGGCGATCTCGCTGCTCCTGTTAGGGACAGTCCATGGTTACCGTCACTACCAGGATGAGCTGCCCAATGGGGACCTGGTTCCTCACCCCTGCAAGCCTAACTACTTCTGGAGAGGGTTGGGCCACAAGAACCCCCTAGGAGGCGGACCAAGAAACCCCTTTGGGAGGGACTTCGCCATGTATCACCAGGTAACTACAGCATTCATTTTCATTTCTCAATATTAAACTTCATACAGTTGTTCACTGTCAAAAAATTACGATAACACAAGTTTTTATCCATTGATACACATCGACCCTTCACGGGGGCTTAATTCTTGACTTGTTCTGTTCATGGTCCATTATCGCTAGTATGGACCCTCGATTTCACCATCTAGAATACTATCTACCTTGGCCCGTTCAAGATCCATTATCTCTAGTATGGACCCTCGATTTCACCATCTAGAATGCAATCTACCGTGGCCCTTTCAAGCTCCATTATCTCTAGTATGGACCCTCGATTTCACCCTCTAGAATACTATCTACCTTGGCCCGTTCAAGATCCATTATCTCTAGTATGGACCCTCGATTTCACCATCTAGAATACTATCTACCTTGGCCCGTTCAAGATCCATTATCTCTAGTATGGACCCTCGATTTCACCATCTAGAATGCAATCTACCGTGGCCCTTTCAAGCTCCATTATCTCTAGTATGGACCCTCGATTTCACCCTCTAGAATACTATCTACCTTGGCCCGTTCAAGATCCATTATCTCTAGTATGGACCCTCGATTTCACCATCTAGAATACTATCTACCTTGGCCCGTTCAAGATCCATTATCTCTAGTATGGACCCTCGATTTCACCATCTAGAATGCAATCTACCGTGGCCCTTTCAAGCTCCATTATCTCTAGTATGGACCCTCGATTTCACCCTCTAGAATACTATCTACCTTGGCCCGTTTAAGGTCCATTATCTCTCGTATGGACACTCGATGTCACCATCTAGTATACAATCTACCTTGGCCCGTTCAAGATCCATTATCTCTAGTATGGACCCTCGATTTCACCATCTAGAATACTATCTACCATGGCCCGTTCAAGATCCATTATCTCTAGTATGGACCCTCGATTTCACCATCTAGAATGCAATCTACCGTGGCCCTTTCAAGCTCCATTATCTCTAGTATGGACCCTCGATTTCACCCTCTAGAATACTATCTACCTTGGCCCGTTTAAGGTCCATTATCTCTCGTATGGACACTCGATGTCACCATCTAGTATACAATCTACCTTAGCCCGTTCAAGGCCCATTATCACTAGTATGGACACTCGATGTCACCCTCTAGAATACAATCTACCTTGGCCCGTTCAAGGCCTATTATCGCTAGTATGGACCCTCGATTTCACCCTCTAGAATACAATCTACCTTGGCCCGTTCAAGGTCCATTATCTCTAGTATGGACACTCGATTTCACAATCTACCTTTGCCCGTTCAAGGTCGATGCTCTCTTAGTGCCACTAGTGGATACACGATAGACTTTGGACCAGTTCATCGGTCAGTACATTAATTCATGAACTGGAACAGAGATAGCTGATACTAAGGTTTGTTCTTCCAGTGGAACCGCGAGCTGTGCATGATGGATTCCGACGGGGACGGGTTGACCAATGGACAGGAACTTGGAGACCCAGATTGTTCATGGACCAAAGGAACAAATGCCAAGAAAGCCAAAGGAATAACACATCCAGGTGAGTGCTTTGAATGTTTGACACTTAGAAATTCTTTAACATTTTATGGTCAAAACTTCCCTGCTACAAATGAAGAAATTGCAGGAAAAGCTATACAGTTTTAGGTTTTTTAAAGAACTCATGAATATTTTGCAAATAATAAAGTTACAGGTTTAAAGACTATTTCATTACACCGAGGCGTAGCAGGGGACCGAAACTGCAGATAATGTACGTACCCAAGGTACGTAACTGAACAAGTAACTGTTTATCTATAACTAAATGATGACCTTGACCCCTAGGCGTGTGTGACCCCTGGGGAAGCCCTCAGTGCGAGGCAGCCAATAAGGACGTGACCTGTGAGACGGGAGAGTTCATCTGCGATGGTATACATGACCCGGGTGAGTCTATTGTGATGAAATAGTGAACTGCTTTCTAACTACATTCGGTGATTTACATACGACATTTCCTCTGTATTCAGTCAAGCAAGTTAAAGTAACTTGATAATCAAATATCTGTCTTTTGTTAAAAAAAATAATGAAGACATAGAGAGAGAATTTTATTACGTCATGTCGGCATTACATCCTGTAATACAGTTAGGGTTTCTTACTTTAAAGTGTAATGCAGAAACAGGACCGTGCAATACATTAATAAGAAGCAGTGATGGATTTCTTTGCAATATTAGCGATGAATTAATGAACTTTTGTTTTTGGTCGTCTCTGTTCATAACACATTATGTTCTGTTTCTGTTTCGGTAGCATAAAAAATGACACAGTATATTTCTCTAGTCCTGTTAGTCCAAGTTCAGGATATTTTCATCAGTATATATGTTGAATAAGAACTGCATTGATTATCGAATGTTCCATTGAGGTACGTAATATATAAACTTTCGAAAGCTGTACAATATTAAGCGATTTGAAATTAAACGAAGCATTCATAAAATCCAAATAACTATATGTGGAAAATGATTGTTTTCTTTTGTAGATGTTTTCAACTTAACCTTCCGCTTCCCTCCGACTAAGGTGCCTGCAAGCGAAACAAGCTACATGTGTTACACCTTTGAGTTGGACTCACTGAGACCAGACCGAGACTACCATCTCATTGCAACCAAACCCTTCATCGACAACCCTAACGTTATGCATCACATCACTGTTTCCGGCTGTAACTCAGGCAGTAGGTCGATATTTCCCTTTTGCTCAAATCTACAATTAACTGTTAAAATATCAGGGAACATTGAAAAATGCATCTATTGATTAGGAATCTAGTAGCATACGTTGTCAATTTGATATATTTATAATGAATTTCTGAATCAATCATTGAAAAATTATATATTGATCAGGAATCATTGAAACAAAGACTGAAAATGTATGTATTAATAATAACTTCCCTGTATCAATCATTGGAAAACAATATTGATTAGGAATCTCTGTATTGAACATTGAAAAATATATATGTTGATTCTGAATCTCTTACCCGGCACAGGTGTGTTCATTTCGCTTCTAAACGTTTTGATGGTGCTAAGTCTTGCAACAGTGCTATGGTCAGAGTAAATTTCAGAGCCTAATTTTCAATTGTCCTTTTTGCTGTTTTCGCAAATTTTATTATTGCAATTTCCAGGTGTTTTGTCAACTGACAACTTTTCTCGTATTGCTATCATAGAATTTGAGCAGGTTAAATTTTTTGCTTTGCAGGAAAATTGTTAAAACCATTATTTGACAAAGTGCATGCGTTTGACATCTTATTCCAAAGAAAACACCTATTCTTGTCAGTTTTGAATGGTACCGCTCTACATTTAGGAATAATAATGTTGAGGCACCAATCCTGATCGGGAGTATAGATAATGTTTGATACACGCACATTAACAAACATTGGACGTGAACCAGTTGCTATCCTTTAAGACTCTACTCTTCACTCATATCATTTCTGTCACTCTTATCGATAGGTCAGAGACTGGACAAGCCCGAGTTGTGCAACATGGCGGCCGAGGGTTGTCAGTCCGCTCTAGGTTTGTGGACGCTGGGTTTGCCCGGTGAGTGCATCTACAAAGAGGCTGGTTTCAAGATAGGACCCAAAGCTGGAATGCCTAGGATCAACATGCAGGTGAGACCTTCACTCACATAAGCAAACCCCTTGCTTTCAACATGTGTCCTGAGTCTGAAAACATATGCATTAGCTCTCAACCTTGAAAGGGGCTATTGGTATTGACATTTCAACATCTGCTTTGGAAAGATATTTTTGCCTTGTTTGAACTTTGAAATGGTCGAATGTTGTCTTACTGAAAAGTATGAACTGACATACCATTGTGATATTTGGAATCACACCTTCTAAAGAAACTTTAACATTCTTTCAAACTCACCCTCAGTATCCCTCTAATGGATGTCATTTTTTCTGTTTAGAAAGGAAGTTTATTTCTAGTTGGAAACACACTTTTAAGTCCCGAGGCACGTACACTCCGTCTGCATTTTCAAAGAGAACTGGATTGAACAAAATATTCTATTCTATAGATTTTTAGAAGCACCTTAATCGTTATGCAATTTGAAATTTCAATAGCGATTTCTAAACAGCAATCTACCATGAAATTTCGAATTCTTCGAAATTGATTGGTTTATTCTCTTGTCAACAATTTAGGGATCCAAATCGACCGTATTGAATGAATCGACTCCATGGATCAACACAAAAGAGAGGAGAAAAAGCCCTGTGCATAGTTGAAACTAACAAACTGTTACAACAATAAAGTTTTGAAAATAATCCCAAAAACGTTTCTTTACTATTTGGCATCATTACCCTGTCATTTGTAATCTGAGTAACAGAAGTATCAATGTACCATCAAGTCCTGTAACATGGCTATGCTTTTAACCATTTTTAAATATCATTCATCAAAGCACCACTGGACGAACCCTGAGCTGCGAACAGACTACATCGACTCGTCAGGAATGATTCTCTACATCACCTCCAAACTTCGGCCCAATAATGCCAACTACTTCAGTACCGGCAACACGAAGCTAGTGATTCCTCCAAATATGGAGAGGGTGGTGAAGACATCCACATGTAGCTCCAGGTGCACAAGGCAAATCATGACAGGGCCTATCAAACTGATGACAGGCTTAAACCATATGCATTATCTTGGTGAGTTGTATCTACCTTTCAAACGTTTGTCTTCCCTTTATTCTGTTATAAAGTATAATGGAGACCCATGACGTCAACAATTACAGTTGAATTACTCACTAAAAAAAGCCTTGTTAGATGATTTTAATTCGATTGTCTGATTTAACCTTCTCCTCATAAGACATCTGCGACCATCCTATCTAAGGGTACGAACGTTACGCTAACTCCACTAATCTGTACCCTGGGCTCAGAAGCTAGATTCGCTCGCGCGGGATATAGCCAATCAAATTATTTTCTCCTTTAAATTTTATTGAGACGATGGTGAGAAAATGATTTGATTGGCTATATCCCAAGTCGGGCCGCGCGAGCGAATCTAGCTTCTGAGCCCAGGGTACAGATTAGTGGAGTTAGCCTAACGTTCGTACCCTGAGACAGGATGATCTGCGACATAACAAGTGAGCTGTTATCTTCTATGTGTTTTGATATGTGTAAATTTCTGCTCCAGGGTACCAGCAGAATGTGGAACATTTCAGAGATGGAATAAAGATCAAGGACCTCACCCTAGATCCCCAGTACAGCTATGACAACCCCATCAACCACGAGTAGGTCCATCATAACCTGTATTAATACCTGTAAGAACCGAGTATGATCATTTCCTGTCAATGAGTTCAAATTGTCAATTTCAAGCTAACTAGACTTCAAAGTTACATTTCAGCCTTTATGTTACTAACTAAGTCATAGCAGCTCAGCGAAGGACTTATGGTTAAGATTTATTTGAAAAAGATAATTATTCCTTTAATGGTCCTTTAACCCTGATGTACATGTGTGATTAACGCATTATTAGACTTGCAGAAGTAACAAAGATCTTTTGATTATGTTATTAGATAGTCGCTTCAATCTTTTGGCAATGGGATGGATTTTCAAAGCTCTTTTAGCAATAGGATAGCCAATGACAAACAATGGTACTTACGACCATCTTAAAGCTAAGAGTGCTTCGAAAATCTAAGTCAAGGTTACAATTGGTATACGCTCGTTCTTTTTTATTTGTTCTTCACTTTTACCATTGGAATTTGCAAGAAACCCTTTTGGTGTTGTCATTATAGCTTATTCTTTTACACATACAGGTATAATCCTCCTCACGAGGTGAGGCCAGGGGATGAACTCGAGACGACGTGTGTCTTCAAGTCTCTCACTCGCAGCTCCACAGCCATGTTCGGAGAAGGAACATACGACGAGATGTGTTTCGGGATCTTCACGTACTACCCTGCCGAGAACCTCAAGTTTCCGTCCTGTGTCACCTGGGGAGATCTGGAGCTCTGTGACTACGATCCAGAGACCTTTCGCTTCCGTGGCTGTGATTTAAGAGTCATGTTCAACAACACGCATCCAAAGAGGAAAAACATCATTTCTAAGGTATATGTTAAAGATATGGCACATGTTGTACATTATCGGTTCTCACTAATGGAAGAATTATGTATCTGTTGTATACAATCTCATTAAAATAAGTAACGCAAATAAGTAATAAGTGTAGCAAATATATCATATGTTACTAAGATGGCTGTTCTATTCATTTGGCTATGAACATCTTGATTGTTTAACTGTCATAAAGTTTCACAGGTTAATAGTGTTGAGTATGTCCCAAATATCAATATATTAAACGATTTTACAATAAACTTATCAATATAAAATGAAATTGGTCTTTACAGGTATGCATTGACTGTTTGCGAATATTCAAAACCATAGATATAGTTAAATTGAAACATTCCCATCTTGCAATTGATATTAAACTTACACCGTTTTAGGTCAAAGGGAAATCCCGACCTTTAATAAGGTCAACGGACAATTAGTTTTTAATAATTGTTTATTGTAAAATTTAATGTTTACACCGACGGATGTGATTTGCTCTGGATTGATATAATCTGTCAATATCATATATTTGCCATATGTAAAGAACAAATCTGTACTGAAGCTTAAAGTGATAAGTTAGTTTACAATTCAATTACGATTTTATTAATCAACATACAAAAACTAAGGATAACTGTTTCATCTATACACCGTGTCATTGGAACTGATGGTTGTTTTACGGTTACATAAATATACGAGCCATCCATAAAGCATGTCACATAACACCTGTGCTTAAGTGTCTACATTGGCTTCCCATCGAAGCGAGAATCAAATTTAAAGTTCTATGTATTACTTACAAATGTCAACATAATATGGCTCCAGCATATCTTTTAAATTCCTTGGAGGACTATACCCCTGCAAAAGATCTTCGATCCCAGAATTTGAAGCTTCTCCAGATGCCAAAGTATAAAAACACCAGTTATGGACTTAAATCTTTCAGCTGTACTGCTCCAAGACTTTGGAACCAACTTCCTTATGTCATCAAAATGTCATCCTCACTGACTGTTTTTAAATCACAGCTCAAAACTCATCTATTTTCTAGCTATTATTCATAGATTCTACCCATAGACTCTTATTATAAATATCCTTAATCAATGCTACCAGTATTACTTTTAAACTTTATTTCATAGCATTTCATCTCATCACCTTAAATTTTCTTATTTTCAATGCGCTTTTAGCATGCACCTTGTGTATGGATATAGCGCTTTATAAATGCCCATTATTATTATTATTATTAAAGATGCTGTATCATACTTGCAATGTTTTTTAAAGTATTTTTAATGTATACGTTGTATTTTTAGAAAAATTTAGCGACCAACCTTGAGAAAATCGGACCAAAACTCATTAAAAAGGAGATTATTTACCAAAAATACCGCAACGGCAGTCGACATAAGGGTGAATCAAGTGTGGCCACTTCACAACTTCCGGTTTCTAAATGTACACTTGAAAACCGTCTTTGTCGCGCTCAACTAGATTTTATTTTATTTTTCTCCGAATAAGGTATTCGTTGCTGTCAAAGTTGATACCAATCGAACGCAATTACGGTAGTTGAGACACGGTGTAAATCCTACAAGCATAATGATTACGTCACCGAAAGCGGGTTCGTTAAATGACATGCCCTTTCTAGAGGGGTACTGTGCTTTGAGCGTCGAAATAAGTTTGTTATTGTTGATTAAACAATCTTAATATGATATCAAAATTTCGACGAAAGATTTGTCTACAAAGTGATGTATTTCATTTCTCAAAAGCTAAGTTTCATCCTGAACCGCTTGCAAGTATGATACAGCATCTTTAAGAGAAAAACATTCTTCAATCACTGTTTAATCTTCCCGTCACAATCCTTCAATCGTACAATTCACAGGTTTTGGACCACTGCAACTTCTATGGAGAATGTCGACGAGAATGTCCTGCTGCAATTGCTGAGGCAAGGAGTATGGACGAATGCTTCGGACCGGATATTGTCGACTGGTTCACGGATATTCTCCGTATCTTTGCCAGGTCTGATCTTGAACTGGCCAAGTTTTTGTCAGCGTTCCAGTCCTGTAATTGCCCTTTGAAGCAAGATGACCCCGATGGTTGGAAGTGGCCAACATCAGGCTCTGCAGACATCAACTCTATGTCCTTTGTGATCGTCGTATCCGCAGCTCTCGGCAATTTGCTGTTGTAGTTGCATGCAATGTTGACTGTCATGGATTGCATATCGTGCGCACTGTCATGTATTACATCGTCATGGATTATCTACCATGCGCGCCGCCATGAAATCAAAGGATGTTAATAAAAAAAAGAGAACTGTCGGTGTTTTGTTTTACTTTCTTGCTAAAAATGATGGCAAATTTTATCATTTTCTCCTGGTGAAAATAGAAAGTTCATGATACTTAATGGCACAGCCACCAGTGATATGTCTGTAATGTAAGAAAAAAGTATTGAAAGAATGTAACTATCTTTAAGACCAACTCTGTGGTTTTCATCATATGTTATATTACTTTGATACGAACGTAAATGGCAATCACACATTTATCTCAAAATAACAAATATAAGATAACTACTTGTTTTCATTGAAAATCTAAAGACATTCAATTATGTTAGCGGTAGGCAAATTCACACGTCCAATTTACATGGATACTGGCTATTTAACATATAGAAGAGTATCAACTCGCGACTGTCATTCTGAATGCATTTGATCAGTTTACAAAATTACATTTGAGTGTTTGACGCGAGCCATCCTTCAGTTTCAAGCTCTCCTATAGTCACTAAACAACGTCGATAAGATCTGAAATGTTCTTGCAACAGTCTATACGTCTCGAATAAATGACACTATTTATAAAGTTTGTTACTCCCAACAATTCACGAGTGACTTTTTCAGAAACATACAGAAATTTAAACGTGAAGGCAGTCTTCTTGTCGACGTTTTATCAGATATATTTTAAATTATTTTACACAATAACGACCGAAATATCAGAACTGAATTCATCATTGGTTACTACATTTAATTGAAATAGCATATCGATGGACAAGAGGCAAAAGGAGATATCTCTAAAAGTTATGATGTTTTTTACACCATTACATTTGCCTCATTTTCATACAAATACAAAATATATATCTCAAAGAAGAATTTATAAATAACAAGATGTGTTTGTGAAACACGAATGCCCCCGGATGCATATGTCAAGTATCAAAGACCTAGCTCTGACCAATCAAAAGTTATGACCAAGGTTAAAGTTTTTGTGGACAAACGGACAGACGGACGGACGGACGGACAGACGGACATGTGAAAAACAATATACCCCCGGAATCATAAAAAATGATGATGAATACCTAATTTCTCTTTAAACTTAAAAAAAGAAGAATTAATAAATAAAAAATGATGATGAATACCTAATTTCTCTTGAATCACTGGCAATTGGAGCAATTTTAAATGCATAAAAGACACGTAGAGATGAACCGCTGTGCCTCCAAGTGCATATCATGAGATACATTGTAATAAATGCACCCCAAATGGAAATTAATTGCTTCCAAAGGGTTTTTCTACATAGTAAGTATATCTATTAATAACTAGTATATCTTGCTGTTCAAATATCAGACCTGAAGAAATGCTTCAGTGCTACTCGATGCTTTTCTTGCCTTCGGAATAAGATGTTTTGATAAACATTTCGTGACTCTCCTGCAATAGATACTATTGATGCGGTAGACGAACTAATGAAGGTAAGTAACTATCTCTAACCTTAGAACAGGCTGATTAAAATCGACCGTAGGAATAAAATATCAAAAATATTGTCTCTATCGGGGCTCGAACCAGCCAGAACGTCCTCTCGTGAATGAGAGGAAAGTCGGGCTGGTTGAAGTTCAAACCCCACTAGAGACAATATTTTTACACTTTTGTCCTCGAATCACAGTCGATTTTAATCAGATTGACCTTAGAACAGTTGCAACAAAATAAAGGCATAAAAGGGACAGTAGAACGTTTTTAGAGGGAATATAAGGTGATGTCAGTAAAATGTAAATGGATAGTTCCAATTGTAATCAAATACTGTATATAATGTAAAGTTCAGCCTTGTGATTCCTTTTTCTTAAACAAAATGAATTAAAGGTGGCGAAAAATGGACTTTATGTGAACCTCTATAAATATTCTCTGACTATGGACGATTGGTATGTGTAATGCTATTTTTTGAAACTCTATAAACAATACATTTAGCATTATCGGTGAATAAAGTGAAAATACAAAACTTTCAAAAAAATGCTATTGCCCCTTTAAAGGATTCACGATTTTAAAGAAACTTTTACATGTTGTACTAAATGCATATCGCTTAAACTTTATAAGTCATTCTTATCATATCAAAATATAGACAAAACGTACTGTTTTATGTCCATGCCTAAGACAACTTTAACAGAAACGGAATACCTTACTTCTCGTTTGCACAACAGTTTGAAAATGTCAAGCAATGGAAAGGCATGCTCTCCCCAGAGAGGCAGATCAAGTCAAGTTGATTTAGCCTCTGTTCTATTACGCCGAAATCCGTGGGTTCCGGCAGTTTCCCCTGGCGAAAAAAAACTTTCATCACACTACTTTTGAATTTCTTTATCAAATGACAAGTCTTCTCGCGTGGAAAGGGTGGTTCATATCACAATGCCTTTGCCTTGTTTCAGTAGTCAAAATGATGATTTTAAAACGGCGTCGCTGATTGCACAACTTATTTTGATTGCCTCCAATCAGGCATATCCCATTCTATCCCACAAGATCGGCGTAACAGAACAGAGGCTAAATGACTTGATCTGCCTCTGTGGGGGAGAGAATGTGGAAAGGCGGTCGTTGTAATTGGCTTTTGCCGTGATTATGTAGCCAGAATTATGACTTCTAAAAAGCATCCACTCGGCCTTCTCCCTTTTCAGCCGATAAACTCAGCTTATTTGAACAGAGGCTAGATGAACATTTGATGACTTGATCTTCCTCTGTAGGGAGAGAATGGCCAACAAGGTAATCAATGTTCGGTGGATACTTCTTTCAGTCGAATTGATAACTTCATTTCAACGGTTCAAGTTTGGCATGTTCGGTCTCTATGATAGGGGCAAGTTTTTCCGGTAGCCGAATATACCCTAAGTTCTATATTTTTATAGTTTCTAAAGGAGTGTCACCATATCCCTACATCATAAGTTCACAAAAACATTAAAGAGAGAAAATATCCTTTACCAATGGTATTACAGGTAGGCCTTTCAAATCGACTGAGAATAAAGAGATTTAAAGTTATTACCCATTTAAATTTAAATTCAGGACTTAAATCAACTGTAGTCATATATGTTCATAGATTTCGTGAAATATTGAATTGATCCCTTTAAAACCCGATTTAGAAATATTCTATGGAAGAAAGCCATATTGTGAGCAGAGATAATTTTTAACCTATTTAACTAAGGTTGGTTTCACTATGCAATCTCTTATCAGCAGGACATTTCATTATGGTATGTCGCTCTCATTTTAAATATAATTTTACAACATATCAAATTTAACGTTTTAAACATGTGGCTAGAAATGAAATGTTTATATTCTGGTAAGTTTTTTATTTATACCCATACCTTAGCTTTTGACCCAACTTCTGACATGGCATCATGTACTTGCATTTTACCATTACTTTACCCTGATAATACCCTGAACCTGGCTCTGACAATAAAGCACAATTTGCTATTTCAGGACATGTGAGTACACATGCACTCACACTGGTCTCTATCGATGATATTTATTTAACTTTACAAAAACCTGCAATCAAGCATTAATAGTTAAGACGGAACAGGTGACTAAAAGATAAATCCTAATAGCCAGCTGTGCACAAAACAGGAAATAAAGTAATCGATTGAATCGGTTAAACTATCATATTATATCCTATCTATTATATCTTTTAACAATATTACTGCATAATGTTAACTTTACCGACCCCATAATTGCAATAACCATAAACTATCAACCACTATTTTAGAGTACTGCAGATATCGCAGTTCTTGCGGACTTAATACAATACTGCATTATTTCCTCCCTTTGATTTAAAATCAAATTGTAAACCTAAACAGGTACATATTTTCTACCCAGCTATGACTTTACCTACAGACTAGCCATGCTCACCGTGACCCTCTACCCTAATATAACATCCTTGACCCTATCTGTACCTTCCCCCACACGCAACCATAACGTAATCCTTACTCACGCCCTCAACCATGTTTTAAAGGGGCAGTATCATGTTTTTTGAAAATTTTATATTTTCAAATTTCCACTGATAATTATACGTTAATGTTTAATGTATTATTCTGATAGTGTCTAAAATCTCATTACAAAACCCAATCAACCACAGTCTGAGAACAAATTATAAAGATTCACATAAAGTCCATTGGCGTCCATTTTTTGTGTGAACACCTTTAATTCATTATGTGTGGCTTAACTTTAAATGAGATATTTGATTAAATTACTGCTTCATTTAGTTTAATAACATTATATTTCATTTTGAATCATTTGTTTCATTTTCCGGCCATCACCTTTTATTCCCTTTCAAAACGTGCTACTGCCCCTAACTATCCTTATCAAAATCATGAAACTAATGTAGATATATCTCTTGTCGGTACTGTCTTGTAATTATATACAATTTAAGACGGCGTTGTTCATACTGTTCACTTTAACATTGATGTAAAGATGTGTAAGAGGAATGTTTTCATTTATGTGGTTTATAACTATCAATTTTATATAATTGTAAATTACTTTGTTTCAGGCGCACATATATTGCTTTTCTATTGGCTGCCATTCACAGCAAGTAAGATTAATGTGAAAACAGAACATTATCATATTTCAAACAAACAATAACATTTCGTAAATGAATTTGATTTAACGAATGAAATATCCAAATGATGCTTAGTAACAAATAGGGTTATGACGTCATTCCACTATTACATTAGTATGTGATGACGGAAGTGATCGAAAAGTGAAAATTGTTTTCATTGTAATCAATATCATTGAAATTGTTTCATCATTTGAAAACAAAGAATCACTAAACAACAGTGAGACACAGTGTATATTTCTTTGTGAATCGCAAAAGCAACCGGTGTCTTCGAAAGATATGATTTTGTCAACCTGTGTTTTGAGAAAATTAGCATAACCATATATTTTCTATCAACGGAGCATAGGGGTATTTTCTATCAACGGAGCATAGGGGTGTGATGTCTTTTACCCTGTCCATTTCTGTCAATATGGAAATATAAGCCGACCTGTAACGCAGAGTAAGTAGAGTTAAAACGTGAGCGAGGTGAGATGAAGTGAGGTGATATGGGATTTAACACCGCTTTCAAGAGTTTTTCACGTATATCAAAGTCTGCTAATATCATTGTAGGGAGAAAGCCCGTAATAGAAAAATATGACCTTGAAAGGTTGATAACGTCGTACAATTAGTACATGTAAATCTGACGTACCATTTCCGAGTAGGTAGACCAAAATCGATTTCATCTTAATTTTAGGATGCAATGTCCATTTATTAGTTGGACTTAGATTGGCATTTAAGCACATGTCACATGTAAACCAAAGAGTTATTTGATGGAGTCACATATTCAAAAATATTTCAATGATGTCATTCGACTGTTGATAAAAGGTATCGTACATTCCGTCTCGATTTTGATCGAAAACCGGACATCGTAGTATACTCTATTATCAACAAAAATGACAGTAGTTGGAAGTGTTCAATGAGTTCATTAGAAGTATATGTGTAACATTTTAACATAGACCTGCCCTATCCGCTATTGTAAATATGAAAGGTCGTCTTTACATTTCACAGGAAATCTTTTTTATAAAATAGTGGGTTTTTTTCTGGGAAAGATTTTGTTCATGTTTTTAATTAATATCACCATAAATGGCTTTTAGGTTGGTGTTAAAATAAAGGAATATGTCATGAACATCGTGAAGTGGTTAATTAATAAATGTATGGAACATCAGGTATATTGCTACCTGGAGACAAGACGTGTCAGGACTCCACACTGGTCGACTGTGGTGAACTGGAAGCTGTATCAAAGATCTGCACCCAAGTGACGTCAGCTACAGACCTCTACTGTCCGAAATATTGCCACAGGTGCTCCCCAGGTATACTTTAAAATCATTAAATAGAAATTAGATATATCGATAAATGATAACAGAAAGTTTAATCTGGTCTACTAGAATACCAAATTCGCCAAAATATGATCATTCAATTTCTAATTGTCACCTGAATAGGTTAAACCATATAATAACCATGAAGAAACTATTTTATAAGGTATTGATTGAAACTTAAAAGTGACAAATTTATTAACGATGCATCTAAGTCAAAGTGTTAATTATCTATTTTGTCTTCAGTGGATGGATGGAATGGAATATTGATTTGTTCTGCATAGTCTTGCGGGAATGTCTTATGGTTAAAGATGATTTTGAAAAAATAAAACATATAAAAGCGTGATGCATTCTCCAAATTAATGTTACAAGCTTTTTTACTTACATCACTTATACAAGGTAAAAACATAATGGTAATAAAAATAACTACAAACAATGATATAAATACTCACATTTCTTAATCCGAGCCACCCACAAAATCAAAACCTACTCAAATTACTACAACACTTACTTGATCAACAGCAATATCAACAACTACAGCGGCATCAACAACTCTGATCCCTCCCTCGGAGTGTCGAGACAGCCCCCTCATAGACTGCAGCTTCTTGAACTCCTCAGCTTCTGTCTGCACCCTCGTCACAGCAGCCACTCGTCTCTACTGTCCAGTGTACTGCGGTCTCTGTGTACCGGGTGAGCTACTCAACACCAACAGAAACCCAAAATGTTCATTTATTTTATTCTACAGGATAAAATGTTGTATAAACACTTGACGGTCGTCATTTTTTGTAATCGGATTAAATCTCCGCCCTCTGCGTGTGTCGGAATGTTGTGTATAGTCCATATATCTTCAATTTTGTTTGTGTTCTGAAACTGGATATGGTTTTAGTGCGATTTTAACAATACTGTACTCAGGTACCCCGACCTCTGTATTCCTGTTGAGTTTTCTACAGTAAGTATTAAACATCCACTAACCTCGTCTTTACCACTCCCGATTTTCGTTCAAGGATTTTTCAACAAAATAAAAACTTAACTTTTGTTAATTTGTCCAATAAACACCTTTAATTAGCCTTTTGATAATTATCGTCTGTGAAATACCCACCTGGGTTAGGGGCCATAAAAATCGCGTGGGTGTGACGTAATAAGCAGACTATACAGAGTAACGCTGAAATACCGCCTAAATAATTGTTTAATTACCATTGATATGGATATCTTTTTTACACCAAATGCTCAGTAGTGTTACATTTTCTGAAAATCGTTAATTATGTGTTTTTTTCTTGTGGTATTGTTACGATAGATGTAAAAATAATTAGGCTGGTTCTGTTTTTGACGTCACTAAATTGGGGCGTGACCAATCATGCATTCCCTGGTTTGTGGCCAGATAGGTCTAAGCGGCCCATCAAAGGGAGCTTTCAAAAACGGCTTTCATTACCAAATTGAACATATTTGAGTAGCGACCTTTGAAGCACTACACAATATTGTGATCAGACTTTCATATATTCCAAAGAAAGAAAATAGTGAAATATATTTGTGGTAATGTGAACTTTAAGTTTGTAAATGTCCTACAACAGAACAATATCTTAACTTTAAATTAAATCCACTGGGTGTGTACCCCACTCAACAGGATCAATATGAGTTATCAGAATGTCATGTATCATCAAGATTGATGTCGTAATGAATTAATTCATATTTCCTTATCGTCAAGAAACAACAACGACCACAACAACTACTACTACAACCACTACTACAACAACGACAACAACTACCACAACAACACCAACCACAACCCCAACAACTACAACAATGACAACAACAACGACTACTACAACCACAACTACTATTACACCAACAACTGCAACGACAACAACTACTACAACAACAACAACAACGACAACAGCAACAACAACAGCAGTTTCCTACCAGCTGCCTGACCCTTGTGTGGACAGCCCACGTGTAGACTGTACTGTGCTGGACAGGAACATGTCCATCTGTACCCCCGTTACCATGGCAACCAATATCTTCTGTCCAGTTTACTGTGGCCTATGTATCACGAGTAAGTTTTTATATTATGTACAGCATATATATTTAAATGTTTATTATTGATTTTCAGTTGTTAGAGAAGATCGGAAATGTAATAAAAGATTTCAGGATTTATGAAGGGATAGGGGCATGAGCCATTCTGCACATTGAAGGGAACATTGACTTATGGCAGTGACCTATTTGAATTTCAGAAAATTACTAAATCGCCTGAAAATCCCAATCACTGACATCATCTAACAACATAGTGAAACCACCTCTCTCTATTTAGGACATTTGGAACACATTTCGATGGATTTAAATGCTTGTTATTGGCAGGATATCTATCATTTGGTCGTCATTACACTCACTTTCATACGAGACTAAACTTTTCTAGCTAGTCAAAACAGACTTCCGGCATAACAAGGATGTTTCTTGATGGGTAAGCAACAATGTCACCAATAGACAAAATGTTTGACATACCTTAACATATGAATGTGTTTATAACCATTTCTCCTTCATACCAGCCACCCTGACTCCGCCTACAACACTCAGCGCATGCGTGGACAGTCCATTTGTGGACTGCGTTGGTCTTGACGCATCTCTCCACATCTGCGCAGATCCCAACAACCCGACAGCAAACTCCTTTTGTCTACAGCACTGTGGTCTTTGTCCCACCTAGACAATAAATGTTGGAGTCTCTTGATATGCGTTTCGTGTTGATTGCTATTATAATGTGTGTATTTCTAACGCGTATTCTTCATCGAATAGCATGCTCAAGGCGCTCCTCACTGTTTCGTGTAATTCTCAACTTGGTTCAAGGGAGACAACTCCGTTTACTCTCAATATCAAGACATGTAGATTGTTAGCATGCAAAGCACTCATAAAATATCTTGAAAGAAGTTAGCTGTTCACGTAACACTCACAATGTGGATGAAATACATTGCCAAGGGACACAGCCCAGTATGAGACCAATCTTGCATTTTTTTATTCCTCCACCGGGATTCGAACCCGAGTCTTTGGCGTGAGAGGCTATCATGCTAACCACTACCCGATTGTACTGTGTTAATTTTCAGTTGACATCACAAGTATTTGATTAAGCTAATATTTTGTCAGGTACTGTTTCACTTTGAACCTTGGGGGCAGATTAAACAATCACAATATTATTTTTGAAATGATCGTCATCTCAATACAATAGCCTTATCCAAAACTGCTATAAGAGAAATATCGTTTGATCCCCATGAACTTAGAGAAGTCGTCTTGATGGTAGATTTGTCCTCAACATTTGACATGTTATGTTAAAAGAAATCTTTTTTGCAAATCCATATTTTTATTTCCCCCCAATAAATATAACATTATGCCATTTGTATCATCTTCGGAGGGTCAAGCAATATCATCACCCAGCCCTTTTATCCTTAGTCAGAGGGGGAATTATCAAATATCAAGAAATCTCCTTTAATGGATTTGTTAAGCTTAACCGTTTAAGAACTGCTACTTTTACCTTGAAAGCATTATCTTTATTTTCGTAGGATCATTGTATCAACCTAATAGGCGTGCTCCTGCAGCTTGAACTACATGTAATTTAACACGATCAAGTAATGCAATGACGTTTTCGTAATATTACCGGTTCCGTTTGTGGGGGGTAGTCAGTGTTTAAAGAAGATAATGAAATTAAAGAATTTAGATGGTAACAAGAATAATTATAACCCTCTTTTTTTTACTTTAAAAAAATTAACACTCAATGTTTGGATATGTGTACCTACTGGAATTAGGCGACACTTGGGCAAGATAATAATAATAATAATGTGCGTACTTATATTCCGCCTTTTCCACGTCCTAAGACATGCTCAAAGCGCTACATTATTACCCTGAAGGAGTGTACTTTCACAGCTGCTACTAAGCGCTAATCACGACCACGTAGGTCAGTACATCCATTTTTCAGGTACCCATTTTAACAGCTGGGTGGACTGAGTGCAATGTGGATGAAGTGCCTTGCCCAGGGACACAACACAGGATGAGACCCAAGTCACAAATTTTTGGTGTCTCCACCGGGATTCGAACCCGGGTCTCTGGCGTGAGAGGCCAGCATGCTAATCACCACTGTGCTCCACAAGATGTTCTATTAGCAAAGAAAAAGAAGTTATTTAAGATGGTAAAACATAGCCAATGATATGTTTATCATATCCGCACATGTGCAGTTACCATCGTTTAAGTCAGAGCTCTCGTACATATTGGCGTTACAAGTGCAGGATATGCACTCACTTTAACTTTTTTAATTGATTCAATGAAATACTTGCTATTTTGTTAAACGCAGACTGCAATCAGACATGAAATATGTGGACAGTCGGTGTCAAGAAGGGATACTAAGAAATATTAAGAGTCTGTTCTGTGCAAAATGAACATTTTTATTGTTGTAAACGGTTGCACTAAATTCGTACAGTTTTTAAATAAGTTTATGTCTAAAAGTTTTACATGAGAACAAAGGATGGAAGTTATGTTAGTTTTCAAGTATGACGGATTTTTCCTACACTGTCGGAGGAATTAAGCATTAGAGTAGCATTAGCCATAGGGCATACCGTTTTGGTGTATGAGACTGCTGATGCTTTAGATATTTTGAAGTCATCAAACTTCGCAATCATCTGGTATTTTATTTCCTACAGAACAAATTAATATATCATGCCTAACTGTTGATATACTTCGAGCACATTTCAAATCAGGAATTAAAACAATTATATCCCTTTTCTTGAATAAATTGTTCTGTCAGCTTCCGGTTTGTCATTTTGTATGCAATTGATCACAGACCGCAGATTAGATATATAGGTTGATATACACTTAGTGCAATATACATAAGAACAACACGAATCAGACAGGTATTTCATGCAATGATCTGAAGTAATATTTCGCAATGTTAGTTTTGAGCGAATGCGTGCTTTTTTTCTTAAAGAGTAAATTCTAAAGCAGCGACAATATTGTTGCAATTCAATTGAAGTTATGTATTCTGTAATTATGTATTCATGATATATGTATACAAACAGGAAACTCCCATATGCCAAGAACTATAATGACACACCAAAAGTTTACTATCTTAAGTTGAATTGGTACATTCATTATATTGAGGCAGGTACATCGTGTCAATAGTAAGTTATGTCAAACCTTCCTGTGAAGCTTAACGTAATACTCCTTATGTATTTAGCCTTCAACAAGCAAGCCATTTGCCGAGTCTTTGTGAACCTACAAGTTACTAGCTAAATGGATCCTCTTGTCACTATAACTATAACCGATGTATATGTACGTGTCAATTACTAAACAATACTTAACCCCTATCTGACTTTCAGACGAAGACTGTGCAGAAACCCCTACCTAACAAGCCATACTTACGATAAGCCGATATGAATTTTACTCGGTAAAATCTAAGTTTGTCTGTAACCCACAACCATGACCAAACCAAAACAATAACCACAACCTTCTCCCTGACACTAACCCGTACCAAAACCAAGGATTTTCTTGCAATCCAATTTTCCCAAAAGAAAATATAACATAACAAATTTGGTTTGATTACATTTTTTTCTTCTAAAATTTCAAAATTTCTCGTTTAAGAGCCGAGAGAAGGGTTGATGCCATTTCAGTACGAAAATAATTACCATAATTTAATCATGCGTAACCGCTGCCATTACAGGATAAAAAGGAAGGAGATTAGTTGACTCAAACAATTGATAAGACTTATAAGATATGAATCGTAATAAATTGACATAAACATACTAAATTGAGAGTACTGCAGACATTGAATGGGTTGTAGTAGTTTTGGCAAAAATGTATTTCTTGAAATTTCCCCCAAAATATTGTTAAAGTATCATCTCATGTCATTATTCTAACCATTTATTTTAGTTGAAGAAATACTCAGTATCAAGCGATACTAATGGCGGCCATTAAAATCTGAATAACTTATATTTTCGTCAAGGACATTAATTTGTGTATCGTAACTGAACATTATGCTTGCGTTAAAGGACTCCGATACCGCCCCTTTAAGGTTTAAAGGATTTGCAATAATCTTTATCTTAAAATTTTGCTCACAAATTGAGTGATAAAGTTCGTGAAACGTTTGACATAATTACATGACTGACAAAATTAACAGAAAGTTTCGTAGATTTATTTAAATTAAAAGAATGTTTCTACAATTGGAATTTATCAAACCTGTTTAATAAAATAAGATATTTTAAAATTGCTCACAAATTGAGTGATAAAGTTCGTGAAACGTTTGACATAATTACATGACTGACAAAATTAACAGAAAGTTTCGTAGATTTATTTAAAT
This sequence comes from Steromphala cineraria, assembly GCA_916613615.1. NCBI lineage: Eukaryota > Metazoa > Mollusca > Gastropoda > Trochida > Trochidae > Steromphala > Steromphala cineraria. The sequence continues at coordinate 9,239,578 of OU744735.1, forward strand.
TAAAAGAACGTTTCTACAATTGGAATTTATCAAACCTGTTTAATAAAATAAGCTAGTTAAAAAATTGCTCATAAATTGAGTGATAAAGTTCGTGAAACGTTTGACATAATTACATGACTGACAAAATTAACAGAAAGTTTCGTAGATTTATTTAAATTAAAAGAACGTTTCAACAATTGGAATTTATCAAACCTGTTTAATAAAATAAGCTAGTTAAAAAAAGAACTAAGAAAAAGCTTGGAAATTGTAAGTTTAAGATAAGATAATGACACTACTAGTGTTTGGAACTCTTCTCAGTGAATGACCTGATAATGGATCCAATCTCTCACTATGGCGACCCAGAAAGGTAGAGTGTTGACCTCATTATATGTGCTTATTGTGAAGAAATAATAAGCAAAAAGTATTTTGCACTTTCATATTTCAACTTCTATTTAACAGCAAACAATAATTCTTAATAAATTAACTACGAATCTTTGAAATTCGAGAAAGTTTGCCATGCTGATCTATGTTTGAATAGATACGCTCCCGTATGACATGCTATATGATACTTAAGACGCATTGTAATAGAAAGGATATATCTATTCTCCAGAATGTTATGAACCTTGTAATGTGTCGTGCAACATTAATGTGTAAAAGAGCAGTATGTTACTTCCCTCGCTTACGATCTTTACCTTTCTGGCAACACAGGACTTAGCAGTATAGCAGTAATATGTTTGATCGGAATAACTGCAGGTAAGTCAACGAGAATATTTACTACATAAACTAGTCGGCAAAAGAAACTTATCACCGCCTTTTCGCTCATAAAAATGACAACTAGACACATATCTTGTTTATTGTTTTCAATTTATTAACACAACTCATTTCTCACCGCTATGTCAAACCACCACTGTTCTATCAATAGTAGATTTAAAAAAATGTTGAACCAAAATGGTATGGGGTCAAAATAAAAAATTATACAAAAACAGACATCATTAAACATGAAGCATGAGTCCATACAAATGGGTCAAACATGTCCAAGTAACGTGTATGACAACCCACTGCGCCAATGCACGCTAATACACATCTCCTCATGGATGTCGTCAGTCGTCTGATGACGTCAGGAGGAAGCCTTCGCCACAGATCCATCAATACGAGCTCAAGTTGCTGTCGATTTGCTGGGGCGGATTGCGTTGTCTCAATTGTCTCTCAATATGATCCCACAGATGCTCGATTGGATTCAAGTCCGGCGATCGTGACGGCCAAGGCAAGACGTTGACGTTAACTTTATTGAGGTAATCATTCACAAGTCTTGCGGTGTGAGGCCGAGCATTGTCATGTTGTAGAAGGGTAGCTCTAGGTTGTTGTCGTAGGAAAGGCAACACAACAGGCAGCAACACTTTATCCCTGTAACTTTGGGCAGTCAAATTTCCATGAATGACTACAAGTTGAGTTGTTTGTTGCCCCCAAATACCACCCCACACCATGACACCACCTCCGCCGAATGGATGCACATGTTCAACGCAGTTTGGCCGACGTCGCTCGCCAATACGTCGATATACACGAACTCGGCTAACATTCCCAAACAAGTTGAAACGACTTTCATCACTAAATAATACTCTCTCCCAATCACGCCGCTGCCACCGACGTACAGTTCGTGCCCATTGTAATCGACGTTGTCGGTGTTCAAATGTCAATGCCATTCCCCGTAGGGGACGATAGGCTCTAATTCCTGCCATGCGTAGTCGTCGACGAACAGTTCGTGGGCTGATGCGGTGCCCAAGAGCTGTCGCGGCCGTAGACGTCGCCGTCACGCGACGGTTGCGTAGGTGTATTACGCGGATGCGTCGGTCCTCGGCAGCCGTCGTAACCTTCGGTCGACCCGATCTTGGACGGTCCTGTGTCTGGCCTGTTTGCTGGTAACGATTCAAGTTGCTGATCGATGCTTGGCTGCAATTTACGTTTCTAGCAAATTGACGTTGCGTCTCCCCCATTTCTGTCACACAGAGAGCTCTGCCGCGGTCTCGTTGTGATAGTCTCGGCATTTCTTTTGTGTTCCTTTATAGACTGCGTCATTGTTCTAACAGACGTCGGTATTTATTCAAAACTTTCGCACGTGCAGAACGAGAAATGACAATTATTCTGTTTTTCGTGTTTACGTGATTGCACGAAAGTTACTAAAAATCACTGAATAACAATTGTTACTAGTCCACAGAATGCGTTTCGGTGAATGTTTTCAGCATATCTATAAACCTATAGCACGCACTATAAATCACAAAATTCGATGTTCTGATAAGTTTCTTTTGCCGATGAGTTTATATCATATCAATCTAAATGAATTTAGCTCAACAGTTTTTTACTACGTCTATTAGGCCTTATATATCTATATCTACTTCAATTTAATGAATACTAGGTTGATAAGGGAACCTGGATGTGCCATAACTTTTCAGTCATTGTTTCCTGGTTATTGCTTTTTTGTAAGTGTATTGTACTATTTTATGTTCTTCCTGATTAAATTTGTCAGTAGTAAATGATTGTTAATTACATGCATTTACAAATGCTTAAATAAACACGTCCAGTAAACCCGTTTGGTGGATATAAGGGGATCTTCTAATGGCTCTGTTTGGGGTCATAACCGTGATAAAACATGCATATCAATTTTGTAGCCAATTTAACCTACCTGTGGTCTCGTCAAAGGTAAATGAAACAAGCCTGAAACAAGCCAGACTTATAGTGGTATTTTTAATTGAACAACCGATGGAAAGCGTCAAAGTTACTGCACCGGACCAAGAATGAAGGTTCGCAGACGGAAGTTATTCATAAAAAGACATAGATATATATTGTCAGTAAATAATGATATTATATTATTTTGTAACATCATTCTTAATTTAAGCGTATCGCGTACATCTTCAGAGCGTAGATTTTCGGAGCTCTCGGCCAAAATAGGTGTAAGCACCTTACGTTATCATTAGCCTACGACTGTTAGCACTAAGAGAGTTTCGAAAATTTACAGTCTAAGTAAACCTAGCCTCATTTTAATACTCGCTACACTTCAGTATAGTGTCTAGTAAGATACAGTAAAAGGTCGCGTCTACCGACTCATCGAATCGACCAATCAGGGCTCGACGTACCTAGCGAAATCGCAAATTTCAATCAAATAATAATAGTTGCTGCCGCTTTATTATTCGAAAAATACATTTGACATTCTCACGTTTGATTTCACGGTCATAGGCCACCGAAATGTCAGCTGACGAGACATTTACCTGTATCTTGCTATGGGAATGTAGCGAGTATTTTTTAGGCTAATACCCCCATTCCACCGAGCTTACGACGTCACTGCGACCGATTTTTGTCTCCCGGTCGTGTACACTCTCACTCACTCCCACTGACATCGCACTGAAATCTTGGAAAGATCTCAATACTCGCACAAATGATCTTCCGCCCTCGCCATGGATCGCATATTGTCGCAGAGGGGTTTGCGAGTTCGATTGTCTGTTTTCAAAAATCGCACAACTTCTGCGATCGATGCGACTAATGGCTAACTCGCAAATTCGGTCGCAATGAGGTCGCATAGGTCTCACTGAGGACTTTGTAGGGTCGTTTGTCAGTCGCATAAACTCGCAACGTGATCGTGTCGAATCGCAGTAGGGTCGCACCTTTGCTTCACTGGCGACCAAATAGTGCAATCAGTGGCGAGCGCGCCAAGACCCCAGTCCGATCCCACTAAGACCCAGTGCGATCCCGCCAAGATCCAGTGAGATCACAAGGCAACTACGAATTTCGATCCGACTTTTGATGCGACCAATAACGAGCGTTCCCGCGCTTATGAGTGACCAATTGCGAGCACTTCTGCGATCGCACCACGAGCGACGCCAGCTCTATAAAAAACCCACATGTAGCAGTTTTTTAGCAGTCGCAGAAGCAAAAAGAGTCGCAGTCGCAACAAGAGTGCTGTGATTATGACACGGACGAAAAGATCTTCAAGGATCTTCTTACATAAAAAGGATAGTTATATCAAAGATAGAAAAGACATTCTTGTTTATTCATTCTATTATAGAAGTTTTTTTTACCATACCCTGGAAGAACTCTCCCTTAATGTTCTATGAAATTGATACGCTTGACTGTAATATCAGGCTTTTAAGAGATTTGCTGAATTATTGTTTGTGTGTAACCAGGCAAAGGACTCGATCGAAAATGTACAATAGTTTTACTTAGAATTCTACATCTATTCATAATCAAAGATGTTATTGGCTGACTTAATCTTTGCTTGTCGTAACCAATACGAGTACTGGCAAATCTAATATCAGTTTTAGTAGTATTATAAAATGCACATAAATATGGGTGATAACTTCTTTATTTGTTTGTATCAAACTAATAAAGAAGTTGTCTTCGATCATATTTGACTTTGTACTACTAATGAAAATGATATGCAACAGAGATTACATACTTATTCTTGTCAATTTCGAAGTTCAATTTAGAAAGCGATTGCATCCTTAAATTGAAAGACGACTACTACAGTCACATTATTCACCAAGGCTCACTCAGTTTACAATTAATGACAAACAAGCCAACGATAAATTTCAGTAACTATTTATTAATGTACGCATTAACCAGGGCAAAGATATATATATCCCATAGACAGCCATTTATTAGTCAATAATGGGACGATGTGTTTATCACACCACATGCTAGAAGGTTCATGACATATCTTAGTCTTCCTGTGCTAGTGTCCGTCTGAGGGCCACCATCCTGTCCTGCCACGGCACTGCCCCTCTAGCTGTGTCATTGAAGTAGTCCTTGAGGTACTATCTCAGATCTTTTGTTACTGTATGATCACACTTTGAGGAACACGGAGGAGTCGGGTGTTCATCTAGAGAGATGTTTTGTCGCCATGAACCTAATACAATGCATCCTCATGTAGTTCCTAAACAATTGTGGATCTTCTTGTTTCAACTTTTTGACGAGATGATAGTGTTCTTGTCTCTCCAAAGAAATGAGCCACTCTCGTACCCACACAGCATGCCGTCGACGCCTTTTCCTTCTTCATCGACAGTGTCTCATAATAGAAAAGGGTGAAATCGCCTATATATTGCAGTTCTTGGTTAGTTCCAAGAAGAAAAGCCACTATCAGGGCCATTTCATTTTCCATCTTCTCTGCATGCTAGTCAGATTCAGAATGACATGGTATCAGTCACTTGCAGTTATATTTATACTTTGGACCCGACCAGTCTTGCACAAAGTTGTGATGAGGTCGCATATATCTCAATGCAGTCGTTTAAGATGTCGCAATGATCGTACTGGGATCGCACAACACTCGCAACTATCGTGACGTGGTCGCAAAGGATTTCATTAACCGTCGCACTAGTCTCAATTGCTCGCACAAAGTATCGCTGACCTCTCAAGTCGGTCGCAATTTGATCGCAAGGCAATTGCAGAAGCTGTCGTCGTGGTATCAGCATGGTCGTAGCCACTCGCATAGAAAATCGCAAATTCGGTCGTACCTTAGTACGACCCTGTGGAGACAGATTTGCGATCTATGCGACTAATAATATCAGTCTCACCTCTGTCTCAACGTGCTCGTCATGAAATGTCACACGTGACCAGAATTTTGGTCGTAATGCGATCGTATAGCCAGCTTGGTGGAACCGCAAACTCAAAAATGTAAAAAATTGGTCGCCTAAATGGGTACGACCGCTGCGACCAACTTGATCGCGAAGGTCGCATACTGTCGCATACAAGTCGCGGCTCGGTGGACGGGGGGCATAAGATGAGAAGATGTATAGATCTTAACACATGCAGGTTTTATCATCCCCGCACCAAAGTCCAAGGGTTGCCATGACGACCCAAACGTAGACTGTACCGTACTTCATCAACTGACCGACATATGTGGGAACATCACCAAGGCAACCCGGCTGTACTGTCCCCTGTCCTGTGGACTCTGTGCAGACCGTATGTATGACCTAGGCTCAATTTGGCATTACATACTTAAACATAAAATGGTATCCGATGGTATAAAATTCTTTTGGTTGGCCATTTTAAAAAGAACTTATAAAGTCACGTTGACCCTATGTATTAATTAATTCTCAACTCGCAAGCAGCATTCTATAAGATTTTCACAAGAGACATCGCTGGATGCAAATACAATGTACGGAGTTCGAAAAAGTTTTGCGTTACACTAAATAACGTGGAGTAACCAGCCGTCAGCGATACGAGACTTTTTGCGGGATTGATATCAGGGGATAGGTTGGAGCATAACGTGTAGACATATACGCTGATGTAGCAGGATGTATGTTGAGATTAGAGAATGTAAACTGAACGCCAAAAGAAATGTTACACCTCTTTGAATTTGAATATCATAAAAAGTTACGTGTTCAGAGGAATTTGCTTTGTTGTGTTGTAACACTCCATTAATTTAGTGTTTTGTCCTAAAATAGCAGACCTGTAACTTTAATGGTAAATAAGTTATAGCCAGTTCTTCATGGGTGGGGTCAGTTGTAACATTTCTTTGGCGTTCAGTTTATCTGTCCCTCTGTCATGACATGAAAAACTGAACTTCTAATTGACTTTTCCTATTTATGTGTTTTGCCTACATAACAGCAGCAACTTCGCAGACAACAACTGCATCAACAAATCTACACCGGTCTACAACATCGACGACGTGCACCGACCTACCCGGGAATGCTGTAAACTGCGCTCTTTTGGACAAGGGGATAAACATTTGTGAAAATGGTCATCCCTCGGGAGTTAGCCTATGTCCTAAATACTGTGGATTCTGTACATCTGTTAAGACAAAAGGTAAGTTAATGACGAAATCTCACTTAAACCTGATTGAACCTGTCTAGCGTTTAAGATCCAAGTACTTGACAATGTCTGTGACCTTTCAAACCACGAGTTCAAGCATTCAGATGAAAAATATCAAATCGTGGCGATGGCTTGGCATCATTGACACCGATTGGCTGAGATGTAGAGATCGACTTTATGGAGTAGTGCTCAGATCAGATCACGCAGCGAGCTCAGGTCGATGTGATTCCAATGAAATTGATAATAAATGAGGATTTGCTGAGTGGTGGTGTTAAGAATCAAGTGACACAAAACAACGAATATTTTGTTTCCCCCTTTCTTATGATCAATTTATTTTCATTAGAATAATATGCTAAAGTGTCGCAAAGTGTGAAAGTCTTCCCGACTTGAAGAACAAATTCATCTCGGAAAGGTGAGCCTGGGCGTCATTATTGGCAAACCAACATAAACAAATTGAACACTTGGACCAATGATCTAAAGTGGCATTGATAATGTGATAAAGCGACTAAACTCACGGGCAAAAGAAAGGTTTCACCTTAGTTGATTTCATCATATACATAATTTTCAATTACAAATATTTTCATTTTTAGACGTCGTACGCTAAAACAGAACAGTGCAAGCCTTTAGTTATCAATCAAAAAAAACTTCTAGAAGTGTTTGATTTTTTTTTTTGGAAAATTGAAATTTTTAATTATTTTTTTTTTGAAAATTAATTTTAATAAACAACAAATGGCCATCGATATATAAGCTATATTTTACTTTAAAATCACAAAACAACCTTGTTTTCCACTCATTTACACCCTTTTTAACATGGTAGGGGTCATGTTGGTGTAAATTTTATTTTTTTACCCCGGGTTTCTTTAAACAAAGATATCTTAACAAAAAATTAATCAATCAACGATCAATTAATATGAAATATTGTAAATATGATTAATGTTGATGATTCCATAATCAAATGCGTCATATATATTTCAAATCGTTGTAAAATCGAAACCAACTGAGGTGAAACCTTTCTTTTGCCCGTTAGTTTATTTATAATGGCAAATCTGAACTCCAAGGTTTCATCAAATAATCATTGTCTCTATCTGCGACATAAGCGTATCTTTACCCGCGAAGGTATTTCAATACCCTGATACATATCAAGACAAAATGCGTCATATTTTTTGTAAATATATAATATGAAATGACTGACCTCGAGCAATTGCAACAGAAGCCGGATGAAAGAACGTAGGGATGGTACCATTAATGTTAAGCAATCAACTATGCGGAATTAATTTTATTTGAGAAAATCATGAATTTGTGTAAGGTGCGCAGATACAACTAACCTTATATGGAAGGATCCTGAAAAGAAATTGTAAGTATGGATACATCAATTATGATAAATGCATTCATAATTCAAAACTTCGGTTCTATAGGAGATATCGTTTTGACAGTAGATTTGCCCCTGTTGGCGTCACCTTCATGACATCACAATACCTGTGCATCAACAAGTAATGACGTGACAATGCTATGACGTCACAATGCTTAGATATCACAGCACTGAAAGCCAAATGCCATGTTTGTGCAAATATTTTCATTTTTTATTTAGAAATAATGGAGAATGATTGGATGATAAAAAGAATCTCATCCCCGGGGTAATGATATCAAATATATCAACACTCGTTGATAAACGTAAACAAATTGAAGTTATTTCAACTCGTGCTGATATGTTTGATATATCAGAAGACACTAGGGTGAGATACTCGCAATGTACTTCAAATTTAAATGCCACTCATGGTCTTCTGTTTCTAGAAATCACAACGTCGACGTCGACTGCCTCCCATTGGGCAACTACGGAAGGTAATACTTTTGATTTGTTATTATTATGTTCCATTGTTGTCTGTAACATCATCATGTTCAACTTTCAACATGATTACATTTGGCTTATGATCAAAGGGTCTCCTAAATGTTCCTTGTTAAATGGAGCAATGTTTGGTTCACTTCAATAAAAGTTTCAATTCAGTATCATATATTATATAATTCATAAATTCCAAACGTAGATTTTAAAAGCTATAGCTTCAAGACAATAGTTGTTATTTTGTTTATCCTCACCTTTAGATCATTGACAGTTATCATTCTTTCACACGACAAAATGTTTTTCTTACATTTTATGTAATGGCGGTCAAAGTACAGGGGGATATGTGAAATGTGCTCATTTGCCTTGTTCATAATGCCTGAGTTACACCAAGGTCGTTCTCACTACGTCCTTCCCCCTCCAAAATTAAAAGCAAAACGGCCTCGGACGGGATGGAAACGTGTAACTATTGTTTATATTTTATCCAAATATGACGCCAGTTCGTTCATACACAGTTCTCAGCACGTTCATCTAGTCTTTATCCCGCCCTCAGGCAGTTTATAACACGTTTAGATTGAATAGTATTGCGCATTCGCCTAGTTTCAACCATTTCAATTCCGTTCTAAACCTTACCAATCTCGTTCTTGATACGCACAATTCCGTCCTAGCTGCGACCAACTCGTTTTAAGACAGTTCTTTTCGTTTTCACTACGTCCTGATTCCGTTCTCAGTGCGTCTTAATTGTAAAATCATCCAGTTCTGGCCCGTTTTCTATTAATACCCATCACGTCCTTGACCGTTCTCATTAACGTTCTCAATTTAAAGGGGAAAACATCATGCCTCCAAAGAAGTATGATCAGAGGAAGGTTGTTCACAGGAAATCAAATACCAGATCCACTAGCTCTGTAGAAGCCATAGTGGTCGAGGCAAACAATACTTCACATTGTGTCTCTGCTTCCATCACAAACTGTAGGAAACCCCCATTCATCATGCTGAGAGCTTCATGTAACTTGGTTCACGTTTCTCTTATCACTTCTATATCCCGAATGATAAAAGTATAACCACATGTGCCTTACATACCGAAATTATGACTGTGTAAGAACGCACTACAAACTGAATCAGAACATTTTCAATATTTTACACTTATTAGGACGTACGAACAAGTGACTACGGTCGTACTGAGAACGAATTAGACCTGGTTGAGGACGGGGTGGAAACTGTGCATAAACGTATTGCAATCGATTCCCGACTGCGCAACGTTCTTACTCGTCCTTGGTCAGATCTAAGCACGGCAGTTCCGTTCGCAGTACGGCAATCCCGTTTTCAGTACGTCTGTACTCCGTCCAATTTCAGAACGGGGAGAACGTTCAACATGTCAAACGTTCTGGAGCACCTTCCCGTTTTTAGTACGTCCGAGCCAGTTCATAAAGGTCGTAAACAGTTGCCACAACGTTCATTTCGTCCTCAGACAGTTCTCGGAGAGTTTGAGCCCGTTCTGAAAAAAAATCCGAAAACGTACTGAGAACGGGCTTGGTGTAAAGGGGGTATAAAGAATTAAATATTTAGATGTTTTGAATATATATCGATAATATCAAACAGTTCGTTTCGTATGAGAGCCATGTTTTATGTCATAATAATCAACCAACTTTAGATGGTAGCGTTTCTCTGCAGTGACCACGCTGACCAGACCCCCAGTCCTGTCCGGAGACTGCAAGGACAGTCCACTGGTCAACTGCACGGAGCTTGACCGCGACAGGTCAATCTGCAATCTTCCAGACAAGCAGACGGCTCTGATGTTCTGCCCCAGATACTGTCGTCTGTGTGGACCGGGTGAGCGCTCTCACTTATTTCATTATGGCCTAAGCCACTGCAGTTTCTTGTCACTATCCCACCACAGTGGAAATATCAAAGATGGGAAATCATGATTTCACATCACTTTTACAATCAAGTTCGTTGCTAAGAGGTCGCTAGATTAATCTAGCAGTTTAGGACATAACTCGCATTTTTACACAACAAAATAATACATAATAAACATAAATGTGTTATAATTCTTATCACATAATATTATGTGGGTTTCGGCAGTTTCCCCTAGCGGACAAAATTTGTACCCCAATCCATTTGAATTTCTTAAATGACAACGCTTCTTGCATGGAAAGGGTGGTTCATTTCACAATGCCATAGCCCTCATTAAGTAGCCAAAATGATTATTTATGAACAGCGACGCTGATTGCACAACTAACTTTGATTGTCTTCAGTCAGGCGTCTAAGATTCTATCCCACAAACTCGGCGTAATATAACAGAGGCTGTATCAACATTTCTTGACTTGATCTGCCCGTGTGGGGAGAGAATGCTCACAAATACGTACGACGTCAATTCATATTTTCCATGAAAAAATCGTAACTGAATAGGCAGAGCGCCATCATGGTCATATCATAACATATCACTAACCCCAGACCATGTAAAAGCGACTCTTGTATTAAAAACATCAGTGTTACTTTTACTTTTAAGAGTGGACAGATAAACCGACGTTACTAAAACGTAATAAGATATGTGTAATATAAAATAAACGTTAAATAACTTGATTTTTCCTCGCTGTCGGAATTATTTGAAAGGAATGGAGACGACGTTAACACGTCAAGATAGAATTTACTATCAGTAATATCATTGTTCATAGATCGTGTCGTCATTGGAGTCATATCAAGGGATGAGGCAAAAGCTTTTGTGCAAAAATATTGAATTTGCTTTAAGGCATATTACGAATCATTTCAGTGTCGACAAGTGCACCGACATCAGTGCAGCAGCAAATAAAAACATCAGCTGCACAACAATCCACACAATCACCTACCTTTACCACAGCGACAGTATCAGGTGAGCGAAATGTTCATGTGATCTGGCTTATCTTACAAACAAATATCGCCTATCTTAAATTCTGCATTGTTATATATCTTTGGCAAGTGTAAACCAACGTATGGGTTGAACTTCATATCAATGTGGTGACACAAGGTAAGCACTGACTTCATATTGTAAGACAATTTTAGTTTCAGCATATTGTCGACAATAACCCGTATTTTGGACTATCGCAAATTTTATAAAAAAATTGACATATTTGTGCGTTTGAAGCGCATGTAAATGTTGCCAAAATGATAAAAGCACAACTTTCTGCAAGAATTTCGTTATTGTTATGTATTCTGCATTCTCTTCCCACAGAGGCAGCTCAGTCATACCCGAGTTAGCCTCTGTTCTATTACGGCTAATTCATTGGATAGAAAGGTAGAAATCTGATTGGAGGCATTTGAAGTTAGTTGTGCAATCAGCGACGCCGATTCAAAAGTGGTCATTCGCAAAACCTTGTCTATTTCCGTGTCGTTAACAAAGCTTTTGTTGAAATTTTACATCCAGGGGAGATAATTCTTCCTTCTACAAAACATCTCTTTTTACCTTCTCATTAGTTTTTATTTTGTAAATTATTAAAATATAATTTATCATAAAACAAATAATAATTTACACAATTATAAAACAGTATCTTTCTAATGAAATCCTTATCCATATCAGATTTTCAAATATTTTCTCTCTCACACTGTTAATGAATAATAAACATAAAGGCATGATAATTTCCATGTCACTATACGAGTAACGACCGTTAAGAATTCCTTAAGTCATGGATATCCAAAAGGTGTTTTCATTGCAAATAAGAGAGATATCTCAAGTAACAACTTTAGGACAATATTCCGGAACCCTAGGATCTTGGCTTAATAGAACAGAGACTTGCTCGCACTGAACTGCCTCTGTTGGGAGAGAATGTGTATTCTGTTGAAAATTGCTTTGTAAGTGAATTGATATAATACTCACTCCAGCTATATGGATACGAAACAATTTGCTAAATAAATGAATTTGTTTTGACAACCTTGCCATTAGTTTCTCTATGTAAGCAATTCATTATAATTTAACTCGAATATAGAAGTTTCCAGCGTAGTGTTGGGATGGGAAGCATCATTGGCAGGGTCATGTTCCATGACTCTCAACCTCCTCCTCATCATCAACCTCAGCCTCCTCCTCATCATCAACCTCAGCCTCCTCCTCATCATCAACTTCAGCCTCCTCCTCATCATCAACCTCAGCCTCCTCCTCATCATCAACCTCAACCTCCTCATCATCATCAACCTCAGCCTCCTCCTCATCATCAACCTCAGCCTCCTCCTCATCATCAACCTCAACCTCCTCCTCATCATCAACCTCAGCCTCCTCCTCATCATCAACTTCAGCCTCCTCCTCATCATCAACCTCAACCTCCTCATCAGCATCAACTTCAGCCTCCTCCTCATCATCAACCTCAACCTCCTCATCATCATCAACCTCAGCCTCCTCCTCATCATCAACCTCAGCCTCCTCCTCATCATCAACCTCAGCCTCATCTTCATCATCAACCTCCTCCTTTTCTTCCCCATCTACATCAACATCCTTCGCCTCTTCATCTAGATCAACCTCTTCCTTTTTATCTTCAAACTCCTACTCATCTTCATCAACCTCAACTTCATCCATCGTTTCACCAACCTCAACCTCTTCGTCAACTTCATCAACTCCTCCTGTCACTCTTCTCATCTTCATCACCCTTCTTATCATAATCTGCATTATCACAGACTTCCTGTTTGGCTTCATCAACCTTCTCCTCGTCTTCATCAAGCTCCTCCTCTTCATCGCCTCCCTCGCCTTCATCAACCTCCTTCGCCTCATCATTCTCATCAACCTCAACCTTCTCATCTTCGTCAACCTTCTTCTCTTTATCGCCTTCATCAACCTCCTTCGCCTCATCATTCTCATCAACTTCAACCTTCTCATCTTCGTCAACCTTCTTCTCTTTATTGCCTTCATCAACCTCTTTCGCCTCATCATTCTCATCAACCTCAACCTTCTCCTCTTCATCGCCTTTATCAAGCCCATTCTCCGTCTGAACCTTCTCCTCCAGTGCACTGTGTGGACTCGACACTTGTTGACTGTGAGGAACTGGACACTGTGTCAAACATCTGCACTGAAATCACGGCCGTAACCAGGCTCTACTGTCCACAGTTTTGCAACATGTGTAGCCAGTTGAATGGTAAATCATGGCATCCAAATCGATACTAAATCTTAATTTAACATTCAAGGCAGTACAGTTTCAACATAATAAACTTTTCTCTATTAACCCTTGGCATAACTCCTGACTATGTATTGCTCATTATTCTTCATAAAAATAAAGCATTTATTCCAACGTCTTAGGCAATACTATGTATACAAAACAAGTGACTTATTGGTGACATTTTCAGAAAAATAGAAATGTTTATTTTATTGGATTTAAGACAAAACAGATCCGATTCGACAATATCCAAATATCAGTGTTCTCATGGACGAGTAGTAAACTAAGAACCACAGGGTTTCGAATCTCGGAGTGGACAATAAAACAAAAAATATTCAAAACCTGGACTTTTGCACTCATATATCGTTTTCATAAGTTGAGATAAACCTACATCACAAATTTGAACGAAATCGGTCAAGAAATAAAGATTGTAGCGTAATCTCTACCTATTATATAGAATACAGATGGGGGGACACTCCAGTCCCTAAAACCTGATCGAAAATAGTACACATCGATTATTTTAACTTGCGGTGCAGTTAATACTAAATTTTATCGCAAAACTATGCACTGGAATCATAGATCATTTTTTTAACTTGCTGACCATCTCGCCCAACTTTTCGAATTCCATCCAACTTTTGACCACTGACCCTCGCATTAACACCACACCTATCTTTTAACAAATACCTAGCCGACTACCGGAAAATGTCGGCAGTTTCCATAAATCAAACAGGCTGCCGTGAATGAATGGGAAATGGAAACGCCTCTCATTGGTCAATTTCCACTTTCGCCTGTGTTGTCATTTCAAATTGATAGCTGTTGGCAACGGTAACAAAGCAATTTGAAATAACAACATAAAATAATCAATGTGTCCTGTTTTCGATCAGGTTTTCCCCCTTCTGTATTCTATATAATAGGTAGAAATTACGCTAAAATCTTTATTATTGACCGATTTTGTTCAAATTTGAGATGTAGGTTTATCTCAAAACGATATATTATGAGTGCAAAAGTCCAGGTTTTGAATATTATTGTTATATTGTCAACTCCGAGATTCGAACCCCTGTGCTAAGAACAACATAGAACACCAATGTTATGAATTCTTGTAAATGACATGAAACAAATATAACATTGTTACATTTGTTCACTATCTGAATTGCATTTATCTCTTAGACATGAAAATCACTTCAGCTTTATGACCACAAAACAATTTAATGATAAAATAGTAGAAAGTAATAATTGATCATGAGATTCTGTAATTTCTATTGAGTAGAGTTATGTTCTGAAGCATCATGGGAAGTGGTCGTGTTGCATGAACTGTCACTGTACGCGTTGCTGCCAGGAAATCCATGTACAACTTGGAAATATCAATTATTGTTTGCAGATGAAGTTACAAATTACCTCGCCTGAGGTGTATTTGTTAAGTTTACAGATGTATATTTGATCGTCTCGCCATAGTCATCATAGGACCTTAAACAAATTTGGAATGTTGAATTGTTTCAGGTAAGGTTACAGCTTCGTCAACATCATCTGCACCACAAACCACACACCCAGCTTCCTCTACTACAGCAGCTGTAACAGGTGAGTTGAGTGTTCATTGAATGATCTGTCGATATTTGTACTTTCTCGTAGTAGATGATTTCATTCACAATGTATCATTTGCAGTATAAATCTAAATGTCAAAGGAGTTTGAAATTGTGAAACCTTTATTTTAGCGTTTCTATCAAGGTTGAACTTAACTGTAAGAAATTTATGTTCTATCCGTCTCTCGATTTTAGTTCTTGTTTCATAATTATCTTTATATCAAGTTGTAAATTATGTTGAAAAGAAATATGGTTTATTGTTAAGGAAGAAATAATACATTTGATAAAATAGTATCAAACGAGAACTCGTTTAGTACTGAGCAGCAGGAGTGACATTTCACTCAAGCAGCCAATATATTAAAAGTGGTTAGAAAATCTGAAAACAAGTGCATGTTGAATAACAATTGGAAGTTATCTATAGATCTAGGAAACACTTCTTGATATTTTTGTGAGGTCTAAGGCCCTGAGACTACAGTTTGAGTTTTTCCTTTTTTAGAAAAAAACTAACAAAATGAATTATTATGTGCAGGAAACTGTGTAGATTCTACTCTTGTGGACTGCAAGGAACTCCATGCTGTAGCGAACATATGCTCTCATGTCACAAATGCAACAAGACTCTACTGTCCAAAATTTTGCAACATATGCGACCAGAAGGGTGAGCTATGTAGTCCCCGGTTTCATTTTCATGTTAAAAAAAAGAATATATACTCAAGAAAATTTTCGAACATATCGCTTTCCCTTGCTGGACTCAAACCGATAATTGAGATACAATTACCAATTTTATAAATTGAACGCCTACACCCACTGCAAATATGATTCATTTGTCTCATTTTGGTCAGCTTGCCACAACCTATTAACATAATATCTAATTAGTATATTAGTGTATCTATCTAACCATTCAATGTATAATCGGTGAAATAAAATGCTGCTGTACCTCAGAAATGAAATTAAGTTATAAAAAAATATCTCTAAGGTAATACTTAACTGTTCATGATTAACTTCTAACTATGTAATATAAACTCACGTGCAAAAGAAACGTCCTCGTGCGGTTTCAAACTATAAATAACAAATAACAAAACACTCATATATTCTAACATTTAATAATATTAACATGTTGTATATTTATCAAATTGCAAGAATTCGTACAACATAACGGCACGTTTGGACCGTTTTTCAAGATGATTAGTTGACTAGGGGTGTATTGTCCGGTATTCGATCACCTGCCAAAACACAAATCACACAGCTCGGTCACTTAAACGTCAAGATATCGGGTACGTGTGCCCTCCTTGTAATGCAACAAGTAACGCAACACGACGGCGGACAGGGTTTGTAAATCGCCAAATAACACGACTATGTATATGGTGCCTTTTTCCCTGCCAAACACGACTCAAGTCCTGCACTGTCAGTGGAGGCTGTTAACGTTGTCGAATACGTCGCACGAGGTAGCCTCAAAGATGCTCTACTTAATACATATCCAGAGATCTCGCTGGCTATGGCAAAACATTCACAACGTTGTGTTGATAAATTTCCTTGTTAGGACAGCAGTGTGGGGCGTGACGTTGTCATGTTGGAGCATCGTTCTTTGGTTGGACGGGATGACGATAGGTTGCAGAACCTCATTAATATACCCGCGTTCTGTCAGAATACCAGCCAAGGTGACCAGATCCGTCTTCCTGTCCCCATAAATCCCTCCCCACACCATAACACTTTCGCCTCCATAACGTTCATCAAAAGACGCAACAACGTGAATTCTCTCACCCTGCTGTCTGTGGACATGTATCAAGCGCTCGGACTTGATGAGCTGGAACCTGCCCACATCGCTGAAAAGCAATCGGCTCCAATGTCCCTGCTGCCATTGACGAACAGTTTTTGCTTCAACGTCATTGCTCTGTGAGGTCGATTTGCTTGAATGTCGTGTTGACGCAGTCGTCTGGTCACTGTACATCTGCTGATTCGATGATTCAGTCTGTGTGCAGCTGATGACGTCACTGTCAGGAAAATGTTCCTCAGGGGAAGCACCCGTTAATGTCTGTCAACAATGGGGGTGGTCACCTTGGGTCTGTTGCTCCTGGGCCTGTATGCTGTCCGGCCAGTCTGTCTAAAACGCGTCAACATCCTACCAACTGTTCGCTTCGAGCAGTTCATGATTCTAGCGACATGGTCGTTTGTAGCGCCTAGTTGAAGCATCAAGAATGCTCTCTCTCTGCTTTAAGTTAATTTCGGCATGTTCTTGCTGTTAACATGATGTAACTGATGCCCAAGAACATTTTGGTGTCTGTTTTATACCCCAAGATCATACGGGTATTTTAATGTACATTTGGGAAATTTCACTGATTTAATTCATTTTTCTCGTAAAAGAGGTGCATTCAATGTACGTTTATGGTCATGTCATCAACTTGAGTATTTATATGACCTATTCCTGACACTGAGTTATGTTCAAGGTCATTAAATAAAAAACGACAAATAAAAAATGTTTGGGGACGTTTCTTTTGCACGTGAGTTTAGTATATGAATTATGAACATAAGGGATACCATATGAAGTCCCATGTCGAAGCGTTTTAACAAACTAAAACCTACCTGTTTGTATTTCAAGAAGGAGATCATTAGTTATATCAACATTTAGAAGGCGTGTCGGGAGTATTGTAAACTTGATGTTGTGATAATTACATCCAATTCTTCTACCAAATAAAGATGGACTTGCGGTAGCGGGTGCACTGAGCAAACAAACTAACACAATTAACGTTAACCAATGGCATCAATTCACCTTAAAGATGCTGTATCATACATGCAAGCGGTTCAGGATGAAACTTAGCTATTGAGAAATGAAATACATCACTTTGTAGAAAAATCTTTCGTCGAAATTTTGATATCATATTTAGATTGTGTAATCAACAATAACATACTTATTTCGACGCGCAAAGCACAGTACCCTCGTAGAAAGGGCATGCCTTTTTACGAACCCGCTTTCGGTGATGTAATCATTATGTTTGTAGGATTTACACCGTGTCTCAACTACCGTAATTGCGTTCGATGGGTATCAACTTTGACAGCAACAAATACCTAATTTGGAGAAAAAGAATATAAAATCTAGTTGAGCGCGACAAAAACGGTTTTCAAGCGTACATTTAGAAACCGGAAGTTGTGAAATGGCCACACTTGATTCGCCCTTATGTCGACTGCCGTTTCGATATTATTTGGTAAAGTATCTCCTATTTGATGAATTTTGGTCCGATTTTCTCAAGGTTGGTCGCTAAATTTTTTTAAAAATACAACGTATACATTTAAAATACTTAAAAAATGATTGCACTATGATATAGCATCTTTAATAATGTCATCTTTTCCCTAGACGATCATTTTAAAAATGAAGATTCGGGACATGTTTGTTCCTATCTCTTTGGACCGAGGGAATGTATATTTGAAGATGTATAAATAGGAAAAAACTTCACAGAACATTATATATGTCCCCCAAAGCTTGTTTTTGAATGAGATACGGTATAAATATGATATAATTCGTTTCAGCAACATTCGCAGGTACAACAACCTTAGTGGTTCAACAAACATCAGCTCCTTCATTGACCATAGCGACCACAGCAGGTGAACGCTAACAATTCATTGAAAGAGCCCCTTTGTGATTTTCCTCATCTATCATATTCGCTTTGATACAAACATATGATTCCTTATATATTTCTAAAAATTCTCACACGTTATTCTCTTAATGAAAATATACAATAAATATTTGTTTTCAATGTAATTATTAAAACAGTCCGATATGTTCACGGAAGGGAAATCTTTAAGTCAAATTTAAATGGTTAATAAAAATCATTCTCTATCAAACAGTATCAACTCAGAAATGTCATTCTGAATGGTTTCGATAATTTTGAAATTACGTTTTACTGATTGACAGGCGTTATTGTCCGGTTTTAGATCGCAATCGCAATTTTAAACCTGCCCATTGTCACTATTCAATGTCGATTGGCTTTAAAATGCTTAATTGCAACAGTCATTATATCTCGATTAAATGACACTGTTAATAAAGTTTAACATACATAAATGTGACTCCTAACTACTTACTGATTGGTCAGATTGGCTCTTTATGATGAAAACATGTTGCGTTTATGATTATAATGATATCAGTGAATAGATGTAAATGCTCTCATTGGAATTTATGATGCAAGTTTTACACACATCCATATAAAAATGACCAAGATAAACGCAACTGTAAAATGTGGATGAATAACAGTTAAAGTATTTTATGTATGGCAAACCTTTCATGGAATAGGCAAGCAAAAATATATTGGATTATCATGTTGAATCTATACTTTGCCACTGTAGCTGTTTATTTCAAGACCGTTACTCTCAAGATGTGTTGATCCGAATACAATCTAAATAAATTTAGATCAACAGGTTTTATATTTGGTCATACTGTTGATCTAAGATTGGCCCGTAAGGCGGGTCATCCCGCTGACCTCTGAAATCAGCCGCTCGGCCAATCAGAAAAGTTGCCCTAGCTCGCTGGAAGTTCGAAAAACTCAGCAGCACATCTTTTGAAATGGACGGTGTTCGGAGCTATGTCATTCGGAGCGGAGCAGTGCGATCATTTCGATGAATAATACGATTGTTTGGATGTATTAATAGATTATTTTTTTTCTTTTAAAATGATTTAGCGTATTTGCAAGTTGTCAATGACAAATGAAGATTGCACATCGAACAGATACTAACGTGGCGAATAATAATCACAAAGTTAGAACATCATAAATGTCAATATTTACGAAAATCATCATGCAAGGGGAGGTAACTCTTTTTTAAATCAAACTCTTTTGCACGAATTCCTTCATTTCCATCCAAATAATTAAAAAATAGTGCTTTTTTGGCAATCATAAAACTAAAACTATTTCATACAACCAAAATAAAATCAACATACTGATATCTTTCTTATCAGTATCAAAAGTAAGGTTTATTTTTCACAATGCACACTGCTATTGAGAACAGGCCATAAGTTAGTATATGTTTCTTCCGTCCACACCTTCAGGGAGCAACTATGAACTGTATGTGACATCGAATTTGATTGATCAAATCGCGAATTCCTTATTTGCATGAAAGGTCACCGGGACGACCTCGTACACTGGTCAATCTTAGATCAACAGTATGACAAAATAAAAATCTGTTGATATATTAACTAAAGGGAAGAAGCTAGTTCATGATTAATTGTGCGTATGATAGGGGTTTAAACCCACCTCGGTTCAAACAAGAAGCAAGATGACCGGTTTCAGGATAGGTGTAAGTCAGTAGATAGGGTAGGGTCAATAGTTCTACCGGAAAAAGAGACCATTAGCTTTGCATCAGCCACTGACCAATGATTCTTCTTCCTTTAAACTTGTCCAATAAGAAATGCTTCCATCCTTTGGTCCATATTTCTTTTCTTCTTTTGAATTTGTTGTTCTTACGACAGAAAATTAGTCCATTGCATAATAACTCGCCACAAAAAACAATTCATCAACGAAAATTACATTTCAATAAAATAAAATAAACACGCAACGATACTAATCATATGGAAGAAAGGAGAAAGCAAGAAAAGTCAGTAGAACTACAGATAGAGAGAGGGAGGGAAGAAGGAAAGATAACTGACAGAATTGAAGGTCGTAAAGAATTTTAGATGTTATTCAACAGTGGTTTGGTTTGAATTAATGATTTTAATTACATGTGCAATGGGGCCCATTTTGCCTTTGTTCAATGGTTTGTTTTAAGGGGAATTTCCCAGGCTGCATAGCTATGATGTTGATCCTTGAAATATTAATGATGTAAGTGGCACTGGCAACACGTAGAAAGAAAGAGATTTAACCGCCCTGCACTGATCTCTTAGTTCATATTTGCTGAAAACTACAAAAGCATGTAGGATTCAATATCTTATATGATAATGAGTATGTATTTCATGTCCTCAGGGAACTGCACTGACTCGAACCTGGTGGACTGCCAGGAACTAGACACTGTATCAAATATTTGCAGCAAAATCACAGAGGCAACCAGACGCTACTGTCCGAAATTTTGCAACATCTGTGAGAAAACGGGTGAGCATTCGGTTTTTAGAAAAATTAAAAGGTCAATAGTGCCTGAAAAGTATAGCTTATAAAACTATTATTATAGTTCGCCTTAGGTTCAGTACCTATACAAACTATTCGTCGATTGCAGTGTCTCTATCCTGGATCGTAAGAATGTTACCATTTCACACTCACAAGATAAGTAACTAAAAAACAATATTCAATTATAATTGGTGCGATCAAATAAAGCAAGTTGCCATTTCACTATCAATTTCGTATTTTGGTGACATATAATTATCAGTGTGATGATACTTTTAGTCTTATGTGAATTTAAAGAATTTCCATTATTAGAATAATTTCTAAGAAAAATTTATGTCATGGGTGCAACTAACGATGACAATAATCTCGCCGTTGTATCCTTCTTCCATGAGTTGCATGTGTTGGACGCGATCTTTTCTACCATATGCTTAGATGTTTATGGTGATGATAATTTGAAATAAAGATGTTCTGACAACATTTACTAATGTGAAATATACATTAGATGTTTTTATAACGTTTTTTAACAAATTGACAGTGACGACGACAACGCACGTGCTCACTACGCTGGCCCCATATATGGGCACATGTACGGATAACCCTATCGTCAACTGTACAGAACTAGACATTACCAGCAGCATTTGTCATCCTGTTACCGTCGCAACCTACATGTACTGTGGCTCCTACTGCCGAGCATGTCCAGGTAGGATTCTTGTCCCGCGGCCGGGGTAGGGTTAAGAAGATATGTTTAAAATACCACTGCTGGTTCAAGAATAACTCAATGAGAATAGTAATACAAATGTCGTATTCCACTCTATGAAAAGACATCGCACAAATGATGGTTTAGATTGATTGAAATGTACATTGATCTGATAATTACAATTTATTTGGCTTTATGAAACAAATATCTCTATTCCATTAGCAAATTCCTATACACGTCATATAAAATAATAAAACATAAGGTAATGATCTCATGAAGCAATAGAGGTTTTACAAAATAACCGTTGCATTATATCTTTTATGCAAATGCTGCCTACTGATTGAACGGAACAATTACATGTGAATGTAAGGACTATTGTAGCATTACGCAGTGATGAAATTACCACAGTAAATACTGTTGAAATTGATTAAAATAATATATTAAAAAATCGTTGATATATTTCATAATCATCCCATGAACTACTTTATGTCAGTAAAACTATATGAAGAAATGTTGGCAGAGCTTATGACTGACATTGAGGTCAAAACAGTTGTGGTGCTGTGAATCTATTTTGCATTTTCTTCCAATTTCATTTTTATATTTTGAAATAAGTCAGAATTTATTAAAAATGATTTTTATAATTTGTTTGTCAACATGGTTAGAAACTGTTGGAAACTCTTTACATTAAATTTTGTACTTGCAACACATTTGCAACACAATTTGTTAATACACCTTGTGCAGTATTGTAATGCATGTTAACAAAAAGCATTGTTTTTCGATTTTTCTCTGGATTCGTCTTCAGACACATCTCCCACGTCAACAGTAACAACAACAGGTATATCTTCCTTTTGTCAACTTAGATCTATATCTTAGCACTACGACAACGTTGCGATTTAACCTTTAGCCATTCGACTTATAGAACTGTTACATTTATGATATACTAGGAGAAAAGAGTAATTGTGCACACAATCTATCTAAAAGGGTATGCATAACAAAATGTTACATTATCAATCTATATTTCATCGACCGAGGTCAGTGTCAAATTGATAGTGCAACAACAGCAAACATAATATATGTGAAAGTAAACATTACCGCATAACCGTGTCAGGGTCAGGGATAGGTTCACAAATTTACAAATCTGTGCAACCATCAACACAAGATTGACACCTGTACTTCATGAACGATATCAGGTTATGTCAGGGTTTTAGTATCTCATCCCAATGCCAACCAAGGTTTGCCTCAGATGCGGTCTCCGCGAATGTCTCTCCATCTCATCCCAAACATGATCAAAAGGGTTGAGAATTGGAGAAAGCTTTATGAATATTTTAAATGAAGTCGTTTATATGACACCAACATTCGGGCGTGTTTACCATGCTGGTATTCTGTCTGAAGCCCGTGTCTTTGAAGAAAGTGTAACACATGAGACAGAAAAGCTTTATCACTGCCCCGAATGTAACTAACATCATGTTCAGTGATGAGTGAATCTGTCATGATTTTTAGCGAAGATGCCATTAACACCTCAACAGCCCAAATGATTGCAATGCAGAAAACACTCATCATGTTACGTTCCACAGGGCGTCTATGAACGTTCAAAAAATGAAACAAAAAGGCATTGTCTCCTTCTTGTATTATAAACAAAAGTGTATTGTGTTGACGTTAAAAACAAACTTATTTGCTGGACATTGTGGACTAGAGTTCCTATCTCGCAGGCTCATCTTGACAGTTTTTGCACTACAATGCCTTCAGCCATGAAGTGCTGCAGTTTGTACCGATATATGATTAGTGTCAGCCTGATATGGTTGCTCTTGCTGCGTAAATAATCTTGGTCTTCCTGCACGTGGGCTAACTCTGGTGCTCCAGATTGTTGGTACCAGTTGTACAGAGAAGACAGTGAACATTAACACTGAGCTAAGGCGATTCTCTTTCATCCCAGTCTCTAACATGTCACGGCACCTACATGATCATTTTGAGAAAGACATGGTATCGTATCACTTTATAAGATGCAATATACAGTCTGATTTTTGTATAAGGGCTGACTAAAAAATACTATCTACTCCGTAAGGGATAGTTCTACAGAAAAACGTCCATCTTGACACTAATTCTTTTCCGTAGTTTATGCTATATGCGAGTAGTAGAAAGAATGAAAAGTGGTATACTGTTCGTGTGGTACATAAATGTAAGTTTCCACCATTTTTTCTGTATTTTTCTTTAGAAACAGACCTTTACCACAACAACAATTCCAACAATTATAACCCCAATGGCAACAAGCTTTAGTATTCCCTCAAAATAGGGGTCAAACAATGAATGTCGTCACATTGTATGGCAATTGGTTCAAACCATAGTATTCCCATTTGCTTGTTACCGCAAATGCCATGTGAATTGAGAAATACATTTAAGTTGTTATTATCATTAAAATATTCGTAATGTCAGAATTTCATTTATCAATTCAGTTACTACAATGAAGTTGTGATTTCAACAGATAGGATGGTGTCCGGGGATATCATAATATTCGTTATATGAATGACAAATTACCAGAAAGACAAAGTCATATATTTGTAAAAACAATAAACCCCTGACAGTGGCGACAACGCATCACGGGACCCTGGCTCCATATATGGGCACATGTACGGACAGCCCTATCGTCAACTGTACAGAACTGGATATTACCGCCAACATTTGTAATCCTCTAACCATGGCAACCACACTGTACTGTGGCTTCTACTGTCGAGCATGTCCAGGTAGGAAGGTTGATCTTTGGGGTTGAGAAGATAAAAGAGATCCTTGATGCTGGAAGTCTTCTTTTACTTTTCTTATAGATTAGATGATGTTCCTGAGTTAAATAATTTACCTACAAGAGACAGAAATTTACCTATTTGAGACATACGAATAGATTCTGAAATAATTTACCTATTCAAGAAACGGAATTTTTAGCATGTCTAATATTGTTTATTTCAAGTGAAGTAGAAAGTTATGATTGCCAACACCCTAAATTGAATACTTTCTTCTTAACAAAGAGAGCTGACTATATTTTCAGTCACAACCCCTACAATGACCACGCCCACACAAACAACATCAACAAACACTGCAACAAAGAAACCCCAGACAGTGACGACAACAACGCATCACGCGACCCTGGCTCCATATATTGGCACATGTACGGACAGCCCTATCATCAACTGTACAGAACTGGATATTACCACCCACATTTGTAGCCCTGTAACCATGGCAACTACACTGTACTGTGGGTTCCACTGTCGGGCATGTCAAGGTAGGCTTGTGACCAAAAGCAAGGGTAGGATTATGAAGAAATTTGAAGTTTGATAACTATTACTTGAGCTTATCTTATGTAAGAATCTAGAACTCTTATAGGTCCATGTGATCCTAGATGACTACTGATATAACCTGCGTGACGGGGTGCTAAATTTTTATATATTTCGATTTCGGCTCATTGCATTAAACAAAGTTCGGGACTGATATATCCTTATGACAGCCTCGACATAATTTATAACTTATGTACATGCATTTGACAAATAAAAACATAACACCTTACGCATATTCTAGCTCTCTGATGCTAAAATTCTACCGTATTTCATAAACCAGACAAAATATACCTTTAAGAAATAGAGAATATTGAGCATGCCTCTAGGAATAACGCTCAATTCAAGTGAAGTAGGAATTTAATTTTTGATGATCGCAATGGTGGATTTCTTCTACATGCACAGGAGAGATAGGACGAGAATTGTCAAATAACCTAATTATGTTTCAAAACTAATTCGAATAATAGATAGCCTTCAATCATGTACTGATTGATGAAATAACTGTAATACAAAAGAAATATTTTGTTTACTGTATTTATTGACAACGATATCTATAAAGCATGTAAACACAGCTATGTTTATTTTACCTTTGACTTGTTCGTGTATCTTTTTAAGTCACAACCCCTACCACGACTTCTACAACTAAATCAACTACCATCACAACAACTGACATGACAACTCAAACAACTACAACAACAATTACAACGACACCGACGACCACAGTTACGACGACAACAACTTCTATGGCAACAACAACACCAGGCGATCCATGTGCAGACAACCCGGAAGTAGACTGTGTCGGTCTAGATTTAACGCAGAAAATCTGTTCCAAACCTAATAACATTATCGCCAACAGGGACTGTATCACTTACTGTGGGCTTTGTCCAGTGTGATAATTCACGTTACTTTCAATAAATGTGTTTGGGATTCCATTTGTTGTTGCAAAGTTATTATCTACTCAATTGGCAAATATTTGATACAATAATTCTGTATCAGACAGTTAAATCATTTAGGCTTGTCTTTCGAACAGTTAATTAATATCAACATAAAGCATAAAGGTTGTTTCTAAATTTCAAAACATTTCGAACTTGAAAATACTTCATAATAATAAGTATAAGTTTTCAAGGTTTGACATTGCCAAACAATACCCATGACAATCCTACTAAATTTTGGGAATATACTAAAAGGACACAAGCTGAATATTTATAAGTTAAAAGTTGAGGTCAAACCAGCAAACGCCTATCAAAGGATCAAATGGCCATTGCGATGTATGTAAGTATTGCGATGTAGGGTAGAACTGCACTTAAAGAGACACAGAGTATGTTGATAGGATCACATATGTCAAATTTTGAAATCGATGTTATTACATCGGGAACCACTAACTGTTACTGAAAATAACAAGTTAAAGGTCAATCAGTACATTAGAGCGAAAATACGGCCATTCAAAGTCGGGATTTTGATCGAAAACCGGACACTGTGGCTCGAGTGGCGCGCGCAAATTCGCCAAACGTAATTTTGAAACCTTGTAATAAGCTGACAGGAAGTTATATTCGATTTGATAGTGTTTATTATGTATTGTAACTAATAGGTAGATTAATTGGATGCATAATTTCGAATATTAAAGGTATTTGAGATGTTTTCTTGATTTTTTCAATAAAATCAAGCATTTTAGAGATATTATGCATAAATGGATATATTTGCAAGTCCAGTGATGAGATATGACCTTCAATCAGCATATTAGATATTTTGTAGCTTATCAAGCAAAATAAAATTTTAAGAAAGATACTCTGTGTCACTTTAATGTGAAACATATGCTGCACACGCAGTCAAACGTCCTTCAACGTACCAATATCAACATGCAGTTAAACGTCTTTCAGAGTACGAATAACAACATGCAGTCAAATCTCCTTCAGAATACGAATAACAACACACAGTTAAACGTCTTTCAGAGTACGAATACCAACATGCAGTCAAATCTCCTTCAGAATACGAATAACAACACGCAGTCAAATGTCCTTCAGAGTACCAATACCAACACGCAGTCCGAGGTCCTTCAGAAAACGAATAACAATACGCAGTCAAACGTCCTTCCATATACCAATACCAACACGAAGCCAAAGGTCCTTCAAAGTATTGATATCCTACCATAACACATATCTGCATGATCTTCCATACTGATGGAGTCACGTTTTGAGGCATACACCTGCATGAATCAAAACCAACGTCATCAAATCTGGTCCAATTGGCTAGACACTTCTAGGAGTTATTGGCAAAGTTGCCATTCGCTTTAAAAAATAAGCTAAGAATTTGTGTCTGCTTATTTTGCAAGGTTGTAAAAAATGAGACAGTACATTACATCGGATTTAAAAACTCTGAAACAATGTCTACTCGCGTGATTTGTGTATGCAAATTAGTCACACATTACTATTCAATCAATCTTTTATTCAGTAGAAAGGCCTTTGGCCCACGTACAAAATGAACATATAAAATAAGTTACAGAATTGCATGTTGTCAATCTAAATTTTTCCGTAAGATTAAGGCATCTTTAACAAAATTGGAGATAGCTAATACATAGGATAAATTACTGCTTTGGAGATTACGAATCATTATTTCTTCATTAATGTACAAAGGTATATTTTCAAAATATTTTACACGTATATCATGATACACTGGACATTTATAAAGGAAGTGAAATTCATCCTCTACACAATTAGATTTACATACATATGATTAGCGAAATTGACGTGGAATACCATCTCGTCTACCAATATTTGTGTTTATGGGAAGCTCGCCAATTATTACTATTTGAACATTATTAAGGATTAATGTAAAATGTTAAATCAATTATATTATACTTCCCGTTTGGTTTGTATGGTGTGTTGAAATCAAGGTTTCTGAAAATCATTAGGTTGATGAAATTGAAACATAGACATAAGATCACATACACAGCAAAAATAGTTAGACACCCCCTGTTTTTCACAGAGGGTTGAACTACTAGAAGTATGATATGGCATACGGTATGAGCATTAAAGTGCATGAAAAACGCAGAGTGATATGGAATTTCATCCAAAGGACATGGGTGTTTAAGGTTCGCCAGTTTAAGGTCTTGGTATGTGCCATTCGGTAAAATCAGCTTAAATAAAGTTGATCAGTGTCCCAGAAATCACCAAACATCATTAACATGTGCTGCCAACACTTGCCTGAATAACTGTTCCCATTCTTGTTGGCATACCTCTAGCCCGGTTCCTTAATTGTTCCATCAGTGACAGCTGCCACTCCTTGTGATTACCTGCCTCCTGTTCCCTCAGGTTTTCGGGAGTTTTATTCCTTCTTTATACCTGATGGCCCATGATGACCCACACATGTTCCACTTGGTTCAAATCAGGAGACATTGCTGGTCATGTAATTATTCATCCTGTTTTAGGGTACAAACGTTACGCTAACTCCACTAATCTGTAAGGTAGATTCGCTCGCTCAGCCCGACTTGGGATATAGCCAATGAAATCAATTTCTCGTCACCTTCTCGATAACATTTCAACGAGAAATGGTAATTATTGTCACAGCATTATGTGTTGGCTTACAGCACGTGGACGATGAGGTCAGGCATTGTCGTCCATTGACGTCCAATAATGATCACTAGTTACAGGAACCAGAATCTTCTGCATGTAGTTAGCGAGTCTTGTTTAGTCATTAAATCCAGTCCCGACGTAGGACAAGCCTCCCCAAACCACAAATGAACTCCAAAACAATGGAACTCTTGGCAACATATCCCTTTGGGCAAGACGTGTATTCCTACTCCTCTATGCGCGTGCTCCCCAATCAACAGCACACAGAACGAAACGACTTTCGACGCAGTGTATTCTTTTCAATGATCTTAGGTTTCACCTCTGCCCGTGCTGACTCCATAAACCACGCCGACGCTTATGGTGATTAGTGAGCTGCGGACGCCTGATGATCCTTTTGACCCTTAATCCAACAGTTTGGGGTTGTTGCGCAGTTTCTTGCTCAAAAGGTTATTGGGTATCCAGCCCTGTTTCAGAAGGTTGCTTGAACCAGAAAACTGCCGTCTTATATGATGCAACAGATCTTCTCCCCCTGAGGCGTGGTACAGAACGCAAAAGGTCCTTCACATCCTTTGTATGCGCATGCGTCTTCACCAAACGGCTTATTACGGTGTAGTGAAACTGACTTCTTCTTTCAATTTCCTTGTAAGGAAGTCCTGCCGGAGGAGTTCCGCTGACTTGTCATGTCAATGCATTGGAGACTTTACTTAGTGCCAATGTCGATCATTGGGTGCAAAACAATCATAAAGCAGACGATACCGATCCTTAAATACCCAATGCTTGTGGTTTTTTATTTGATACTTTGGTGTGTCCAACACATGGATTGCGAGAATCAGTTACACGGGTCTGCTTCAGAGACATTTTCCAATGAGTAACACCTTATTCTATCATCACTGTACAACTCTTTGATTTGGGATAATGAGGATTGAAATGTGGTTTCAACGACAGCAATAATTCAGGTAATATTTGGTGCCTAACGTTATTGGCTTTGTACATTTAAGTAAACACGATTTGCACAACATATTTTGGAGTTTGGCAACCTATGGACAAAATTTATTTCAGTATGACGAAATAGACATAAAGTGTCATACTTTCGAAATTTAAGTTTTACTTAAATTTCGGTAAAAATATGATATATGAGCTCTCTAGGGCAAAGATCAGCACAACAACATTGACTCAGTGCAAAAGAACTGACTTTAGACCTTTTTATAAAGGATTTCACTGTGAAAAGTAAGATATGATGTTTTCGACATAGTAACCCTTCAGGGACCTTCCAAAACCGTAACTGTTAACTGATGTGTATCTGCTTGTCGATTGAAACTTCAACTTCATCCGTTTTCGAAATATTATCATGCCACAAAGACATCACTAAATACATTATTTTTACATTTACACACATACATTTACATGCAGGTATGCGGAAACGTTCGTTATGAATCAGTGATGTGCGTAGCAACGACGTCAACATTGAATAAAGTAGTTGCATATCTACTAATGACCATGTATTTACATTTACTTACTAAATCGGAGGATTTCCTACAAAAAAACGCCGTATCTGGAAAAGGTGTATTTTTTGTCTTATTTCTTTTTTTAGCTCAGTTGTTGATACGAAATAAGTTTTTCAACAAGATCACTATTAAATGCGATTGGTACATGAACTCAGTACCATTTAATGATAGAATCTTGAGTACATCATAACAACGTTCTGTTCATATAAGCCTTTAAAAAAGCTTTTTCGCTCTGATGAAAGTGTTCTGTCATGATCTTGTGATATTGTTAAATCTCTTATGACTGTGACTGTGAAGTTTTCTTTGACTGTGAAGTGGTAAACAACTTTTGGATCAAAGTAGAACGATTTCTCAATACCAATTTGCATTGTAATATCATTCTATCAAAATGTACTGTTGTATTTGGAGTATGCTCAAGTAATCATTTATTGAATCATATCATACTCCTTGCCAAAAGGTATATTCATATTTCACTTATAAAGCAAAATGCACTCTCTTTTGAGTTATTAATTAAGCTTTTGACGGAAACCTGCTCAATAGAACATTTCATTTTTAGAAAAAAATAATATATTAACTCCCTTTAATATGAAATGGAGACAATTATCAGACTCATTTTTGACTCAATAAATGTCTGTGTACTTACTGTAGTGCCTTGTCTATCTTTGATGATCTGTATACTATGAATTGAAATGGAATAAAAAAAAATTTAAAATTAAAAAAATAAATTAAAGAAAATCTCTTATGATTTATAAAACACCATTCTCTCCCCACAGAGGCAGATCGAGTCATGAAATGTTCATACAGCCTATGTTCTATGACGCTGGTTTTGTAAGGTTCCGGCAATTTCTCCTGGCGGAAGACAATTGCACCAGAATCCACTTGAATTTCCTTATAAAATGACAACGCTTCTCGCATGGAAAGGGTGGTTAATATCACAATGGTTTTTCCATGATTCAGTAGCCAAAAAGGTGGTTTTAGAACAGCGTCGCTGATTGCACAACTTATTGTGACTGCCTCCAATCGGGCATCTCCCATTCTATCCCACAAAGTCGGCGTAATAGAACAGAGGCTGTATCAACATTTCATGATTTGATCTGCCTCTGTGGGGAGAGAATGATAAAACACATGCATTTACCTGATGAAGGATTGAAGTTAGGTTTCTAAACGCGATTTTTAGCTCATCTGGCCTGTAAGGCCCGATGGGCTTATGGCATGGCATGGCATGGTGTCCGTCCGTCCATCCGTCCGTAAACTTTGTGGAATTTCGACTTCTTCTCCAGAACCATATGAGGCCTAGAAAGCTTAAACTTGGTGTACAGACTCCTTGACTAGTGAGGATTAAAAATTGTAGCTTTGGTGGCCAATTGACCCCTATCAAACCAGAGGGGCCACGCTCTTAAAACCTATTTTCATCTTCTTCTCCAGGGGCAAAAGGCACAGAAGGCTGAAACCTTGTGAATATACTCTTTGACTAGTGAGGATTATGATTGATAGCTTTTGTGGCCTCAGGGGCCACACCCTTTAACCTAATTTCACATTTGCCACATCCTAAAGCAAAATTGATATGAAGCCTGATGAGCTACAGAGCCACTGGCTCTATTTTTCGTAAAATATACTTAAATAATGCATGCAAAAAAGTTAAAGTTTACGGCGTTTATATTAACTGCACAATCTCTTTGATAAACTTTAATTGGTGACTGTATTTTTGTATTTCCTTCGAATTAGAATAATGTCCTGGTTACCTTTCTTTATTGAAGATTGACAAGCGATAGCAGATGATTATCATTTTTGACAAACATGTGTGTTTCAAAATAGCTTTTCGTTCATCGAAATAAAAAATATTCTATGAGCATAAAAAGTAAAATAACACCCGACCGCTTTTAATTTACGAACTAAGAGCAGATAATATCAGAAACTGCCTCTAATAGCTGGTAATGACACATTTTGAATAAAAGTTTTTATAGATGAGTTAACATTCCTTAACCTAAAGATATGTCTTTTATAACGAAAACAATTCTTTTTGATCTCTGAACTGCCAAATGATAAATGTTTGTATTGATCAATCAAGATATATGGTATTGGCAGATAGGAGGAAACGTGGGTACATTATCAGGTGGGCAAAGTTTTATTTCCGTCCGCTGACCGATTTAGACAGAACAAAGCTTATCTCGACCCAACATGGCGGCATTAACAGGTACTGTATTCTTGAGGTGTCGGCTTCGCCTTATACCGTTGGCACAATTACATATTAGTAATTTGTGTGTTCATAATTTCCTATACCCCTTGTAATAATTTAAGATGCTTTGCCGCACAGCAACCGGCATTTGATTTATAATTAGTGTGTGTAAGAAATGGAACATTTTTTCTTTGTTGTTTTATAACCTTCGGGGTGCGTTTGTACCTACATGGTTAAGTTTAATTTGCGTTTTTGATTTCAAATATATCAAGACAATTTAATTTCAATATTTATTTTATAGAACTCGTCAAGAAAAATTCCGTTGTTGATCTGCTAAGAATCGTTGTGGAATCATATGACGTTTAAGATTGTTTAATATTTTTCATAATTCGTTTCTCTTTGTTGTTGCCAGAGATTCGACTCTCATGTTAGATTCGACTCTCATGTTAGTTTTTAAAAAAGATAGGCAATTTAGATCTTATTTCATGGCCATTCTTCATACAATTATTGATGTTCGTTTGTTTCAAAACCTATGATCGTGTATAATATTTTAAAGTCTACGACTAGTCATGTGTACTGCATATTTTTCACCAATCATTATTATATAAGAGTACATTCACATGTATTTCTCAAACAGTGGTGACCCTTTGACTTGACCTTAAGAAGTTTGAGGTCAAAAGTGGAACTAAAGATAAAGCTTATCTGTTGTTTTTTTAGAAAGAATCTCTGGGCATGTTCAAATCCCAAACTCTAATTTAAGAACATACTTCAAATATTTTTCTGAGAATAAGGATGGGCGTAGCCCGAGCAGAGGTCTTTTCCATAACCCGAGGCAAACGGGTTATTATTTGACTTACACTCTTGCGGAAGACTCCTGCAATGGTTTCAACTTAATTTGTTTATATACAATTAATTTAAAAACGTTTTACTGATATCATTTGCGGTTTTATCATGTCTTGATAAGAACAATATTTAAAATACCCTCAGATTAGGGTTTTAGAAATAAACGCTTGATTTCTTACAATAAAAACTATTTCATTAAGGTGTTTCAACTAAATTGGTTTACATACAAATAATTGAAAAACGTTTTAGTGATCCAATTTGCGGGTTTGATATGTCTTGATAAGAATACTATTATAGACTACTTACAATACCCCCTGCTTAGGGTTTTATAACTAAAAACTTGATTCCTGACATTAAAAACTATTTTATTGCAAAATCAATATATATTTATAGGGAAAATAAAAACCAAACATGACACACACAAAATTATATCAACTGGCATGGATCCTCGGTAGCTCAACAGGTAAGAGCGCTGCTTGACAACATAGATGTTCTTCATAAATCTTAACTTTCTTGTTTGATTAAAATTCCAAATTTTACAAGTCCAATTGTTTGCGATTGTTTACAATCTAATAACCGACCAAGGTGGTTATTAGATAACCAACCTACGCGGATGGAGTTCACGGCATATAACATTCAACTAATATAAAGGCAATACCCAAGGAGTGGAAAGGGTAAACACATATAGGAAGATAGTTTTGAGTTAAAATCAATTGAAAAAAAGAAGGGATATAACCACCCAAGGGGTGTAAGGGGAGATATCAGCCTCGAGGTTGGTGTTATGCGACGAGCCGAAGGCGAGTTGCATAACACCAATTGCAAGCGAGAGGCTGATATCTCCCCTTACACACCGCCTCTGAATGGTATAACGAATTTATCTTACCGAATGTTTAACCAAAACGCATGTAATATGAAGATTAAGAAAAACGTTAACTGCGTAAACCCTTTGACTATAGTTTGTTCAAACTTTCAAAGCTACATATAGGTTGATCAAAAGAAACCAGCTTGATCACGAGTTCGAGGTAACAGACATTGTATATTTCAAGACGCTCAATCTGCAAGTTCTTTTCATGCTTTTTATGTGCCGGGGTATAAATAATTTATCCTCCCGCTCAAGAGGGTGATATCAGTATTTATCCAGGGTCACGTGGACCAATCAGAGATCGAGATTCTTACATGAGGTAGGACAATGAATGTTATTTGTGATGATCATGCATATTTTATAACTTACCAAGCAACGGGCCCGTTATAAAATGTCCTCCCTATATAAATATATTTGGAATATAATATCGTTCGGTTGCAAATCCCTGAATTTTGAAAATGAAAGGTTATGGTTTATCCTGATTGGTGACCATTATAACGACGATTTGAAAAAATCCGATTGGGTCTGTCGTTACAGCATTTTTACCATTTTAACCTTTGATAGCCTAACAAGTTTTCATGACAGTATAACCCTTCAAGATAACGTTTAAAATTTGTTTTATAAATCGCCAGGAAAAAGAAAGTACCTACACATCACAGTTTGTTGAAATTGACTTAATATCTCAGAGACATGATTTGTGATGTATTAACTTATGACAGGTTAACAATATCACATATTTGCAGTAGTTTGAATAAACTAATTGGTATCTAGTAAATGTTTTTGAAAAAAAATGTTTTTATGTAGGCAGGGGTAAGAAATATAATTTACAATATCATGACTCATACCATGTTAAATATGTTGTCAATGTGTGAAAAATATGCACATTTATTGATTCTCACGTAGACTATATCTTGTTGATGAACATTTGCGATTATCAAAATTAATTTTGGAACAGTTTATTAACATGAGATTTCATTTTTGAAAAAAAAAGCCACTTGAATGTATTCTTTGAACTACGATTCAAGGCTTGTTCTTCTCAGGTTTGAGAATACGACATAAAAAAACTCGAAGCATAAGAAATTCAAAATCTTTCATATTATAAATTCAACTGAAGTGTTTACTTCCTTTTGCCTGTCAGTTTATATACAATTTATGTTTTAAATATCATTAAGTTTTTTTAAACGTCGTTAATCTGTCTTAATAAATTTAAATAAAATACTTATGCACTTTTTATAGCTATGATGTTGATCCTTGAAACATTAATGATGTAAGTGGCAATGGCAACACGTAGAAAGAAAGAGATTTAACCGCCCTGCACTGATCTCTTAGTTCATATTTGCTGAGAACTACAAAAGCATGTAGGATTCAATAACTTATATGATAATGAGTATGTATTTCATGTCCTCAGGGGACTGCACAGACTCGAACCTGGTGGACTGCCAAGAACTAGACACTGTATCAAATATTTGCAGCAAAATCACAGAGGCAACCAGATACTACTGTCCGAAATTTTGCAACATCTGTGAGAAAACGGGTGAGCATTCGGTTTTTAGAAAAATTAAAAGGTCAATAGTGCCTGAAAAGTATAGCTTATAAAACTATTATAATAGTTCGCCTTAGGTTCAGTACCTATACAAGCTATCCGTCGATTGCAGTGCCTCTATCCTGGATCGTAAGAATGTTACCATTTCACACTCACAAGATAAGTAACTAAAAAACAATATTCAATTATAATTGGTGCGATCAAATAAAGCAAGTTGCCATTTTACTATCAATTTCGTGTTTTGGTCACATACAATTATCAGTGTGATGGTACTTTTTATTTTATGTGAATTTAAAGAATTTCCATTATTAGAATAATTTCTAAGAAAAATTGATGTCATGGGTGCAACTAACGATGACAATAATCTCGCCGTTGTATCCAACTTCCATGAGTTGCATGTGTTGGACGCGATCTTTTCTACCATATGCTTAGATGTTTATGGTGATGATAATTTGAAATAAAGATGTTCTGACAACAGTTACTAATGTGAAATATACATTAGATGTTTTTATAACGTTTTTTAACAAATTGACAGTGACGACGACAACGCACGTGCTCACTACGCTGGGCCCATATATGGGCACATGTACGGATAACCCTATCGTCAACTGTACAGAACTTGACATTACCAGCAGCATTTGTCATCCTGTTACCGCCGCAACCTACATGTACTGTGGCTCCTACTGCCGAGCATGTCCAGGTAGGATTCTTGTCCCGCGGCCGGGGTAGGGTTAAGAAGATATGTTTAAAATACCACTGCTGGTTCAAGAATAACTCAATGAGAATAGTAATACAAATGTCGTATTCCACTCTATGAAAAGACATCGCACAAATGATGGTGTAGATTGATTGAAATGTACATTGATCTGATAATTACAATTTATTTTGCTTTATGAAACAAATATCTCTATTCCTATAATTCCTAGCAAATTCCTATACACGTCATATAAAATGATAAAACATAAGGTAACGATCTCATGAAGCAATAGAGGTTTTACAAAATAACCGTTGCATTATATCTTTTATGCAAATGCTGCCTACTGATTGGACGGAACAATTACATGTGAATGTAAGGACTATTGTAGCATTACGCAGTGATGAAATCACCACAGAAAGTACTGTTGAAATTGATTAAAATAATATATTAAAAAATCGTTAATATATTTCATAATCATCCCATGAACTACTTTATGTCAGTAAAACTATATGAAGAAATGTTGGCAGAGCTTTTGACTGACATTGAGGTCAAAACAGTTGTGGTGCTGTGAATTTATTTTGCATTTTCTTCCTAATTCATTTTTATATTTTGAAATAAGTCAGAATTTATTAAAAATTATTTTTATAATTTGTTTGTCAACATGGTTAGAAACTGTTGGAAACTCCTTACATTAACTTTTGTACTTGCAACACATTTGCAACACAATTTGTTAATTACACCGTGTGCAGTATTGTATTGCATGTTAACAAAAAGTATTGTTTTTCGATTTTCTATGGATTCGTCTTCAGACACATCTCCCACGTCAACAGTAACAACAACAGGTATATCTTCCTTTTGTCAACTTAGATCTATATCTTAGCACTACGACAACGTTGCGATTTAACCTTTAGCCATTCGACTTATAGAACTGTTACATTTATGATATACTAGGAGAAAAGAGTAATTGTACACACAATCTATCTAAAAGGGTATGTATAACAAAATGTTACCTTATCAATCTATATTTCCTCGACCGAGGTCAGTGTCAAATTGAAAGTGTAAAAACAGCAAACATAATATCTGTGAAAGTAAACATTACCGCATAACCGTGGTTGTCAGGGATAGGTTCACAAATTTACAAATCTGTGACCAATGCAACCATCAACACCAGACTGACACCTGTACCTCATGAACGATACCAGGTTATGTCAGAGTCTTAGTATCTCATCCCAATGCCAACCAAGGTTTGCCTCAGATGCGGTCTTCGCTAATGTCTCGCCATCTAATCCCCAAAATGATCAAAAGGGTTGAGAATTGGAGAAAGTTTTATGAATATTTTAAATGAAGTCGTTTATATGACACGCAACATTCGGGCGTGTTTACCATGCTGTAACACATGAGTCAGAAAAGCTTTATCACTGCCCCGGATGTAACTTACATCATGTTCAGTGATGAGTGGATCTGTCATGATATTTAGCGAAGATGCCATTAAGGCCTCAACAGCCCAAATGATTGCAATGCAGAAAACACTCATCGTGTTACGTTCCACGGGGCGTCTATGAACGTTAAAAAAATGAAACAAAAAGGCATTGTCTCCTTCTTGTATTATAAACAAAAGTGTATCGTGTTGACGTTGAAACAAACTTATTTTCTGGACATTGTTGACTAGTGTTCCTATCTCGCAGGCTCATCTTGACAGTTTTTGCCCTAAAATGCCTTCAGCCTTGAAGTGCTGCAGTTTGAACCGATATATGATTAGTGTCAGCCTGATATGGTTGCTCTTGCTGCTTAAATAATCTTGGTCTTCCTGCACGTGGGCTAACTCTGGTGCTCCAGATTGTTGGTACCAGTTGTACAGAGAAGACAGTGAACACGAACACTGAGCTAAGGCGATTCTCTTTCATCCCAGTCTCTAACATGTCACGGCACCTACATGATCATTTTGAGAAAGACATGGTATTGTATCACTTTATAAGATGCAATATACAGTCTGATTTTTGTATAAGGGCTGACTAAAAAATACTATCTCCTACGTAAGGGATAGTTCTACAGAAAAAAGTCCATCTTGACACTAATTCTTTTCCGTAGTTTATGCTATATGCGAGTAGTAGAAAGAATGAAAAGTGTTATACTGTTCGTGTGGTACATAAATGTTAGTTTCCACCATTTTTTCTGTA
The DNA here is from genome assembly GCA_916613615.1 of Steromphala cineraria. Taxonomy (NCBI): domain Eukaryota; kingdom Metazoa; phylum Mollusca; class Gastropoda; order Trochida; family Trochidae; genus Steromphala; species Steromphala cineraria. The sequence continues at coordinate 9,278,334 of OU744735.1, forward strand.
TTTTTCTTTAGAAACAAACCTTTACCACAACAACAATTCCAACAACTACAACCCCAATGGCAACAAGCTTTAGTATTCCCTCAAAATAGGGGTCAAACAATGAATGTCGTCACATTGTATGGCAATTGGTTCAAACCATAGTATTCCCATTTGCTTGTTACCGCAAATGCCATGTGAATTGAGAAATACATTTAAGTTGTTATTATCATTAAAATATTCGTAATGTCAGAATTTCATTTATCAATTCAGTTACTACAATGAAGTTGTGATTTCAACAGATAGGATCGTGTCCGGGGATATCATAATAATCGTTATATGAATGACAAATTACCAGAAAGACACAGTCATATATTTGTAAAAACAATAAACCCCTGACAGTGGCGACAACAACGCATCACGGGACCCTGGCTCCATATATGGGCACATGTACGGACAGCCCTATCGTCAACTGTACAGAACTGGATATTACCGCCAACATTTGTAATCCTCTAACCATGGCAACCACACTGTACTGTGGCTTCTACTGTCGAGCATGTCCAGGTAGGAAGGTTGATCTTTGGGGTTGAGAAGATAATAGAGATCCTTGATGCTGGAAGTCTTCTTTTACTTTTCTTATAGATTAGATGATGTTCCTGAGTTAAATAATTTACCTACAAGAGACAGAAATTTACCTATTTGAGACATACGAATAGATTCTGCAATAATTTACCTATTCAAGAAACGGAATTTTTAGCATGTCTAATATTGTATATTTCAAGTGAAGTAGAAAGTTATGATTGCCAACACCCTAAATTGAATACTTCTTAACAAAGAGAGCTGACTATATTTTCAGTCACAACCCCTACAATGACCACGCCCACACAAACAACATCAACAAACACTGTAACAAAGAAACCCCAGACAGTGACGACAACAACGCATCACGCGACCCTGGCTCCATATATGGGCACATGTACGGACAGCCCTATCATCAACTGTACAGAACTGGATATTACCACCAACATTTGTAATCCTATAACCATGGCAACCACACTGTACTGTGGCTTCTACTGTGGAGCATGTCCAGGTAGGCTTGTGACCAAAAGCAAGGGTAGGATTATGAAGAAATTTGAAGTTTTATAACTATTATTTGAGCTTATCTTATGTAAGAATCTAGAACTCTTATAGGTCCATGTGATCCTAGATGACTACTGATATAACCTGCGTGACGGGGTGCTAAATTTGTATATACCTCGATTTCGGCTCATTGCATTAAACAAAGTTCGGGACTGTTATATCCTTATGACAGCCTCGACAGAATTTGTAACTTATGTACATGCATTTGACGAATATAAACATATCACCTTAGGCATATTTGTATTGGAATGGATATTCCACTGAGACTTTTAATGTAAAGTGATAAGTTCGCTGCTCTCATTGCACATCAAAGACATTTTACGACGCTTCAGAACTGTGGCCTAAGCAATGGGCAAGTAACTCTAATTTACCGGAAGGGTGGGCAAAAGGATGCCATGCGGTCTGGTTGTTTTGGTGAAAGCACCCGGCGTGTATCGGACTGAAAATTTCACCTAGTTCATTTTTAGTAATCTTTTTGAGCAGTTAAATGTAAAATTATGTTCATTAAAGAAGAATTGACTCGAGTTGGACTTCATTCCTGAGATACAAGGACGCCAGGTAACCCCGCAATCACAAAACAATACAATATTCAAGCTCTCTGATGCTAAAATTCTACCGTATTTCATAAACCAGACAAAATATACCTTTAAAAAAATAGAGAATATTGAGCATGCCTCTAGGAATAACGCTCAATTCAAGTGAAGTAGGAATTTAATTTGTGATGATCGCAATGGTGGATTTCTTCTTTGTACATGCCCAGGAGAGATAGGACGAGAATTGTCAAATAACCTAATTATGTTTCAAAACTAATTCGAATAATAGATAGCCTTCAATCATGTACTGACTGATGAAATAACTGTAACACAAAAGAAATATTTTGTTTACTGTATTTATTGACAACGATATCTATAAAGCATGTAAACACAGCTATGTTTATTTTACCTTTGACTTGTTCTTGTATCTTTTTAAGTCACAACCCCTACCACGACTTCTACAACTAAATCAACTACCATCACAACAACTGACATGACAACTCAAACAACTACAACAACAATTACAACGACACCGACGACCACAGTAACGACGACAACAACTTCTATGGCAACAACAACACCAGGCGACCCATGTGCAGACAACCCGGAAGTAGACTGTGTCGGTCTAGATTTAACGCAGAAAATCTGTTCCAAACCTAATAACATTATCGCCAACAGGGACTGTATCACTTACTGTGGGCTTTGTCCAGTGTGATAATTCACGTTACTTTCAATAAATGTGTTTGGGATTCCATTTGTTGTTGCAAAGTTATTATCTACTCATGCGGCAAACATTTGATACAATAATTCTGTATCAGACAGTTAAATCATTTAGGCTTGTCTTTCGAACACTTAATTAATATCAACATAAAGCATAAAGGTTGTTTCTAAATTTCAAAACACAATTCGAACTTGAAAATACTTCATAATAATAAGTATAAGTTTTGAAGGTTTGACATTGCCAAACAATACCCACGACAATCCAACTAAAAGCACACAAGCTGAATATTTATAAGTTAAAAGTTAATGTCAAACCAGCAAACGCCTATCAAAGGATCAAATGGCCATTGCGATGTATGTAAGTATTGCGATGTAGGGTAGAACTGCACTTAATGTGAAACATATGCTGCACACGCAGTCAAACGTCCTTCAACGTACCAATATCAACATGCAGTTAAACGTCTTTCAGAGTACGAATACCAACATGCAGTCAAATATCCTTCAGAATACGAATAACAACACGCAGTCAAATATCCTTCAGAGTACCAATACCAACACGCAGTCCGAGGTCCTTCAGAATACGAATACCAACACGCAGTCAAATCTCCTTCAGAATACGAATAACAACACGCAGTCAAATGTCCTTCAGAGTACCAATACCAACACGCAGTCCGAGGTCCTTCAGAATACGAATAACAATACGCAGTCAAACGTCCTTACATATACCAATACCAACACGAAGCCAAAGGTCCTTCAAAGTATTGATATCCTACCATAACACATATCGGCATGATCTTCCATACTGATGGAGTCACGTTTTGAGGCATGAGCACTAAGGACACCTGCATGAATCAAAACCAACGTCATCAAATCTGGTCCAATTGGCTAGACACTTCTAGGAGTTATTGGCAAAGTTGCCATTCGCTTTAAAAAATAAGCTAATAATTTGTGTCTGCTTATTTTGCAAGGTTGTAAAAAATGCGTCAGTTCATTACATCGGATTTAAGAACTCTGAAACAATGTCTACTCGCGTGATTTGTGTATGCAAATGAGTCACACATTACTATTCAATCAATCTTTTATTCAGTAGAAAGGCTTTTGGCCCACGTACAAAATGAACATATAAAATAAATAATATAAATTGGCAACTCTACAAACAAGCTCGAAACGCAACCACAACTGTCATCCGACAATGTAAGAAGGAATATTGTCTTCAGCAGGTCTCAAACATGAAAGAAAATCCACGAAGATCCTTTGCTTTCATAAACAAACTACTTGGTAAAAAGACTGAATCCAAACTTCCGCCTTCAACATCAAACAGAGACTTGGCTGACTCATTTAACAACTTTTTCCTGGATAAAGTTGATCGTATAAGACAAAGTCTTTCTGAAGATACCACAGTTCTCCCAGATATCGTGGATAGCTATCTACAGTACAGTGTGCAACCCCTGACTCACCTAACTCTATTCACTGAACAGGAGATACGCGAGATTATCCAATCATCAAAGCCGACCACTTGTTCCTTGGACCCTGCACCAACTGAGATTATTGTCAAGCACCTGGATGTGATTGTCCCATGCATCACAAGCATTGTGAACAAAAGTCTTGAATTTGGCACTTTTCCTGAGATTTTCAGAACAGCTCTAATCAAACCTAAACTGAAGAAGGATAATCTTGATCCATCACAATTGAAAAACTTTAGACCCGTCTCAAATCTGACATTCCTATCTAAAGTCATTGAAAAGGCCTTCCATATAAGACTCAAACGTCATCTTGCAAATAACTGCCTCTTAGAAAAATTCCAGTCAGCTTACCGCAAGTTTCATAGTACCGAAACAGCTTTGCTTAGAGTCATCAATGATATCCGTCAGGCAGTGGATAAAGGTAACATTGCATCTCTGATACTTCTGGACTTGTCCTCGGCCTTCGACACAATTGATCACAACCTCCTTCTTGACAGGCTACAACATCAATATGGAATTGGTGGAACAGCGTTAAATTGGATATCCTCCTACATCAAAGGAAGATCTCAGTTTGTGTTGATCGAAACGACAGGTCATCCACAATGGATCTAAAATACGGTGTCCCCCAGGGATCTGTTCTCGGTCCAGTACTGTTCGTCCTCTATTGTGGCAGTACTTCGGATATCATTTCACAACACCGCCTATTTCACCACTCATATGCAGATGACTGTCAACTGTACAACAAATTCCATCCACAGAACACAGGGGAAGCTCTCCAAGACATTGCAAACTGTACAAAGTCTTTGCAATCATGGATGACTGCTAACAAGCTTAAACTGAACAGTGATAAAACTGAAGCAATCCTTTTTGGAACAAAACAGCAGCTCAAAAAGGTGCACATTCAATCTATCAACGTCTCAAACACAGATGTCCAGGTAGCTAAAACTGTTAAAGACCTTGGTGTACTACTGGATCCACCACTCTCTATAGAAGCCCAGATTAACAACGTCTGCAAAATATGTTACTTGAGCCTACGAGTGATTGGACACATTCGTCCCTTAATCAGCAAGGATGTTGCTCAATGTCTAGCCAGATGCCTGATACTAAGTAGACTAGACTACTGTAACAGTCTTTATGTTGGGCTCCCTGAAACCATGCTTGACAAACTGCAGAAGGTGCAGAATACAGCAGCCAGAATCGTCACTCTAACCTCTAAAAGATCACATATCACCCCGACCCTCAAAAGTCTTCACTGGCTCCCCATCAAAGCACGAATTCATTTCAAACTACTATGTCTAACGTACAAAGCTCTACATGGACAATCACCTGAATACATATCAGAGCTGATATCAGAATACATCCCATCACGAGAACTAAGATCTCAACATCAGAAGCTACTGAAAGTGCCACAATACAAACTGAAGTGCTTCGGTCAGAGATCTTTTGAACATTATGCGCCCCAATTGTGGAACTCTCTTCCCCATGATCTGAAACTTTCAGCAACATATGACTCATTCAAATCCAGCCTTAAATCCTATCTCTTTGTTCTGTTCTATGACTCTTAAGACATCACCATAACTACTCTACATACACATTTTAATGTTGCGCCTTGAGCATGCTGCTTGCGTGGAAATGTGCGCCTTATAAATATGCACTATTATTATTATTTATAAAATAAGTTACAGAATTGCATGTTGTCAATCAAAATTTTTTCGTAAGATTAAGGCATCTTTAACAAAATTGGAGATAGCTAATACATAGGATAAATTACTGCTTTGGGATTTAGCCTTACCCTGTTCCGCCTTTTACAGGCCTCACCAAATTGGGCATTTTCTCGTGACCTTGACCTTTGACACTCAAGGTCACACAATCAATGAACACATTAAATTGAGTATAACATTAATGTAATGAATGAAAGTGTTAAAAGTTAAAATAATCCATTTTCTCAATATATGTCGACCTTGCTGTGACCTTGACCTTCGACAGTCCGCACCCAAAACTTTTCTAAAAGTTTGATCTTCTCATGAGATAATATATACAAAATCTAAACTTCATAGCACAAAAACTTTTCAAGTTATCGTGTTTACATGGAATTTTGTAGTGATGACCTTCACATTTGACCTAGAAAGTGAACATAATAATTCCCCGGAGGTGTAAACACTTAGACATGTTCATGAGTCCTGAAAAGTTAAATCGAATAAAGTTATATCCAAATTAGGTGCACATTGCAATAGCTCATATATCTCATGACCTTGACCTTTCAAGGTTACACAATTAATGAACACTTTTTATTGAATATAACAATCATGTATTGATTAAAAGTGTTCATAGTTAGAAGAAAGCATTTTCGCTAAACCATGCTAAAGTCATGACCTCGCTGTGACCTTGACCTTTGACAGATTGTAGCCGAAACCTTTTCAAAAATGTTTACTCTTCCAAGGATGATATATACCAAGTAAGAACTTCATAGCACAACATTTTTTCAAGTTATCGTGTTAACAAGGAATTTTGTAGTGATTACATAGCTCGTGACCTTGACCTTGAAAGTGAACGTGTCAAAATCGTTCCCCCAAGGTATGAGTAGTAAATTATGGATAAGAGTTGTGGAAAGCTTAGTGGAAAAAATGTATAGCTAGTTATACGAGTGCGGCGGCGGCGGTGGAAACTTCACAAAAACTGATAGCAGCTCCGTCCTTAGACAGGGCTGCTACTGAGTGCCACCATATTTTATTAATTTGGGATGATGAGGATTGAAATGTGGTTTCAACGACAGCAATAATTCAGGTTATATTTGGTGCCTAACTTTATTGGCTTTATACATATAAGTAAACATTATTTCTCTGCATATTACACGTCATTTCCACTGATCACGATTTGCAAAATTTCTAAAGAATTCTTACTAATTCACTTAGTAGTGTGTCTTAGTACTCATATCATGTAATCACGAAAACGTTTTGACATCAATTAAACGTTATATAACTCGACTAACAAAAGTTTACCGTACTTGAATGAAATTACTAGTCTTTTAACATATTTTGCAACCTATGGAAAAAAATAAATATCGGCATGACGAAATAGACATATAGTGTCATACTTTCGAAATTTAAGTTTTACTTAAAGTTCGGTAAAAATATGCTATATGAGCTCTCTAGGGCAAAGATCAGCATAACAACATTGACTCAGTGCAAAAGAACTGACTTTATACCTGTTGATATGGGATTTCACTGTGAGTAGTAAGATATGATGTTTTCGACATATTGACCCTTCAGTGACCTTCCAAACCCTACACGGTTAACTGATGTGAATCTGCTTGTCGATTGAAACTTCAACTTTATCCGTTTTCGAAATAATATTATGCAAAAGAGACATCACTAAATAAACTGAACGCCAAAAGAATGTTAAACCTCTTTGAATTTGAATATCATAAAAAGTTAAGTGTTCAGAGGAATTTGCTTTGTTGTGTTGTAACACTCCATTAGTGAAGTGTTTTGTGCTAAAATAGCAGACCTGTAACTTTAATGGTAAAAAGGTTATCGCCAGCTCTTCATGGGTTGGATCATTTGTCCTATTTCCGATTTTTTACATTTATACACATTTACATGCATTTATGCGGAAACGTTCGTTATGCATCAGTGGTGTGCGTAGCAAGTATATATATCTACTAATGACCATGTATTTACATTTACTTACAAAATCTGAGGATTTCTTGAAAAGCTGTATTTCTTGTTTTATTTCTACTTTTTAGCTCAGTTGTTGTTTCAACACGATCACTGTTAAATGCGATTGGTCATGAACTCAGTAACATTTTAATGATAGAATCTTGATGACATAATAACATACGTTCTGTTCATATAAGTCTTTAAAAGGGCCTTTTCGCACTGATTAAAGTGATCTATCATGATCTTGTGATATTGTTAAATATCTTATAATTTATAAAACACCATTCTCTCCCCACAGAGGCAGATCGAGTCATGAAATGTTCATACAGCTTATGTTCTATTACGTCGATTTTGTAGGGTTCCGGAAGTTTCCCCGGGCGGAAGAAAATTGCACCAGAATCAACTTGAATTTCCTTATAAAAAGACAACGTTTCTCGCATGGAAAGGGTGGTTCATATCACAATGGTTTTTCCATGATTCAGTAGTCAAAAAGATGGTTTTAGAACAGCGTAGCTGATTGCACAACTAACTTTGATTGCCTCCAATCGGGCATCTCCCAGTCTAGACCACAAAGTCGGCGTAAAATAACAGAGGCTGTATCAACATTTCATGATTTGATCTGCCTCTGTGGGGAGAGAATGACAAAACACATGCATTTACCTGATGAAGGGTTGACGTTAGGTTTCTAAACGCCATTTTTCGTAAAATATAATTAAATAATGCATGCAAAAAAAGTTAAAGTTTACGGCGTTTATATTCACTAAACATATTCTTTGAGAAACTTTAATTGGTGACTGTATTTTTGTATTTCCTTCGAATTAGACTAATGCCCCGGTTACCTTTCTATGTTGACGATTGACAAGCGATAGCACATGATTATCACTTTTGACAAACATGTGTGTCTCAACATAGCTTTTCGTTCATCGAAATAAAAAATATTCTATGAGCATAAAAAGTAAAATAACACCCGACCGCTTTTAATTTACGAGCTAAGAGCAGATAATATCAGAAACTGCCTCTAATAGCTGGTAATGACACATTTTGAATAAAAGTTTTTATAGATGAGTTAACATACCTTAACCTAAAGATATGTCTTTTATAACGAAAACAATTCTTTTTGATCTCTGAACTGCCAAATGATAAATGTTTGTATTGATCAATCAAGATATATGGTATTGGCGGATAGAAGGAAACGTGGGTACATTATCAGGTGGGCAAGGTTTAATTTCCGTCCGCTGACCGATTTAGACAGAACAAAGCTTATCTCGACCCAACATGGCGGCATTAACAGGTACTGTCTTCTTGTGGTGTCGGCTTCGCCTTATACCGTTGGCACAATTACATATTAATAATTTGTGTGTTCATAATTTCCTATACCCCTTGTAATAATTTAAGATGCTTTGCCGCACAGCAACCGGCATTTGATTTATAATTAGTGTGTGTAAGAAATGGAACATTTTTTCTTTGTTGTTTTATAACCTTTCGGGGTGCGTTTGTACCTACATGGTTAAGTTTAATTTGCGTTTTTGATTTCGAATATATCAAGACAATTTAATTTCAATATTTTATAGAACTCGTCAAGAAAAATTCCGTTGTTGATCTGCTAAGAATCGTTGTGGAATCATATGACGTTTAAGATTGTTTAATATTTTTCATAATTCGTTTCTCTTTGTTGTTGCCAGAGATTCGACTCTCATGTTAGATTCGACTCTCATGTTAGTTTTTAAAAAAGATAGGCAATTTAGATCTTATTTCATGGCCATTCTTCATACAGTTATTGATGTTCGTTTGTTTCAAAGCCTGTGATCGTGTATACTATTTTAAAGTCTACGACTAGTCATGTGTACTGCATATTTTTCACCAATCATTATTATATAAGAGTACATTCACATATATTTCTCAAACAGTGGTGACCCTTTGACTTGACCTTAAGAAGTTTGAGGTCAAAAGTGGAACTAAAGATAAAGCTTATCTGTTGTTTTTTTTAGAAAGAATCTCTGGGCATGTTCAAATCCCAAACTCTAATTTAAAAACATACTTCCAATATTTTTCTGAGAATTAAGGATGGACCTTAAAGAGGCAGTAGCACGTTTTTATGGGGAATATAGGGTGATGGAAGGAAAATGAAAATTAATGGTCTCAATTGAAAGACAATGTATTTAAACTAAATGGAGCAGTAATAATTCCAGTATATAACGGTAAGTTTAGCCATGCGATTCCTTTTTCTTACAAAAATGAATTAAAGTTGTTCACACAAAAATGGCCGCCAATGGATTTGATGTGAATCTTCATTCTTTGTCCTCTGACAATGGACGATTGGCTTGTGCAATGAGATTTTTGACACTGTCAACATAATACATTTAGCATTCACTTACTATTATCAGTGAGAAATTCAAATTATAAAATTATCAAAAATCGTGCTACTGCCCCTTTAATGTTTAAACTGTATTACAGCTCCCAGAAAACATGTAATACACAAAACTCAAAGGATAAAAAATGAAAACAGATTGGCAAATAGGCAGCAAGTGCCTATATAAATGCTAGTGGCATAATATAAGTTATACCATTCAGAGGCGGGGTGTATGTAGTAAATAATAACCCGGTACCGAGGGGTTATGGAAAATAACCTCGCGACGGCGTAGCCCGAGCAGAGGTTTTTTCCATAACCCGAGGCAAACGGATTATTATTTGACTTACACTCTTGCGGAAGACTCCTGCAATGGTTTCAACTTAATTTGTTTATATACAATTAATTTAAAAACGTTTTACTGATATCATTTGCGGTTTTATCATGTCTTGATAAGAACAATATTTAAAATACCCTCAGATTAGGGTTTTAGAAATAAACGCTTGATTTCTTACAATAAAAACTATTTCATTAAGGTGTTTCAACTAAATTGGTTTACATACAAATAATTGAAAAACGTTTTAGTGATCCAATTTGCGGGTTTGATATGTCTTGATAAGAATACTATTATAGACTACTTACAATACCCCCTGCTTAGGGTTTTATAACTAAAAACTTGATTCCTGACATTAAAAACTATTTTATTGCAATATCAATATATATTTATAGGGAAAAATAAAAACCAAACATGACACACACAAAATTATATCAACTGGCATGGATCCTCGTTAGCTCAACAGGTAAGAGCGCTGCTTGACAACATAGATGTTCTTCATAAATCTTAACTTTCTTGTTTGATTAAAATTCCAAATTTTACAAGTCCAATTGTTTGCGATTGTTTACAATCTAATAACCGACCAAGGTTGTTATGAGATAACCAACCTACGCGGATGAAGTTCACGGCATATAACATTCAACTAATATAAAGGCAATACCCAAGGAGTGTAAAGGGTAAACACATATAGGAAGGTAGTTATGAGTTAAAACCAATTGAAAAAAAGAAGGGATATAACCACCCAAGGGGTGTAAGGGGAGATATCAGCCTCGAGGTTGGTGTTATGCGACGAGCCGAAGGCGAGTTGCATAACACAAATTGCAAGCGAGAGGCTGATATCTCCCCATACACACCGCCTCTGAATGGTATAACGAATTTATCTTACCGAATGTTACCAAAACGCATAAAATATGAAGATAAAGAAAAACGTTAACTGCGTAAACCCTTTGACTATAGTTTGTTCAAACTTTCAAAGCTACATATAGGTTGATCAAAAGAAAACAGCTTGATCACGAGTTCGAGGTAACAGACATTGTATATTTCAAGACGCTCAATCTGCAAGTTCTTTTCATGCTTTTTATGTGCCGGGGTATAAATAATTTATCCTCCCGCTCAAGAGGGTGATATCAGTATTTATCCAGGGTCACGTGGACCAATCAGAGATCGAGATTCTTACATGAGGTAGGATAATGAATGTTATTTGTGATGATCATGCATATTTTATAACTTACCAAGCAACGGGTCCGTTATAAAATGTCCTCCCTATATATATATATTCGGAATATAAAATCGTTCGGTTGCAAATCCCTAAATTTTGAAAATGAGAGGTTATGGTTTATCCTGATTGGTCACCATTATAACGACGATTTGAAAAAATCCGATTGGGTCTGTCGTTACAGCATTTTTACCATTTTAACCTTTGATAGCCTAAAATGAGATGTCTTCATGACAGTATAACCCTTCAAGATAACGTTTAAAATTTGTTTTATAAATCGCCAGGAAAAAGAAAGTACCTACACATCACAGTTTGTTGAAATTCACTTAATATCTCAGAAACATGACTTGTGATGTATTAACTTATGACAGGTTAACAATATCACATATTTGCAGTAGTTTGAATAAACTAATTGGTATCTAGTATGTGTTTTTGAAAAAAAATGTTTTTATGTAGGCAGGGGTAAGAAATATAATTTACAATATCATGACTCATACCATGTTAAATATGTTGTCAATGTGTGAAAAATATGCACATTTATTGATTCTCACATAGACAATGTCTTGTTGATGAACATTTGCGTTTATCAAAATTAATTTTGGAACAGTTTATTAACATGAGATTTCATTTTTGAAAAAAAAGCCACTTGAATGTATTCTTTGAACTACGATTCAAGACTTGTTCTTCTCAGGTTTGAGAATACGACATAAAAAAAACTCGAAGCATAAGAAATTCAAAATCTTTCATATTATAAATTCAACTGAAGTGTTTACTTCCTTTTGCCTGTCAGTTTATATACAATTTATGTTTTAAATATCATTAAGTTTTTTTAAACGTCGTTATTCTGTCTTAATAAATTTAAATAAAATACTTATGCACTTTTTATATTTTCAATTGTTGTTCTTAGCCAGTGTATAAAATAGATTGGAAACCTAGCCTGTCCTGAAAATTAATTGGCCAATTCCTTAGGGGAAAATAAAGAAAATGTTTGAAAGGTTACCAGTCCTGACCAAGAAGTAACCAGTCCTTGCAAAAAGTAGCAAGTCAAGGACTGGCGGACGGGCTATGTTTTAAACACTGTCTTAGCATATTTATTCAAACATTGTCTTCAGTGGTTCCATGTTGATGGTGAGATAAACTCGTCGGTGCAATGGGACACTAACTGGTTTAAATGTTGACGTTTCAGCGCTGTTTCTGTTCAGTGTCATAGGGCCAGCTTTGGGTGAGTATTTGCATATCAGGATAACCCAGTAATTTATTACAACTCGTAGACTAATTAGTAGTACGGGTTTCTTCTTCATTTTTTTATTTTCTCAACATTAATTAAATACAATAATTATTGTGATTCATATATCTCATAATTATATAATGTAATCAATGCCGCATGCATTATCTTCTAGAATCTCACTTCTCAACTCGATATAACCCAGTCGTAAAAGAACCTATCAATAATCAAGCAAAAGCCACTGATGGCCATTCATGTGTGAACACCTTTAATTAATTTGAAGTAGTGAATCTGATTCAGATAACTTATCATGGTACGCTTGTTTTTAAAAAGCTAGATTGGATTGTAAGAATGTTTCTGGCAATTGAAAACATTTCGATTAAATTTTTATTATACCCTTTAGAGGATGTTCACCTCTCTTGAGGGTGACATAACTGATCTCGACATTACACTTTATCTTCCACAGTGGAACTCAGTTAAGGATGATAAAATCTAAGTACCCTATTTGAAGTAGTGACAGCCGAGTAGCCATCATTCCAAGGGAATTCGCTTTTCATTGAAAAATAAAACAGATGACATCAAGTTATTTCTCGCATATGCTAATAGTATAAAGAGGAATATATAACAAATTGAAAATTATTGAATGTGGGTCTCTTCTGTACTCGTTTAAAATTTATACCCGTGGAAATTTAACAAAAACATGGTTTGAATTAACCATGTTTATAATGACTGTACAAGGGGTGAAATATGTTTACAGCTGCTCGTGTTAAAGGCTACATTTTTATTCAATTTATTCAGCCACCTGTGAATATACGTGCAAATATCATGTAATTGAACGTTAAATGCATTGCTTCATTTGTACTTACATTGTACAAAATGGCCGATCTGCAACTAACGAGTTTAACAGTTGACGGGTACAATAGTATGATTGGCAAAAGGGAGTCGACAACGAGGGATATTCTCTTCTATTGGCTCTATTCTTTTCTATCGTTAAGTAATATTCTATTCTTTTCTATCATTAAGTTATACTATCACCATCCTATCAAATCGTTTTTATTATTTCATGTATTACTATCTGATCAATCTTCTTCTTATCAGAACGCGGTTACATTTGTTTGCTACTGAATCATCACACAGGCATCCGTAACAACAAGCAGACGTTTTCCACTTATCACGCCAAACAATGTAGATAGTTCTAGGGCCAATTTTTGCCGCCAGGTGAATCTGCCGGAAATCCAATGACATTTTCTATATTCAGCAGCCATAAACTGTCACTACTGCGCCGGAGTAACAGACCCGCACTACTGCGCAGAGGTGGTCCGGTGCAGGCAGGATGAGGTAGGTGCTTGAAGCGCTCATAAAATATAACTTCATTTATTGAGCCTAATTTTTTAGTACAACATATCATGCAAATCAGCTTTTCTTCAACTATTATCATTGTCAATAGGATGTACAGTAAAGTTGATTAAAATGGTATTTCAAACAAATTACAGTTACGGGACCCTTATTGTATATATTTGAAATAAATAACGTTTAATTTTGTTTATATGATATATACATTGTATGTTAAATAAAGTTTAATTTTGTTTATATGATGAGGTGCGTGCCTGAAGCGCTCATAAAATGTCTAACCATTTATCGAGTTCACATTTTGAGTACAGCATATCATACAAATCATACAATCAAATCAGCATAATTATTATTCTGTGTGTAAAAGACACAAACAAATTCTAAGAGTACATTATGAAAATAAATATGTTCATTGATCAATTGAATATAAAGATATATGAGAAAGATAAAACACCAATAAACATATATTAGAAAATATATTTCGTTAACACATTTGGGGAAATTCCTTGCATATGATAAAAGACATTATCTTTAAAGACAAACAACAAATGAAAACAACGTATACATTTCCATAGACCAATAGCGTTTACTAGTAAAAAACCACTACTTGTTAGTACACACAATTATGACATTGACAAAAAAGAAAAAGAACAAAAATTATCAACAACATATAATAGAGAGCATATTTGCACAAACTAAAGCAGCATATTTGGATTAAATATGTTCATGGATCATTATCATATAAAAGTCAAAGTATTTCAAATAATTATTAGCATGAAAAATACCCATGGGCAAAAGAAACTTCACCACAGTTTCAACAGAGTAAAAACAAAATACCGCTTTAAGGAAAAAAAACAAGTTTGAATACTGAATCTGATAGCCACACTTGTTGAAAAAAAATACTCCAAACTTAAAATAAAGCATAATACTTTGTCTGTCAAACTATACTTTTGGTCATATAAAAGACTTTTCATAATGTTTTGAACCAAAATATTTGAATTAAAAGTTTTTGAAAATGAAATTATTATCAAATTGAAAAAAAAAATTCATAAAATTAATTGTTGATGAATCCTTTACTAAGAGGCGCCATAAAACAAGCAGAACTCCTTGATTCTTCTATCCAACTTTAATCTCCTGTCCGTAATTTTGTATAGAGCTTCTTATCCACACTTTGTGCAATTGGTTTTTGAAGAAATCATGTAACCCTGTTTCGGTCGTTATGACTCGATGAGCTCAAAGACTAGAGTTTTGTATAGTGACGTTTCTTTTGCTAGTAAGCATAGTTATGGTGATTTATGATACATTATACAATTATTGACTTCAGTTGAGGTAAATCCAATGGTTTATTGACCTCGGAACAGTTATGTTCACTGAGGCGACAGCCGAGGTGAAGATAAGTTTCCAAGGTCAATAAACCATTGGATTCACCGATAACTGAAGTCAACAACTGTTTTACTATATGATTTATGAAAGTTTCAGTTATTTTATAAACTATTCAATTATTATAAGTTTTTCTGGAAGCAACTCTTTACGGCGCTCCTCGTATAGTGTCGATCTATTTTTAGCTCCAGGTCATTGGATTGTTATGTTGACCGCGCGTGACGTTTCCCGCGGTCAACATCAGGTTTGATCATTGTCGGTGACCACCTTCCTCGACCAATCAAACGACAGATCACTCGTCCATCATATAATAATTCAAAATATTCAACACATCATAGTTAATATTCGTTTGTTAAATTTCGTTTATATATAAATGATCCAAGATATCAGATATTTCATATTAAACTTATTTTTCATTCATTAACTTCCAGGAATGCTTTTCTGATCTGGTAATTGGAGACCAGGGTCACACATTCTTTAATTCGGGCTGTCGACATAAATATGTAAGTACTTAACAGTAGACATGTATAAAACCAAGTCTGCCTTTTTTACAGCGTTACATTATAATATTCCCCTCAAATGTTTTCCTTTTTTGATTTTCGCACTGATATTTGGACATCAGTTGACGCTTTGGCGATATTCTCTATAAATTCACATTATTAATTAAAGGGACAGTTTCACGTTTTTCTTTTCTTTTAAACTTCTCCTAGTTGCCAAATACGATATCTGAAAACTAAACCGTGAGCGTAAAAGAAATCATAAAGCATTTTAAGCAAAACTGTTTGTTGGCATTCTACGCCTTGTTATCAATTAAGATAGGGAAAAGGAATCAAACCATAATACGTTCATCTAAAGTGTCAGTCCTATCGTGCTTCTGACCCTTTAATCTTCAATTGTTTTAACTGTGTGAAGGTGTGCAACCTGATCGTCAAAAGTCTCCAGAGCCGGAAGCGAAATCAACTTCCGGTGTGCGAGGAGTGTTGTGGGAAGGATGAATGCAACACTGGACTCTGCATGGAACCCCGTATGTGCTTTCATTTCCTGGTGAACCCTCTCTTTGATTTTGACAAAAGAAAACTGATTATGAAAATGGTATCATCATAAAAGATTAAAATATTTCACTAATAAACCCAATTTTCCATAGTCGTAGAATTAATAGTATCGGGCAACTACCTCTGGCTGCCGTTTTAGTGAGAGCATCTATTGAGGTTGGGAAATATATCCGGTACGTAGCGTGCGTTCGTTTAAGAACTGCTAATTGTGATAGAAAACAGTTTAGCGTAGGCAAAACCAAGTAATCAGCAAACAAATAACAACGTCGTGCTTAAAATTAAAGTGATCAGCTTTGGTTATGTAGAACAAACTGTACACATGATTTACTTGCACTTGGACATTTTACCGAAAGCTTGTGCTGGAGTCATTGCATACGTCAGAACATGAGACTACTTTGGGTGCTCTCAAAACGTTGCGTAGAGGAAAGCCCAGCTGGATAGAGTTCAAATTTTGGTAGACTGAATATTCTTTAAATTCTATTCCTCGTAGAACGGGCAGTTTTAATAATATTACTGTTTATTCTTATTTCAAGGAAACCTAACGAAGCCCGACTGTTATTCGTGTGACTCTGTGGATTCCCCCTATGACTGTCACAACAAGGTCAGCTGTGGTAATGAGGAGGTGTGTATACTACTTTACTTTATATTTCCTTGTTTTAATGATAATATTATAGTGATAATTTGTATAAAATATATATCCTGATTCTATACCGAGTCACAGAGCTAACTATATCATTACGAAAATAACATAGCCATCTTTATAAATTTAGATCAACAGATCTTAGTAATGTTCAATATACCGGGGCCATACTTTGATATAATCAAGTATTATCTTAAATATTTACCACACCTTAATTCATATGATGTTATTTAAAAGGACAGTAGTAATAGCAGGTACATGAACGATGGACAGCGACCATTTTGAAAACTTTTGACAAAAGAAACATTTATGCAAGCTCTTTTACACAAATACTTTTATATTTTTACCATGTTCAAGAAACAGTTGTTGTAATAAGAAACAACCTTTACTGCTTAAAAGTCAAAAACAAATTCTTTAAGAACATTGAAGCATTTACTTATTGTGATTTATGTTCTCACAGATCTGCATGGCTGAGGAATTCATCGATCCAAACACTTTTGCTCCGAAATTCAAACTCGGATGTGAGAAGGAAACGGTAAGAATATTGGTTTACCTGACACTCTTCCTGTAATTATGTACCATTCCGGATATCTATAAGAGGTTACGCTTTAGAAATTATTCTGAGAGGTCATTGTCATATAGTGTGCTTCTTCCTATGGTACTTGAACACGTTTGTGATGTGTCAAGTAGCTGCCCTGAAAGAATGTGCATCGCACATAAAGCGAAGTTAAGGTTATCTGAACTTCCTTTAGGTTAATAGTGTATTCTCAATGAGCACGACCTAACACTGGAAATAAAGCTACAGAATCATTATTATAGATATTTCTCCATTTACTACCTGTTTCAGAGATGTGATCTGCTAAACGATCTGGGCCGAAAGCGAGAGACGACCACATGCATAGAATGTTGTTCCCACACCGGATGTAACCGCCATCTTTGCTACGACGGACCAAGTGAGTCCATGCTTCCTTCAACCTAAGTCAAGTTTAGCGTTGCGCCAATGAAGTGTCCAAACTTTTTTTTTCATATGTCTGCACAACGCTTAACTCGGCCTTTCCTTCAGTTATGTCTGTCGTTTATCAAAAAAAATATTTTTTCTTTGTAAAACATTATAATACTGATGGGATCGTTAGTTATTAAATTAATAAATGTTTCGCGACACAAAGAATTGTTTACATATACCCAAAATACTTCATAACCAAGCGAGTCTGCAAAATATTATTCAAATTTAGCGGGGTCATTAGTATGAGAATAAAGATTGTCAATCGTACATGACCAACAGGGTCGCAAAACGAAAGTTAAGCATCCTACACTACACATTAATTATGTGTGTCCAACATTCTAACCAACAATGGGATTTTACACGATCTATTGACCTCTGTTGTTTGCGACAGTAGCGATGGTCATGTCGGCGCATGTGTTAAGATATCAGTCGATGTAACTAAGCGAGTTATCAATAAAATACTAAACTCGGTCCCGTTCAATAAAACATTTTTATGAAACTCGTGAATGGTATCAGTCTGTAACTCTCTTTCGCTCGTTGAATACCTTACTACTCACTCGTTTCTTAAAAACGGGACGCCATTTAGTATTCTCTATTTATACGTTTATTCTAAACGACAAAATGGGAAGGTTTGTAAATCTCACCGAGCCATTAAATCATTGGCACGAAAGAGGCTGCTATCGGTACATGATCATTCTCTATCCATTGTTTAGTCAGATCAAATCAGCTTGACTTGGCCTCTGTTCTAACTCGCCGTATTTGTGGGATAGAATGGGAGGTGCCCGATTGAAGGCAATCAACGCTTGTTGTGCAATCTGTTCTAAAATCCTCATTTTGGCTACTTAGTCGTGGCAAAAATATTTGAGATATGAACCACCCTTTCCATTCGAGAAGCGTTTTCATTTGCTAAAAACAGTTCAAATGGATTGTGTTGCAAAGTTTATCCGCCAGGGGAAACTGCCGGAACGCACGGATTTTGGCGAGTTAGAAATCTAAATGATGATTGATCTTCCTCTGTGGGGAGAAAATAGTTCATGATCAGACTCTTTGGCACGATTCGTGATATCTTCTATATTTTTATGTGCAAAATGGATGCATTACTTCTTCGATTGATACGTTTTGCTCATTTTAGCATTCAAATTCCTTGGTTTATTCTAAAGGGGAAAGTTACAGATCAATGGTCTTAACAGTTACAAGGTTTTAGAATTCGAACTTAAATAATCATTCTCTTTGTTACGACATTACTTTGGTTTGCTCTACAGAGAGACCACCAAATGTTCAGATACCCCCCCTTTTTGTCAATTTGTGAAAGCGATTTTTTGATGATCAAACATGCAAGAACAGGAATACATGTGTTGTTATCTTCTTTTAAAACGCATAAACTCTTCCTCTTTCTATTCCCTTTGAGTCCCTTCCCGACAACTGTCTTATCCTGCAGGTGTGAGGAACAATGGCTAATTTGGTATCCAATCTAAAAAATGAAATATGAAATAAACTTTTTAACCATAACAAATCATCAACAAATTATCAATGGAAAATGAATGTAAAGAAAAAATAAACATTTAACCTTTTGGATACTCTTACATGGAAACTAAATTTGCTGTGGTTTCCTCTTCAGCAATGCCACCTGTTCCGCACACCTCGCCCTCCCATCCAAGCAGCTTCTCGAGTATCGTCCCGCTACTTACCAAACATGCTACCACTACCTCCACTGCTGTTCCTACTAGCACAGTGACCACTTCTATGTCAACGACAACTACCTCAACGTCCACTACCACTTCAACGACCACAGTTACAACTCCATCAACAACAACTAGTACTACTACTACTGCACCACCTAGTACTACTTTGAGTACTTCTACCCCTACAACCACAGCATCCCCTACTACTTCCACCACCACAACCAAAACAACAACAAGACCCGTTACTTCATCCACCACAACCACCACACTAACACCTACTACATCTTCAACCTCTGCTACTACCCTCAAAACATCACATACTACTACGTCAACTATCTCACCAACTACTCCATCCACTACTACTACCTCCATTACGCAGTCGACCTCGCCAACTACCACTTCTAGATCACCAACAACACCTACTACAACGACACTAATTCCAAAAACAAATGCCAGGACTCCCGCTACAACTCAAACAGTACCTACCGTTACTACAACTAGCGCCAAAACAACTTCCACAACAACAACACAAACAACAACAATTAAAATCTCCACGACCACAACATCAAAACCAACTAGTGTTATTCAGAACATGTTAAAATCCACATCAACACATCACCAATCTACTAAAACATCTACACCAACTGTTACACCTGCTAAGTCTTCTTCTTCTACAACAGTTACAACTACTACAAATAATCAAAGCAACTCCCCAACAAACAAGATAGCTTTATCTACCGAAACAACTATTTCAAAAGCATCAACACAGTCACGAAAATCAACCAAATCAACCAAAACAACTGTCCCCACTTCAACAACTCCGATCAGTAAATCAATTACACCCACCAAGGTCACAAGTATAAAGCCTAATATTGTGTCACAACATAAATCAACAGCCTCCTCTTCAACTACAATCACAACACCATCGTCAACTCACTCAATATCTTCTACAAGATCAACTGCTGTTCCCGCCTCAACTACAATTACAACGACTTTACGTACTTTATCATCATCAAGGATATATACAACCCCTGCCACAAAAGCAAGCTTAACAACAAAGTTGAATAGCATATCTACAGCTACTAATCCAAGTCAACCATTAACAACCTCAACAAATACTAAATCAACCCCTGTCCCTCTGAAACAATCAACCTCAACTCTACCTCCGACATCATCGAAATCTTCTACTGAACCTACCTCAATTCCTGTCCAACTTAAACAATCTACCTCAACTCAACTTTTAACATCTTCAACAGAAACTGTTTCCTCTTCAATGACAGCAACAAATCCCTCAACACTAACCCCTCCCAAAACAACAGTGGACAAGCTGACACCTCACAAAAACAGCCCCGATGTTGTATCACCTCACAAGACTACTATAGATCCCATGCCTCATAAATCGACTTCCGGCCAATTGACACAGCATAAAACTACGATTGGTCCGACATCATCGCAATCTTCTACTGAGACTACCTCAACCCCTGTTCCTCTTAAACAATCAACCTCAACTCTCCCTCTAACATCATCACAATCTTCTACTGAACCTACCTCAACACCTGTTCCTCTTAAACAATCAACCTCAACTCTTCCTCCGACATCATCACAATCTTCTACTAAACCTACATCAACCTCTGTACCTCTTAAACAATCAACCTCAACTCTTCCTCCGACATCATCACAATCTTCTACTAAACCTACATCAACCTCTGTACCTCTTAAACAATCAACCTCAACCCCCCCTCCGACATCATCACAATCTTCAACTGAACCTACCTCAACCCCTGTTCCTCTTAAACAATCTACATCACCCCTACCTCCGACATCATCGCCATCTTCTACTGAACCTACCTCAACCCCTGTTCCTCTTAAACAATCTACCTCAACTCTACCTCCGACATCATCGCCATCTTCTACTGAACCTACCTCAACCCTACTTCCTCTTAAACAATCTACCTCAACTCTACCTCCGACATCATCGCCATCTTCTACTGAACCTTCCTCAACCCCTGTCCCTCTTAAACAATCTACCTCAACACTACCTCCGACATCATCGCCATCTTCTACTGAACCTTCCTCAACCCTTGTTCCTCTTAAACAATCTACCTCAACTCTACCTCCGACATCATCGCCATCTTCCACTGAACCTACCTCAACCCTTGTTCCTCTTAAACAATCTACCTCAACTCTACCTCCGACATCATCGCCATCTTCTACTGAACCTACCTCAACCCTTGTTCCTCTTAAACAATCTACCTCAACTCTACCTCCGACATCATCGCCATCTTCTACTGAACCTACCTCAACCCTTGTTCCTCTTCAACAATCTACCTCAACCCTACCTCCGACATCATCGTCATCTTCTACTGGACCTAGCTCAACCCTTGTTCCTCTTAAACAATCTACCTCAACCCTACCTCCGACATCATCGCCATCTTCTACTGGACCTTCCTCAACCCTTGTACCTCTTAAACAATCTACCTCAACCCTACCTCCGACATCATCACCATCTTCTACTGAACCTACCTCAACCCCTGTTCCTCTTAAACAATCAACCTCAACTCTACCTCCGACATCATCACCATCTTCTACTGAACCTACCTCAACCCCTGTTCCTCTAAAACAATCTACCTCAACTCTACCTCCGACATCATCGCCATCTTCTACTGAACCTACCTCAACCCCTGTCCCTCTTAAACAATCTACCTCAACTCTACCTCCGACATCATCACCATCTTCTACTGAACCTACCTCAACCCCTGTCCCTCTTAAACAATCAACCTCAACTCTACCTCCGACATCATCACCAACTTCTACTGAACCTACCTCAACCCCTGTTCCTCTAAAACAATCTACCTCAACTCTTCCTCCGACATCATCACCATCTTCTACTGAACCTACCTCAACCCCTGTTCCTCTTAAACAATCAACCTCAACTCTACCTCCGACATCATCACCATCTTCTACTGAACCTACCTCAACCCCTGTTCCTCTAAAACAATCTACCTCAACTCTATCTCCGACATCATCGCCATCTTCTACTGAACCAACCTCAACCCTTCTTCCTCTTAAACAATCTACCTCAGCTCTACCTCCGACATCATCGCCATCTTCTACTGAACCTACCTCAACCCCTGTCCCTCTTAAACAATCTACATCAACCCTACCTCCGACATCATCGTCATCTTCTACTGGACCTACCTCAACCCTTGTTCCTCTTAAACAATCTTCCTCAACTCTACCTCCGACATCATCGCAATCTTTTACTGAACCTACCTCAACCCTTGTTCCTCTTAAACAATCTACCTCAACTCTACCTCCGACATCATCGCCATCTTCTACTGAACCTACCTCAACCCTTCTTCCTCTTAAACAATCTACCTCAGCTCTACCTCCGACATCATCGCCATCTTCTACTGAACCTACCTCAACCCCTGTCCCTCTTAAACAATCTACATCAACTCTACCTCCGACATCATCGTCATCTTCTACTGGACCTACCTCAACCCTTGTTCCTCTTAAACAATCTACCTCAACTCTACCTCCGACATCATCGCCATCTTCTACTGAACCTACCTCAACCCTTGTTCCTCTTAAACAATCTACCTCAACTCTACCTCCGACATCATCGCCATCTTCTACTGAACCTACCTCAACCCTTGTTCCTCTTAAGCAATCTACCTCAACTCTACCTCCGACATCAACGCCATCTTCTTCTGAACCTACCTCAACCCCTGTTCCTCTTAAACAATCTACATCAACCCTACCTCCGACATCATCGTCATCTTCTACTGGACCTACCTCAACCCTTGTTCCTCTTAAACAATCTACGTCAACCCTACCTCCGACATCATCGCCATCTTCTACTGAACCTTCCTCAACCCTTGTTCCTCTTAAACAATCTACCTCAACCCTACCTCCGACATCATCGCCATCTTCTACTGGACCTACCTCAACCCTTGTTCCTCTTAAACAATCTACCTTAACCCTTCCTCCGACATCATCGCCATCTTCTTCTGAACCTACCTCAACCCTTGTTCCTCTAAAACAATCAACCTCATCTCTACCTCCGACATCATCGCCATCTTCTACTCAGTCATCATCAACCCCTGTTCCTCTGAAGCAAACTTCCTCAACTCAACTCCTACCATCTTCATCAGAATCTGTTTTCTCGTCCGTGCAAGCAACAAATCCGACAACACTAACCCCTCCTAACACAACAGTGGACAAGCTGACACCTCACAAAAACAGCCCCGATGTTGTATCACCTGACAAGACCACTGTAGATCCCATGCCTCATAAATCGACTTCCGGCCAATTGACACCGCATAAAACTACAATTAGTCAATTGACGCCCCATAATGCCACTCAAATTCCAGCGACAACACTCAAGGCCCATTCACATCATCCCAACTCAGGCCACCACAAAACAACTCAAGACAGTCTGTCACCCCATAAAGCAAATCATACCAAGTCAGCGCACAAAACCACGCCTGGTCAACTCACACCACACAAAGCACCCCATAACCATGGAAACGCAGGCCATCACAAAACGACTCAAGACCAGTTATCATCCCAAAACACACTCCCTTCTCTCACAACCGAGGAAACAGTAAACCTCCTAACACACACAGGTGCTCCACTACACCCATTAACAACCACGGATTTGCCACTAAACCCAGCCCCTTTTGTGGGTGACCAGGAGCCGTCCGCTTCATGCCAAGACTCAAGTTTGGTTGACTGTGAAGAAATCGCTGCCTGGGTCTGCACGGAGGAGACTTGGAGATTCCTCTGTCCTCTGTCCTGTGGGGTGTGTTCAGGTGCCAACATACATCTCTGCACTCTAGCTTTCCTGCTCGCTTGGTTTATGTTTCATCGATAAAGATGTCCTTTCGATTACAGATTCTTGCACATTGATCAGTCACCAAGATGAAATTTTGTATAAATGTCCAACATCTTGAACATATCAAGAAAATAGAAAATACTTTGTGTTTACTATATATGTATTTACTGGTATTCATAATATATCATACAACTGGTAAGAATCTCGCCATAAAAGGTGTTACGTTGTGACTAAATCTATGAATTACACAATCCTCATCAAAGGAGTATTAACACAAGGTATGGGTTTTTCTAAGCCTTTTGCGAGTGGAGAACTAGATAAAATTGTTTTTTTATGGCGCTTCCCCTGTAGCCCTTACGGGGTTACGTGGTAAACAAATCTTTTCATTAAAAATCCCCATCGGCTGAAGAGTCTGTATGCAAGGTTTCAGCTTTCAATGCCGTTAAGTCCAGCAGAATGGTAAAATAATTATGCATTTTTGGTGGCAGAGATATAGCTCGTGATGTACTGATCCATTATAGATTAAGGGTCAACCTTAGGTGTCTGCAATTTTCAAAATGGCCGCCAACGTATGTATGAGCACAAATCTGCTGTTTGAACAATGCATAATTCGGATATGTAAGGCTTTTAAGACACACTTTAGGTCAGATCTGTGTTGAATTATGTGTGTTACTAAATACGTCTGCATTTCTATCGAAAATATTTGATAAAGAGCAGAAAATTATTTAAAAGATCAAGATGGAGGCTATTGGTAAATGAAGATGTTTTACGTGTTTATTCTTTTTCATAGTAACCTATTTAATAGCTTTTAAAAGTTATGAAACAGAAAAAGCTTTATTGATAATTTGATAGATTTATATTGTTGACACACCTGAAACTTGTCAATGAAGTCATAAACAATAGAAATGGTCAGCAAATTGTCATTAACCTTAACCCAAAATCATTAAAACTTCAAATGTGTTTTCTTGATTTCGTTGTTGAAACACGATGAACTTTATGTTCATTGAAGAATTCACAAACAAAAAATCCTCAGAGGGGCTAGTCTTTTTTGTATTTTATGGTTTTCTGTTGAAAAAAGTTACCTATTTTCGATGAATGTATGTATAACTAAGTACACATTCTTTCACAGGGAAAAGAGTCGGATTAACAGTTAAACCATCATTTGCTGTTAGTACGGCATGACATTACGAGACGTTTTTTTATCATTCTTAGAATTCATTAGTTGAAATATATGTTTATATTACACTTTCCTTATTACGTTGAAAATTGGTAATTATGCAGCACATTAGTCAATGCACATACTCATACATCAAATACAAAACAAACTCTTTTGTGTTATGCATAATTATTTGCAACGACAGGTAAGGACAACACATTTACATGACATTTCAACCTTGAAAACGTGAATATATCAATGCATCAGAGTAGTTGACATGAACTTATATGTACTGACTATATGAATAAGTTACTATAAGAGAATGAAAAACAGTCCAACAAGTTTGCCCTGTAGCTCTTTCTAAGCTTTTAGTTGTTGCGTTATTTTTATGTTTTTAAGCTTATATATGCTTAAAAATATCTCTACAATAACGAAGTTGGCAAATATATAAAACTCTTCTTTATGCACCATTGAACTTGTTTCTTTTAATTTACCTGATAAGAATGTATCTTGCTTCATTGGCAAATAAGGCTAAAAATAAACGTTGGACCAGGGGTCATCACAGTTTATAACATGCACATGTTTCTTGGTTTTCACAGCTTCTACAAGCTTTTACACAATCAGGGTATATTTTCCCCATCCTAAGTTGTTACCTTCCCATTGTTTAAGACTCTTGATCGCCATCTTCTCTGGTTCAAAGATCTTAGACAATAGAATGTGCTTGCATGAATCAATAGTCGTTCCAGTACCAAATACTAACATGAGATAAGCAAGGTTGGCCTGGTTGGAAGGGCTGTAGATAAACCAACGTATTTGTCCACAGTCCCTAACAAAACTCTCTGCTGGTATTCTTTGCAGGATTATCATCTTCATATCCAGCTTCTTCATGCACAAAGTCGATTGTATCACATGTGGAGAACGTCGAATGCTGTACTATTCTTCTTCTTCCAATACAAGAACCGGGTTCTTAGTAGAACGTCATTGGTTCTGGGTGTGCGTGCAGCGGCGAAGCGACTGCCCCACAAGGTTAAAATCTTTGAGATAGTCCGTAGACATCAAGGTTAAAACTATATACAGGTATGACAGGTAATCATGGCTGGACCGGTTCCTTGCTGGTGCTTGACAAGCCAGACTGGAACTGAGTGATGGTCTCGTATTCAGTTACTTGTGTAGGCAACAGGTTCCATTCCCTGGTGGTTCTTTGGAAAAACGAATTGTGATAGACGGAGTGTCGACCTTCCTGGTAAAACCTGTTGGTGCCTCTCGTCCTGGAGTCGTTTCGTCTTAGGTACAGATCTTTGTTGATACCAACTTGGCCATGCTGGATCTTATATAGCATACATAACCTGCTAACGTATCGTCGGTGTTGGAGGCTATCCCAGTGCAGATCCCTTGTCATTTGTACAGTCTGGTGTTCTGCTTGAGTAGTCATTGAAGACGTATCTTGCTGCCCTCTCTTATAGCAATTAAACTGTATTCATTCATGCAAAGTATTTGATGTAAGTACTGTTGCAATCTTGTTTACAATGTATAAGTTATTGTGATATGTAACCACGGGCAAATAATCCAGTTGAATCTCCGTCCTGTAATACAAATAACGTTGGATGCAAAGGACGAAAACAGCATTGGAAACAACAAAGCTACTCCTCAGTGTCCTAAAAGCTTCAGTAGCTCTTGAAATGTGTCACATTGACTGCTTATCATGCGCTACAGGACAAGCTTCTGTTGGATTGTTTTGGATTCTCGTGAAGTTACATGTTGCACTAGTTCATATAGTTCATGTCATTGTCTGAGATATACACTAAAGATATAATATCTACCTATAAGGAGGGGAGGTACGAGGCAGGACATTTATTGTATTTATGCAAGCCCCTCTATCACCAGATCCAGTGAGCTATCTGTTATTGGAAACCTAGAGCATAAAAGATTAGGGCACTCAGTGAAAGCCTTAATTAGAGCAGTGTAGCGGAATACGATATGAGTCACCAACTACTAGAGTGCTGAACACGCTAATTTTCCTGTTTACACACTGTAATCTGTGACACCATGTAGGCGATTCCTTCCCAAACTAAAGTTTGTATCAACCCCTGTATTGATAGAATATCGCTTTTTTAAAATGTTTACAAATTTTGTTGTTCATTTATTAAAAACCGCACGGAAAATATTGTAATTCTCATCATATTTGAAATGAATGAATCATTACGTATTTAAAACTGGTATGTACATATACTTCCACAAAAATTTTTAACAGAACTCTTCTTTAAGATTATCTATTGATTGATTAATTGTCTAAAGGTTGTTTATACTTAACACCACATCAAGAACTATATCTCTGCCATATCTGGTACTTTTCACAATGAACTACGGGACTAGTTTGCTTGTAGAAGTAGATGAAAATATATTTTAGTGTGACCCCTGTTACCCTTATTAGGGTCTCAGGGTCACCTAATTGAAATTATTATTCTCACGGTTTCAGCTTTCTATGGCTTTCGCTTTTGACGAAGAAGGTTCAAATAGGTTTTAAAGCGTGGCTTATGTGGGTCACCCGAGCATAAGTTAAAAATCCAATACTGTAAAGGAGTCCTAAACAAGGTATCGGATTACATGGTCTATTGCTTCTTGAGATAAATAAAAATAGGTGTAAAACTTGGCCCCTGTTGGCCCTTGTGAAGGGTCACATGGTCACCAAACCTTTAAATTATAATTTTAACTATCCAAGGAGTTTGTGCATAAAATATAAATAGTGCATATTACATCTTATACCTTCGACAGGGCGGGCGGGTTTTCTGTAGTATGCTTATAAATTCAGAAAATGTCACGGATGAATAAACTCACTGTCGGAAGTTGGACTAAGGGAGTCGTTAAAGTTCTGATTAACCGAGTTGTTTAATCGAGTTAGAGTGAAGGCCGATTGTCAGACCAGTTAGAGTGAAGGCCGATTGTCAGACCAGTTAGAGTGAAGGCCGATTGTCAGACCAGTTTGAAGGCTCCTTTGATGCTCCTTCAAATAAGAAACGCAGATAAGTACATAGCAAGATAATGAAACGGAAACCATATTGTCATTGGCGTCATTCGTATTATCATTCCGCTATTCTTGTCAAAAACGACAAATGCTATTGCAGCCAAACTTGTCTTGTTGGTAGACCTCGTTGCGAAGAAGCGAAATACATGCCCAGTTAGACCGAAAGTTCGGAAAATTAACATTCGCATTGTTCTGACCATAACTGCAAAACATTGATGACAAGTTCAATTGTCATTTGGTTTTGGCGCCATCTTATTTTTTGGCACTTTTTGCAAAGAAAATAACCCCATTCACTAGAAAAGTAAAGGTGCATGGCAAATACTTGCAATAGAGAGCTCAAACCGACACATTAACGACAATGACGTTTCGCTCTTCAACAAGTTAAACAGCCATTTTGTGATTTTAACACAAAAACCGAACATGTTGATGGCATAGATGGCATGATTAATGATAAGAATTAAAACATCTCTATTATTTATCCCAAAATGCCTCAATAAAGATGCTAGATTTACTTAGACTGCCCAAAATGGCAATTATATCATACATTCTTTCTTTCAATTAAAGTATTGTAGCAGTCATAAATATTCATGAAAGCCGATATCAGTATATACATACTCGTTATATAACCTATTGAACGTAAATGTCATTCTGAATGCTTTAGATAAGTTTCAAAAATAACTTTGATTGATGGACGCGTGTCATTGTCCGGTTTTCGATCACATTCTCGACTTCAAACATTCGTATTGTTACTAATAAACGTTTATTGACTCTATAACTATAACTTCATGCAAAAGTCGATACTATAAGTTTAAATTACACTATTTATAAAGATTGGCATATAGGCCTTAACATCTCAAGCATTTGCTCTTTAAGGCTTAGAATTTACAAATTCCTCATACGTTTTACAGGGAAAGCGCTTCCGCTTACTTACGTCTTGTCACCTTTCTCAAAGGGATATTATTGACAAAAATGCTTTGATCAATAGCCGCCTTATTTTTACAACATTGCAAGCCAATCCGAATGCAAAAATAGCAATAAACTCCACTATGTAAGTTTTAACTCTAAGTCGTGCTTATAAAGGCACATGCATGTAAATAGGGCTAACTTTTTTCTTGATGCTTTGGAATTATAAGAGTACACACGAATTGGTTACAGGACCGGCTCACGGCTCACCCGGACCGGTAAAGAACACGACGCCAGGATCAAACACAGCTGCAGCTGGAAAGACTACAAGAGCTACAGCTGCGCCTGTCACAGTTGTCACAGGTGCACCTACAGCTGCACCTACAGCTGCACCTACAGCAGCGCCGCCGAAAACATCAGCTGCACCCCAAAACGCGCAAACATCCACGGCAGCATTGCAAGGTTAGAGGAGTGGCCATGATAACATGAAAATGAAAATTACCAGTTTTATGCCCGAAAAATTGGGAAACATTCTGATATCTCAGCGTTAGCTGGGTCATTGGTCAGAGCTCAGCGTTTATAGGTTTACCATAAAACTTGTATTGTGCATTATACCAAAAAATGCAGAAATTTCGTTGCAGGAAAGACCACGTAACAAAATATCTAAGGTTGTTTGCGTGTATGATGTGTCATAGAAAAACAAGCATCTGATTAGAATATGTCATGTATATCTCTCCAGTGTTATCCTATACCGTATTTCATCTAATGTGGGCCTTGTCCCTTTTTGAGACACAGGCACCCGATTTCATAAATATAATGTAGGTAAAGCTAAGGCAAGAGAGACCTATCCTCTCTATATAGGCTAGTAGAGTAAGGAGGTTGGCCCTTCTACCCACCTTTTACCTACATTTTTAAAAAACTCGGGTTCCTGTGGAAGACCGGCGCTCATGTGGTTGATCAAATCTATAAAGATATTCTCTATAGACTAAAGCGGATCATAAACACAATATCTTTTAGATATCAGTAAAACTCAGTTAAAGTTTAATTATCAATTTGGATTTTTTGGTTCTGTTTTTTTTTCCAGGTACAAATAATGTCTTTCCCATAGCATGAATATCTTTCCTGTATTAGGTCCCAAATTGATAATGTTAACATGCTTACAATGCCAAGAATCAAAACTGAGTATGTGACCAATCCAGTGTATACATATCGTTTTCTCAAAATATTTTACTTTGAAAATGTTAACTAGTACTTGGTTATCACATGACAGTTGATTACCTTATTCAACATCAAAAGCAGATTTATGGCATTTCTTTATTGGCATGTGCAATAAAAAAGGGATATAGATAAGATAAAATATTTCAAAATATCACCTTAATGTCAGATTTCTCAGTCAGAACATTTTTGTTACAGGAAAGACCCCCATGATCACTACTTAATCTAATCAGCCACAGACTTACTGAACATCCTTA
Organism: Steromphala cineraria; assembly: GCA_916613615.1. Taxonomy (NCBI): domain Eukaryota; kingdom Metazoa; phylum Mollusca; class Gastropoda; order Trochida; family Trochidae; genus Steromphala; species Steromphala cineraria. The sequence goes on from OU744735.1 coordinate 9,309,447, forward strand.
AACGTATTCATTATGTCATTGTACTTTTCACATATTTCTGTGATAAAGATTCCAACATGTGAAATAACAAACAAAAACATTTTATAAATTTTCTTATGAATTTGTGTCCGGAATTGCACCTTTAATAAGAATGACCCACTCAATGACACCGTCAGTACTATAACAATGATGAGCTCTCAAGAGGCCTAAGCCAAAACAATACAGGGTGAATATTTGTTATGAACAGCATTATTAAGAATAACTTGCTTCAGCATGTATCAATATGTTAAAATGTATTTAGAAAATTGAACTGTTTTTCTGTGTTGGCATTTGCTGAGAATTACAAAACGATATATATACTAATCGGTATTTGTACGATGGTCTCTTCTCCAGTGAACTGTGTAGACTCGACTCTGGTGGACTGCAAAGAACTGGACTCCGTGTCCAACATCTGCTCTGAAATCACGGAGGCAACCAGACTCTACTGTCCAAATTGGTGCAAACTTGGCAACTGTGGGCAGCAGCAGGGTGAGCTCAAATCAACTCCTGACAATTATCAGACTTGCTATTGGAAAATAATTTTTTTTAAATCTGATACTTAATAAAGCACCACGCCGCTAATGGCTGAAATATTGCCCAAGCGGCGTAAAATAATAACTCACTAATAAAGCACGATAAAATACCCTGAGTACCATGCCACCCTCTACATCACATACTCTTGTTTACTTATAGTGCAGTCATGTAATACTCTATGCTAGTATTATTTTTGAATTGATATATTTGTGTAATCATTGTATTGCCTGATCTATGATGACGGATTTTTATATTAAGATTTGAAATGGAATAAAAAGTTAAGGAATAAAATTAAATTCTTTGACCACATTTCAATTGACACAAGATAGGTAATCAATATTTCAATGCCACTAAGTGTCGTATTCGAACTTCCGACAAATCTCGACATTCGGTGCATTTCAGTAAGGCTTATATACCAGCTTGCAGATTTGCGCATCCTTGTAAATTAGTTTGATCGTCTATGTAATAGATTCTTCCCTCGGTGCATCACTCAATATACCTCCTGTTTGAATCGTAGATCCTCGGCTCCGCTACGCTACGCCTCGGAGATCCACGATCCAAACAGGAGGTATATTGAGCGATACACCTCGGAAGTGTGGGTCTATTACATAGCCTCTTGCTTTTAACTTGACTCTATAGACAACCATAAAGTCAAACAAGGTCAAGGGAACTGTGTATCTTTTCATTTATTTCATCAACTTTCTGTCCACTCTATAGCTGCAGCGGTCACTACAACGCTGCTGACGACGACCACGACTGCTGGTGGCATCACGTGCACGGACAGTCCGATTGTCAACTGCACTGAACTGGACATCACCACGTCCATCTGTAACCCTGTCACAGCGGCGACCAATCTCTACTGCGCTGGACACTGTAAGCTATCGTGCTGATCATTGTGGCCGGGAGCAGATCTAAATACACCTCCCTCTGTATGACAAATCTCTACCTGAAATAAAACAGATTGTGCTCTAATTTGCTTGAGGGGTTGTTTCTTGAATCAATGTTCTACTCATCTTCCCACGGCAAGTTGAAAACGTATCGAGAAAATTTGGAAATGTCCCATTTCGACCGTAACGTTGTGAGGATGGGTGCTACTGTTATGATGTATTTACATTCATACAGTGTTCGCCGTATTTTGTTATGGGTTGGAAGGCTATTTCCTTCGTGAGTTAGAGCCGATATATAGGGCGATTTAGAGGGACGGTCCTATCGGGATATCTTTGTTAAAACAAACTTCAAGAGTACTTCCCTGTTTTTCCTTATTTATGAATATTTTACACTTATTTTCATATATGTTTGTGAGTTCACTTTCAAGTCAAATCACTTGATATAAAAATATAAAAAGATCAAATTTGGTGCATGCGTCTTCACAGCACAATTCCATGTTTGTCATCTCTCGGTCTGACAAGTACACCATGTAGTGAACATTACTCAAAATAATTTAAGTGCTTAAACGTATGTCCATCATACCCATATCAGATCTGTTAATTTTGTGAGAAAATCATTAAAACAAATGGTGTGATTGTTGATAATACCAGTCACTCCTTCTCTCCAAACAGAGGTAGCTCAGATATTTTCTACTTTACTCGTACATAGGAAAAACTGGTCATTAGATATCTGTGGGCATTTCACTTGGCCTTTGGCTTAGGTTATACAAACGACACCATTAGCGCATTGGGAAAACTTATCATTTTGATATCCGTGGAAGATGTTAATCTTTGCTGTGGACTCTGTTTGAATAAGAACTGTTCTCTGGTTTCAGGCAGAACATAATATTCCAGAAAATTCAGCCTTTGGAAATACTTTCCTTTAAAGCCTGCTTGATATGACTGAGGCCTATGCAATTAATCTGTATGGAAATTAGTTGAGATTATGTTACCTCAGAGGAATATCAGTGAAAAGAGGAATACTTTCTAAATTTTCAAATTCATACGGAACTGACTGAGACTTTTTGAAGGTAAATATTTGAAACTGCACCTGCTAAAACAGAGGCTTGCTTCGAATTTTTAGCTGATCTGGCCTGTAACACAGAGGTTCGAATCTCGGAGTGGACCCTATAATTATTTTTTTTCAAACATTTGCACTCATATATCGTTTTCATATGTTGAGATAAACCTACATTTCAAATTTGAACGAAATCGGTCAAGAAATAAACATTTTAGCGTAATTCCTATCTGTTATATATAGAATACAAAAGGGGAGACACTGAAACCTGATCGAAAACTGGACACCCGACTATTTAACGTGCGGTGCAATTAAAACTAAATTTTATCATAAGATTATACATTGGAATCGTATTCCATATATATATATATATATAACAGATTTGTGCTAGTAAGGATTATGAATTGTAGCCTTGGTGGTGCTGTAGCCCTTAATAAGGGCCACATTGGTCAAGCCCTTAAAATCGATTTTCATCTTCTTCTCAAGAACCATAAGGCCTATAAAGTTGAAACTTTGTGATCAGGCTCCTTGACTAGTGAGTATTATAAATTGTTGCTTTGGTGGCCCTGTGGCCCCTAATAAGGACAGAGGGGCCACACCCTTAAAACCTATTTTCATCTTCTTTTCCAGAACCATAAAACCTAGAAAGCTGAAACTTTGTATACAGACTCCTTGACTAGTGAGGATTAATAATTGTAGATTTTGTGACCCTGGGGCACCTATTTAGGGGAAAATCACACTTCTCAAATCCCCTCTAGTGGGGTAAATATTTAAAACATGACGTTGAGACCAGTTTTAAAACTTAAAGCCAGCATTCCATGTGTCCGTAGTGCTTATGCATAGTGCACAACGCATATTCAACATTTTACACTAAAATGGTAGAGGTTCATTCCATGTATGCATAGTGTGCAATGTGTATAGCATGTTTGCGGAAACCCACATATGATTATCTGTATACCCAATTTGTAATTTCACAGACCAAATAAGTGCATAACTTTATGCATTTTGCATAATCATCACACGTACATGGAATAAACTTTTACTATATCAATACCAAGTGTTATATACTCATAACACATTGAATGTCAAATTGGATACTGACGCAAAACTATTACATTACACAGCATGCAGGAATATGTACACATGGAATGCCACCCTAATTCAAATGTAGACCACCTTCTTTGTTATTCTGCAAAAAAAAGAATGCTAAAAGGGTATATATACATGATGATTTATTGAGTTTGTCAGTACTTTCTACATTCAACAATGACAAAGTTTGACATGAAATACAGATGATTTTAATTGACAATGACATAATTTGATGACAGATAATTTTTAACTTTATCAAGATTCCATGTTTAGATAGAGCCTGAAACTCATACTTGTATACATAATGAATCTGACAACTTAAAGCACAACCCTGTGACATTACATAGTATCAGAATAGTCACAGTGTCTGATTTTAATTTCTAAATTCTTTTTCCAAAATGTAATAACACTTAATACATTCAAGATATGTGTAGGGTACAAAGAGTCTCACACTGCCATATGAGAATAAATCAACCAACTAAACACTACCAGGTTTCTCCGAAAGCAAGCCCAGGGCTTCATCCCCAGTAAAATCTTCTCTATTATATGAGAATTCAGTTTTTAACATCTTCAACAGATTTATATGACATCATGATGTTGATATTTCTTCTTGTCATACACTTTTGAGTTGACAAAATATAACTGATACAAAAATGTACAATGTTGATAACAGTTTTAGGAAATAAAACTTGTCAATGGTTAATTAATTTTAATGAAAGTATCCCTTTCAATGGAGATTTTGTTTGTAGAGACATGGCTGATCCATGACCATTTCATATTATTTAAGGATTGTTTTACATGTTTTGTGCCTCTATCGATGTAAAACAGCAAAAAATTTGTTGCTGTTATACATCGATAGAGGCACAAAACATGTAAAACAATCCTTATAATTACAAAATTAACATTTTAACAAAGTTTTTCCTTATTATTTTCAAAAAATCTGTCATCAATGTCGTGAGATTGTGGTCTGTTACACGAAACAATACAAAGTTGAGTCGAAATTGAGAACTCCATAAACTAAAACGGCCGAAGATTTAATTTCGTTTTCGCAACCATTGACGCCAATGCAATCACAATTCGTCTTAACCGGAATCCGCATTTTCGGAATAACCCTAATTAGCATATCACTCGACGTTCAAAATGTCCGCCGTTTGCGAGACGCTCGGAGCGAAGAAGCTTGAGGACTCGTAGTTATTAAAATGCAGTCTTTCCGGTGAATGTATGGATTGTGTTAGGGAGAGGAATGTATTTACTTGTTACAAACGCAGCTGGGAAGTGATAGGATATGTTATATTTGTCTTTGCAACAGAAGTTAACTTGCAACTGTCAAAACCAGACTATTGCGTCAGGTGATTGTGACGTCACAAGGAATGAATGCACATGGTATGGTTGCAAATTTTTCTGCATTCATCGAGAAATGGCAGCAGGTTTTTGAGCGCTCTCGTCCAATCAGAATCGCGGAAATTAGTGTAACAAATCCATTTTGTAATTATATGTTTATGAATGAATACCTAATACCTTTTTGACAAACATGAAATCACTGGTGTAACTAAGATGAGGTTGAAAACAGGTATTTGATGTAGACCCAAGTCAAAATTAACAAGCAAAAAAAGAGTGCGGCTCACAAATACCCCCAACCTTGCATCCCTGACCAACTGAATTATTTTTCACTTCTCATAAAGATGTCACTTCTCTTGCACAGCATTTGACCCCCAAAAAGAGGAATTGAGGAAATGAACGAATTTTTTCTGCAATTGGTTGGACAATGTCTTTTTCTCATAAAATACTATGTCTTGTAACTTGGCATCTTTTCCTTTCATCTCTCCAGTCCTAATAGGTAAAAGAAATGTGCAAAATTTGAAAAAAAAATAGGATGAATTTATAGTATTCTGCAATCAGTCAGACATCTGACACTAGAAAATGATTAACTTCAAACCATGGAAACTTGTAACAAATTCAAATATAAATGAAATTTCTTTTAATTTAGCACTGGACCCCTCCTAGTAAGATAAAAGACATGTGCAAAATTTAAAAACAATCGGATGAATAGTTTTTCCGAAATAGGTCGGACAAAAAATTTCCTCGGATGGACGGCCGGAATCGTTGGTATTACGATACGCCCTTGACTGTTGGTTGGGGTATAATAATCAGGTATTATAAAGCTTCATATATATGTTATTAAACTGCATTTCCATTGGCGACAAAAACTTTTCCAGTGGCTAGCCTTAATTGTATGAATGAGTACTTTTCTGTCATAACGATATCTGATATGAAGTCTGCTTGTTAACATGTTCCATGTCATATTATCTTAAGTTTACATGAGTACACTACAGTACTTGACAGGACATGCAACTCTGTCATTATAGGCTATTTTATACAGAATATTAAATTTACTTTTAATAACGCATATTAATCATCAAGCATGTGAACAGCAGAAGGTTAGACTGAAGTAAAACACTTGAATTGATACTCAATATACATGGTTGAACTATGTGAGATTAAAAAATTATGTTCAATCACAAATTCACAACATAAGAAACTTTACCAAAGTTTTCAAAACAATCATAGATGCAAGTGAAGAACTATTCTTGAATGAGATCTATTGTGTGCAATTCATTAACAAGGCAACGTGACAATATCTGATGTTGATGCAAGACATGAAACTGATTCCAGGTAGTTAGAAGTTGTCGATGAATCTTCTTATGATTTTGTAAATGTTTGTTGTAAAATAGTTGATGTTTATATCTGTTGTAAGAGATTTCTCGGTGGTTAGATCTAAGTTAACGGATGACGCAAGATGACGGATTCACGTGACCTTGCCCTTGAGGTTAGCATCAACAAACTTGGGTCTCAGCGCTGACAGAGTGATAAGAATAGCCTCCTGAAATACAAAATAAAATTATGTTAAATTATGTAAACAGTATTTCATTAAATTAAAATAATAAAAGGCACAGTTCTATTGGGTCATTTTTTGTGGAAAAGAAATTCAAGAGGACGCAGTGATGCATTCTTTTCTTTGTCAAATTGTTAAATCTATAAACAAAAGAACATATAGAAAATAAACAGTGCAATAATATACTCTATTTATAATATTACTCAATGAAGAAGATATTGCTATTTTATAAATCTACAAAGTTATTACAATTTGTACTACATATTGTGTATCATCATGCGCTAATTAAATGACGTGGAATCATAATCCTTAAGCATGACGTCACAATGTTAGCAGGCGGGCCGCAATTGTCATGTCAGCAATTTTCTTCTGATTTTTGATGATAGAATTAAGTCAGTAATAAATAAAATTAAACTTGGTCCTGTTAGTAACATTTTCACCCGTTCACTTGTTCACTAAACCATTCACTTGTTCACTAAACCATTCACTTGTTCACTAAACCATTCACTTGTTCACTAAACCATTCACTTGTTCACTAAACCATTCACTTGTTCACTAAACCATTCACTTGTTTAAAATAATATTACTAAACGGGATGTGTTCACTAAATTTCCAATCTGACTGACGGACCTCAGTGCGAATGGTGCGACTGCCCTGTTCAGGACACGTGTTGAGATAGTGCTGGAAGAGGAAGCTAGGATCGTCCACGTTGAGACCCGCGTCCGCGTCAAGACTCGCCTCCAGCCCGTATAGTCCACCGAACACCACCAGGGCATGGCTGTCAAGACACATTATATAAAGGATAATATATTTAACATGATTAATTAAGTCATATTAATTGAGTGAAAGAGAGATAGCCACATAAGTTCTAAACAATATATGAATATTTGTATAACGCGCATAGTGGTTGCTCAAGGCGCTTGTTGTTTCCCCTGTTTAATGGCATTCTTTCACCGTCAGATAATTTTTCCAATTTAACTCCCTGGAGAGTATTCAACCGGCATCCATGTGTGGCGCTCAGGTTAGGGACCATTCTATGCCTCACAGGGAACCCATTCACAGCTGGATGAACTGAGACACATAGTCACCGCAGTTTGTCCAACACTGCTGAACGCTGATAACCGACAGCTCGGCATATGCACGTGTTCATGTATCCACCATTCAGCCACTGACATGAATTCGTGGGATCTTGTAAGTGTGCAGTTTTTGTTGCACTACACACTAGGGCTCCAGGGTGACACTTACAGAGTTCTAACAGAGGTGAACTCTAGGTTTTTACACCTTGGCCTGGATGGGATTTGAACCCCGGACCTCAGCAACATGAGACCGGCGCTCTTGCCGACTGCGCTATCCCATACCCAAACAAATCTACCGGTATGTTATAGAAGAGTTTTTTGTGTCCTGTTAAATGTCATTGCCCTCATATATTTATCTTGATTTCCAACAGTGTTTGGAAACTATAATTCTCTTGAGTAATGTACCATCTCAATAAAGACAACCACAGTAGTATTAACACAACAGTTTGACATTACGTGCAGTTGTATTACACAATATAATATTGTAACATAAATTATACTCTACAGTTTCTTACACATGTGAGTGACAAAATAAGCTTCTAATTATATCATGACACATCCAACATGGTAAAAAAAATAGAGCCATTGGCTCTGTAGCTCATCAGGCTTCATATTTAATTTTGCGCTGGCCAATGTGGTTTCCCATTTGTAGGGGCCACAAAGTCTCAAATTCTAAACTATATGTGATGTGATTTCAGATACCTGTAATCAATACAGAAATGGAAATATTTCATATCAGGATATTGGGATTATATTTTAACTGTAAACTTAGTTTGCAATGTAAGCCCATTGTGTTCTTTATGTGAAGACTTATTTCGCCATACTTGACACTTGACATTGATTGAAGCTGCCTTAAAATATAATCTTTCAACAGTAAACCTTTCCTTGTCAGAAATTTTCTAGGGAAGCACACATAAAATATCTCTTAAAATTGATACTTGTGACTTCTGTTGGTAGTTTTTAACTCTTTGATCTTTGATTATGCTATTTTAAGTGTAATATTTTCCTAATTTGGGTATTTTCTTTACTTGTGGTTCTGGAGAAGAAGATCAAAATAGGTTTTTAGGGCTTGGTCCCTGTGGCTCTTATTAGGGGTCAAAGGGCCATCAAAGCTATAATTCAAAATGCTCACTAGTCAAGGAGTCTGTAAACACAATTTCAGCTTTCTAGGCCTCATGGTTCTGGAGAAGAAGATGAAAATAGGTTTTTAGGGCGCGGCCCCTGTGGCCCTTATTAGGGGTCACAGGACCACCAAAGCTACAATTTATAATCCTCACTAGTCAAGGAGTCTGTACACACATTTTCAGCTTTCTGGGCCTCATGGTTCTGGAGAAGAGGATGAAAATAGGTTTTTAGGGAGTGGTCCCTGTGGCCCTTATTAGGGGTCACAGGGCCACCAAAGCTACAATTTTTAATCCTTACTAGTCAAGGAGTCTGTACACAAAGTTTTAGCTTTCTTGGCCTCATGGTTCTGGGGAAGAAGATCAAAATAGGTTTTTAGGGTGTGGCCCCTGTGGCCCTTATTAGGGGTCACAGGGCCATCAAAGCTAAAAATTTTAATCCTTACTAGTCAAGGAGTCTGTACACAAAGTTTTAGCTTTCTTGGCCTCATGGTTCTGGGGAAGAAGATCAAAATAGGTTTTTAGGGTGTGGCCCCTGTGGCCCTTATTAGGGGTCACAGGGCCACCAAAGCTACAATTTTTAATCCTCACTAGCCAAGGAGTATGTACACAAAGTTTTAGGTTTCTAGACCCTATGGTTCTGGAGAAGAAGTCGAAATTCCACAAAGTTTACGGACGGATGGACGGACGGATGGACGGACGGACGCCGGACACCATGCCATGCCATAAGCCCATCGGGCCTTACAGGCCAGATGAGCTAAAAATATAGATAAAAACTTAAGTTTGCATGGCTCATAGAAATATCATTTACTTCACTTGATGATGAACAAGGGTTTCAACGCTGTCATATATAATTGGCTTTTGAATACTTGTAGTTCTTAATTATAATATAAAACAAATCCATTCAAAAGTTTTTTTTCAATATGCTTAACCTCAGTAACTATCTGAACTATAATTTACCCAAACTTCCGGAGGTTGAAACTGTCAACGTCCATCCCCCTTTCGGATGTGCCGATTGTGACATCGTAGCCCTGCTTGTACGGACACTCCGTGAAGACTGCACCCAGACTACTGGCTAGACGTACACTGTACCCCCAGTAGAGACCTGCCTCGGTCCGGGGGGCACTCGGGGATACAACCGTACCTTTCACATGCTTCCTATCTGCAAACACATCAATATAAAATATCTCATTAAATTTGGAGGAAAAAGGTAGAAATCCTTTACTATTTATAGGTAAGAAGATTTGAGTGTCACCCTGTCCCTCTTATGAAAATACTTTAGAGCAATTTCTCTAGGGAAGGGGTTGATACTTAATAGCTGATCTTGTAGGTGGTGAAATGGATCTGTAGTTAGCCTTTTTTAAAATGGCTGGCTTTATGACGAGAGAAAAAAGTACATTAGAAATGATTTAAACTGATTAAGTACTGCTCGGCATTTATTCAGAAATATAAAACATGTGACAGACCTTCTTCTTGTGGTCCGAGTTTGACGGTTACTCTGATTCCGGGTTTGAGCTGTCGGTCTATCTGGACTTCCTGGAATAGAAAAGATAGGATACTTCTCACATGTACATTTCTATTTAATTATAGAAGCAGCTGGAGGCAGTTTTAGCAGTATTAAAAATACCATTTGGAAAGGAGAACAAGACTGGAACTAAGCTGCAGAATGTTAGGTTAGATAAGGTTAGACAACGTTGTCTATTAACACATTCACAGGCTTCCATAGACATAATTCCTTGTTTATCTGACACACACTTACTACACTGTTGCATTCACAGAAGGTTGTTAATCAATTATAAATGTTGTTAATCAGTTAAAAATTTTACTAATCAATTAAATATTTCTTTGAAAGGCATTTTAGAAGTTTCAATGACAATAATGCAGAGGAATATATGGATGACAACTCCTTTGTACTTGTATGCAACTTTTTGACACAATTCTTGTTTCGTACAATGAACAAAAAAGTTGTTATCCATATATTCCTTTGCATTACAATTAAATGTTGCTAATCATATCAAAAGTTGCTAATCAATTATAAATGTTGCTTATCAATTAAAATTGTTGTTATTTGCTCAAGCAAACTACTTTGAGAGATACTACCCACCTTGAAGAGTCCAACGTTGACGAATGAACCGCGCCCCTCCTTGACGGGCTTGTTGAGGACCACTCCCTCCCTGTACGCGACGATATCCTCCATTCGATGGTGGTGGTAGCAGTCCAGGGGGTTCAGTAGACCTGCCATCGTGAATATCACTTGTTCATTACAATTTACACTGCTCAAAAGAATTAAAGAATGTATCATGATTCATTCATTTAGAATAATCTCTCCAGAATTGCTCCTTCTTGTGTCCATCATGTAATATCATACTCACAAATATGTTACAACCACAGAGTGCTACATTGTCATATCAACAATAGTCAATATGAATTAAATTTTGACCCTAGGTTTATTATATGCACTAGGAGATAAAGTGTGAATGTGTGAGTGAATGTGTTGTCTTTGTATGAAAAAAAACCCCCCAGAAATCTAAAATATTCTATACTTTTATTTCAATGGGATATCTACTACCCTAGGTTGATGTCCCTATTTGTAACAGGGTTTCTGAAATAAAATTTAAAAAAATAAAAAATCTATCATTTGAACAAACATTGTATGTCTGCAGCTCAAAATTATTTGTTGAAATTTTGTTCAAACCCATATACATACCTGACACAGGGCTACTGATTTCAAAACTTTCATTTTTTGTGTGGAAATTTTGATTAATTTTGGATTTCTTTTTCAAGAAAGTGTCTTAATCAAGCTCTTCACTACAAGAAATATCACTTTCAAAGCAGTAAAGTTACAAGGGAGAAAAGTGCATCATTTTGAAGTTTGAACCTGAAGCAGCTGATATCATGTGACTTTACCCTGCCTTGTTTCAGACATCAAAGCTCAGTATAGAAACTGCATCACTCTTAGTACTTGATTCCAATATGTCAGTATGACAGTGTTTATTTAATCTTATACACAACTTTACAAATGCACTAATCTATAAAATATATAAAGTAATTATAACGTATCTTTCAACTTCAAAATGGTTGTACATAAAATAATTTTGACATCAATGCCTTGAATTGGTAATGTTGATCACCTGTCATCACTCTTTACAGACAAACAGACTGAAATAACTTAAATAATTAACAGTGTTATCCACTTTTCGAGTCCTGGAGTCCAAGAAAATGCACTTGAGTCCAGCTGGACCCGACTCGTGGAAGCGCTACTCACCAGCATACTGCAGGTCCTTGTGTTGAGGAAAGAAGGACTTGCGGAGATACTGTGGACACTCAAGGTACTGCAGGATCCGGGCTAGTTGTACGTTGGCCTGGCCTTTCTTACCCACACCCCCATACTGGCCTTCTGTAGTCCTGAATAGTGATAGAAACCATAAGTTTAAGGAATGTACAAGGGAAGATTACTGTTGATACATTACTCATGCATTTATTCAGTTTTCTCTTTTAACTCAAATGTGAACTGCCCAACTGCAGATCAAGGCTTTTGGATGCAACTGGCCAGCAGGGAGAAGCATGTAGAAACTTAGCTAAACGATAGACCTGGTTTAGGGAAAAACCCTTTGACAATAGGCCTTTTTCAGGGTTTTACTAATTTTCTGAATTTAAAATCGGCCATCAATATTGAACTTTAAATTTTTTGATGGGCTATCTTTCCGTCCTATGCCCATGGCCCCTGCCTTGTTCCAATCTCTGAAAGACCGAAGCAAAAGCCTTAATAACAGGTCTTCTGTTGGTGGATCCAGTGCTCGTTTGCGTGTATATGTTGTCACTCATTGTTTTGTATTGTTTGAATGTGCTTACGATGTGACAAAAATTTCCTTCGGGATAATAAAGTCTTATTTTATCTTTATCTTATCTTATCTTGTCTTAAGGGGGTGATCAGGTGGTTCAAACACTATTCTTTTTAAATCAAAAAAAAATACCAGACAAAAACTAAACCTGAGGGTGAACCAACACACCCCTTTCCATAGGTGACTGCCAACCCCTCAAAATTCATGGATACGCAACAGTGTTGCAACCAATTTACAGAATGCTTTAGGATAGATTGTAATCAAAATGGGTCTAATATGGACGAGACCTCCTTCATAACACTATACACAGATTGAATTCATAAACACTTAGCTTCCTTATGAAAAACTTTATATGATGGTCTAGTACTCTACCTTTAGCAAGCAGCCTGGCCTAGATTAATCACGTTATCACAACCATCTGATCTTTGGTACCCAGTCTAAGTAAACCTAGCCTCTATATTATCCGTTTCACTCCTATACTGAGTCTAAAAAGGCCTGGTAGAGGGTCGCGTCAGCCCACATATCGAATTGACCAATCAGAACTCGGCGTACCAAGCAACAATAGTCTGTCTTCACACGTTTTACGTTGGAAGGTCATAGGTCGCAGAAAGGTCGGCTGACGCGACCCTCTACTAGACCTTTTTAGACTCAGTTTAGGAGTGAAATGGATAATATTAAGGCTAGGTTTACTTAGACTGCTTTGGTAAACCTGAAAGGTTCCAAGTTATTTCACAGAATCAGTCCAAAGAGACTATTTCAATGTCATATTTCATAAAAAGGAAGCAATCATATTTCCAATATATTGAAACAATAGTAATCAACCTGCATAACTTACGTGGCTGTAGATCCTGTTTCATCAAATATGATTAGTTCATCAACCTTGAATATGACAGCAGCTCGTGCAATCTGTGAACAATCATTGAACTGCATAATTTCTTAACAATTATTGCTAAAATGTTCCTGAAATCAAAAGCTATACATGTTTTGAGATCATTGACAATTTGATATATAACAACAAAATTAAATTTCATAAAAAAAACTCATATCTATACCGTAATTGTATCATATTTGTGCCTTATAGTCATCATGTCAATGCTTATCTCCGTGAAAAGAAAATCTTGTAATTTCACTTTATATTCGTTAAAATAGGGTATCAAAATAATTATTCCATTTCATGCATTTTTCATTACATAAATCAGTTACCTGTCCAGCCAGATATGTTCGGAGTTCAGGAGATTGGGCGTTGTCGAGGATAGATCCTGGAAGTGCTATTGATATAGTGTACTTCCTACCTGAAGACCACAAAGAATCATAAAATCCATTCATACTTATCATTACAATAGAAGAGTTTTCTAAAGCATCACTTGTTTGATAGCCAAAGTTAGAGCAGCTTAATTTTTTAAAAAAGAATCTATTTTTTTTAAATGTGTAAATGGATGTACCTGATACAATTCATTATCAAAATAAGTTCATCATTCTTGACTCTTACCCTACATGTCTGTATAGTAACCACTAGAAATGGCATACTGCTACCACAAGCCAAAGCTCATGCCAGCCCCCAAATTGCCCCGACCTTACTGTGCCCAAAGAGAAGATGTTAATGTTCACCTACCAAGCCTCTCGTGAAGTTTGAGTTCTGCATCTTTCTGTTGACGAAGCACATCATCCTCCTCGGCTTGTTTGCGTTGTTTGATCTTCTCCTTCTCCATCAGATTGAGGAGCTTCTGTTCTCGGAACTTCCTCTTTCTTGCCTTCTCTGCAACCAAACAATGTCCTTGTGTATATTTGAATATCTTGAAATGTACATCTGTTTATTGCAAGAGTGTGACCCTCTGGTACAGAAGTTGATACCATTATCAAGCAACTAATTTGTGTTCTTATAAGTTATAAAGATCACCTGCAAAAGATGTAACTTCCATGTAACAATTGTTTTGAATAAAATTTGATTAGAATGTATCATGTGCATAATCAGGGTCTATTTAGTGTGGCTTCAAGTGCTTGCACAAGGTGCAAGATAAAAGGTTACTTTGGTTGCAATTCATGTATCATTTTGGATAATTTAGGTTTTTATTACGTGTATATTTAGATATTTAATATTTTACGGTCACTATGTTGTCATGAAATTATTACGACCATGTTTAATGGTTCGTAAATCGTTTTCAAATCGACTTGCTGATTGGTCGTTGTTATTCACTTCCCTTTTATTAGCCAATGAAAAATGTTGTAAAAAATATCTGATTTTCTGTAAACAAAAGTTGTTGACTGAACAGGTTTTTTTTATCAGTGCTATCGTTTATGTTTGATTGACCATTAGTTTTTGAAGCTATCACATTAACTGTTACTTGCACTAGGTGCAACCTGCTTGTAAATTTTACTTGCGTTTGCTGCACAGGTGCAAGTTGTTAATGGGTATAAAATCGAAACCTGGATGTTTATTCAACATATTGGAGTTGATAATCACTGGATCTGGTAAATTCAATACTCCAAAAACTACATAAAAATATCAAAATTATAAGTAAAGGGAAATAATCAAGATGGAAAACTTACTTTCTTCTTTCCATTTCTTCCATTCTTGAGGCTGGAATTCAAAATGAAAATTTTGAATCAATAAAATGGAAAAAGAAACTTATAAAGCGGCAATACAAAACACCACGCATATCTTTATAATATATAACATATTTATCATTATAAGCAATCATAATAGGATGGTTGATGAGACTCTAAGAAAAGTATTCAAACAATCTTGTCGAAAACAAGGTAAACAAACATTGTCATTGAGCCAAGTTGAGCCTCAGAATAATAGTAATGATGAAAGCGTGTAAACATCTATTTCGAAGAAAAAATCTTTGCCTTTTAAATCCCTCACGTGCCAAAACATTATAGTTGATATAAAAAGATGTACCGTTCTCTGTTTAGTTGAATTATCTTCTGAGTTGGCGGTTTCTGGAAGAGAATCTTCGTCCGACATGCTTGTTTCAGAAAGGGAGATAACTTCTTCGCATTTGGAAAATCTACATAGCATTTTCCCTATCTCGAAAAATGACCTGCAAATCATATGCCGTAAAAGAACGATATTTTCTGAATGTAATTATGGGAAGATAACTCTGATCGCTGTCAACAACTTTACACATCACAGATTGGACCAGGTAACTTTATGTTTGGTTTAAAAATAACTTTATAAGGGTGTCAAGGCACTTGTATTTCAATAAATATTTGATATTCTATTAAATATCTTTAAGTATCGTTTATATATCACTTTCTATCACTGTATCTCAAGATCACATTTATTATTAATTGTATCAGCTTGACTTTATCTTTATCATTTTGATGATACTTTAGTCTTTAGCAGAAATTTGCAAGCAAAAATATAAATCATTGAATAAAAATATATATTAATTAAATCCTCTTCCATCAGAAATATCAATAACATTTTTGCAAGTAAAATATTTATGCACCTTATGCAAAGTCTTAATCTTACATCAATCTTTCATCTGCTGTCTGCACCACTTTGTTTAATGATGTTTTCTCGCATTCTATTTTCAACCATTTTGGCTTTATTGAAATTACATGAAATTTTTAAATAATCTGTGTCTGATACAATTATTTTCTTTCCACATATGTAACTTATGTTGTTATCTTTCTATTTCTTATGATCAGATAAAACTATTGTATTCATATCATTCATGAAACCATTTTTGGCCAGCCAAAGGGAAAAGTTATGATTATGGTTGCAATTGAATCCAGTTGTAAAACAATGTTTTCAACATTGTAGACAAGCTGAAAATATATGGCAGCAACTGATTTGTCAATTGAATGGCATGTTCTGATTGGATTGGCATTACAAATTTAAGGTTTCTCAATTCTCAGTCATGTTCTAGTTTCAACACAGTTAAAAATGATTTGAGTTAGATTTATTGGGAGAGAATAATATCTGTTTTAGATATAATGATATTAGGTTGATTGATGATGATGCTGAAAAGTTATGATTGTATTGAATGATAATGAAAACCATTGTAATGTGGTGATGATTGTGAACAGTTATGATTGTAAGGACGATAATGATAGAATTATTGTAATATGTGATTATTGTAATAAGATAAGATAAGATAAATCTTTATTGCCCTTGGAACGGAATTTGGATTGTCATGAATTGAGCACAGTAGTAATACAGCATATATAACAGGATATAAAAAGGCTAAAATATACAATAATGACAATTAACAATAATCACATGGTACATGGGTATGATAATGATGATGATATCAGATTATGATGGTGAATTTGATAGTGAAATGGTGTCATTGCTAGAGATGAAGACAACATGGCAGTGTTCAAGTGCACTGTGGGAAGAAATCAGAGTAAAAGTGAACCGAGCAGTTGTTTACCTCGACAACACATGTGCGGAGCTGCTACACTGGCAGGGAGGAATGTCTCGTCTCTTGGAGGCTGGCGCTGTTGATGTGCGCGAATTCTCTTCATTTGAGGTAAGTTATTCTTGAATAAGGCAAAATGATAACCTAATGCCAGTTAAGTAATGTCTTTCTGTATTTCAACCTTTGAATTTATATGTCCTGTTACAATATAATCTGAATTATGACATGCATGTGTATGTGAGATCAATTGTATCAGGACCATAGCCAGGGGCAAGGGGTTGGGCTTAGATTGATAATGGGGGGGGGGCGGGGGATATTTTCATGGCCGAAAGATGCATATTGTAAAAGAAGAAACACAAGAAACGTTTTGCCTCTGCAGCTCAACTGACCAAGAAATTGTGGTAATGGACCGTGTTTGTGATATTGAAGGTAAATGTGAACCTAATAAACAGTGTTATGTCTTTTTTCATTACAGACTGCTCCGAAAGATCAGAAGAAAGCAGTTTTTGTTATAAGTTCAATGTTACGAGACTCAGTGACGAGAGATGTTTTGAAGGATATCATTGGTCAGAGCAATTTCCAGTATGTTGTCGTGGTAACCACTGTCAGCAGTTGTGTACATGCATTTGATCGCCTTGGCAACGCAGAAACTGATGACAAGAAAGATTTTGAGGACATGGAGGACCTACTTCTTCAATGGATGAGAAATATGGTAAGGGAGCTAACTCTGTTGTTTGTGGGAAGATAACTCTTATGTAAGGAGAACTGTCCGGGAAACTATTGTGATTGTAAAGGTCATTTTCCACATAAGTCTCACTCTCTTTATGGGAAATAGCTGAGCTCCAAAGCTTGTTCTTTTACACTTCAACTATATCTTACCCTTTTCATTTTCTGAATAACAATTGTTATTAATTTGACACCAATTGTTATACTACCGCAAAATGATTAAGCCACATTAGAATATGGTAACATCAGAAATGTAATGAAGTGTAGATGTTACAAAATCTTGTCGGGTAGTGTCCGACTAAATATTGTACTATGTTAGAGATTTTATCAGGCTTTAGACACTATTGAAACCGTGTGAAATAGACTCATATTTTCAGAGCTACAGATAACTTTTTGCCTTATTGGGTAATGTACTCCTTTGTAATAATTTAATTGGGTTTTTCCATTTTCATTTGAGTAACCAAAATATTTGTACTCCTCAAAATCAGCTCAATTGGGTACTTTCTGGATTTTGCGTTTCTTCATGATAATATATTTGAAATGAATTAATTACATTATAGAAGACAACTTAGTCAATCTTTATCAGAATATGCTGAGTTTATGACATCCATAATACATATACTGAATGAAAAAGGTGAGGCTATGGAATATTAAATTTTTATTTTCTCTGTCATTTATCAATTATATCATTATTCATACTTTCAATATGTTCAAGAACAACCTTTTTCCACACAATTGTTATTTTATAACCAGTTTTTAAAATATGGCCAGTCCTACAGTCCTTAAACTGGCTACTTTTTGCCAGGTATGGTTACTTTTTGGTCAGAACTGGTAACGTTTCAAACATTTTCTTTACTTTCCAAAGACCAGACAGGCTAGGTTTCCAATCTTTTTTATACACTGTTATAACTGTGAAAAAATTATCATCTTTTAAATATATAGGCCTATACAAATATTCATTATATCATAAAAATATGAATATCCAAAATTGTTTGTGTCCAGTATACACAATGTTCACTTTGTAAAAAAAAAGATTCGATAAAGACCAAATATACAAAAAGAAATAAAGCCAGTATCTAACTTTTATACTTTAAGGCAGATAATACTGAAAGCTAAAAGATCGTCAGGGATGATCAAAAGGTTAAAAAGACAGTCAACAGCTATCTAAGGACCGAAGAAGACGGTGAAACTAAAATCCAAGGACTAAATAATGATGCAGTTATCTGTAGTTAGAAATAGTCGGACTATATTTACACCACTCCAACTTTGCCTTAGTCACATGGTAATAAACTCCTAACTGTGTCGTTAATCAAGTCATGTTTGTTGTATAGGCATCGCTCTTGCGTAACTGACACTGCCTGAGAGTATATGAGAGTTCTAAAAATAGATCTGAGAGGCCGATATCGGCTCTGAACATTTTGGGCAATAAATAAGAAGTACGCAAGTTTGGACTTCTAATTGCTTTGTGTACGCATGGTGAATAAAGTTAATTGAGTATTTAAAAAAATGTTAGCGTACTTGTACGCAATAAACTTCAATTGAATTGGGTTTTCACAAAATTGTTTGCGTAATTTACGCATGTACGCAGCTGATCTGTAGCTCTGTATTTTTGAATGAAAGAAAGTAACCTCAAAACTTCTGTTTGTAGAACTACACTGCAGAAATCTTCCACATCCCCCTGTTCACAGCCGATATCTGTCCAGGACTGTTCATCACTCCGACATTCTCCTCCGTGTTCCCTCTGCTCGAGACGGATATACAACAAGTTCAACTGCAGTATAACGCTACTAAGGTAGGATACCAGTCTAATCCGTCGAATTTTCAAAACTTAAAGGGACCATTCGAGCAGGGTATTTTTTTTGTGGAAATGAAATTCAGGAGGACTTTCCTGTTTACAATTATATATGATTTTTAGCTCATCAGGACTGAAAGTCCAGATGGGCTTATGGCATGGCCCGTCGTCCGGCGTGCGTCCGTCCGTCCGTCGTCCGTCCGTAAACTTTCGACACTTTCGACTTCTCCTCATGAACCATACACATTAGAGAGCTGAAATGTTGTGTACAGGTACCTTAGCATATGGAGATTCTAATTTGTAACTTTGGTGACCCTGTGACCCCAAATAGGGTCACAGGGGTCACAACCTTAAAAACCTATTTTCATCTTCTTCTCCAGTTCCAAAAGGACTAGAGAGTTAAAAACCGCTATGTGCAGACTCCTTGGCCAATGGGGATTCTAAATTGTAGATTTCGTGACCCCATGACCCCAAATAGGGTCACAGGGGTCACAACCTTAAAAACCTATTTTCATCTTCTTCTCCAGTTCTAAAAGGACTTTAGAGTTGAAAGTGATATGTGCAGACTCCTTGGCCAATCGGGATTCTTAATTGTAGATTTCGTGACCCCATGACCCCAAATAGGGTCACAGGGGTCACAACCTTAAAAACCAATTCTCATCTTCTTCTCCAGTTCCAAAAGGAGTAGAGAGTTAATATTGATATGTGCAGACTCCTTGGACAATGGGGATTCTAATTTGTAACTTTGTTGACCATGTGACCCCAAATAGGGTCACAGGGGTCACAACCTTAAAAAAACATTTTCATCTTCTTCTCAAGTTTCAAAAGGTCTAGAGAGCTGAAATTATATGTGCAGACTCCTTGGACAATGGGGATTCTAATTTGTAACTTTGTTGACCCTGTGACCCCAAATAGGGACACAGGGGTCACAACCTTAAAAAAACATTTTCATCTTCTTCTCAAGTTCCAAAAGGTCTAGAGAGCTGAAATTATATGTGCAGACTCCTTGGACAATGGGGATTCTAATTTGTAACTTTGTTGACCCTGTGACCCCAAATAGGGACACAGGGGTCACAACCTTAAAAAACTATTTTCATCTTCTTCTCAAGTTCCAAAAGGTCTAGAGAGCTGAAATTTTATGTGCAGACTCCTTGGCCAATGTGAATTCTAAATTGTAGATTTCGTGACCCCATGACCCCAAATAGGGTCACAGGGGTCACAACCTTAAAAACTTATTTTCATCATCATCTTTAGCTCCTAAAGGTCTATTGAGCTGAAAGACTGCATGTAGACTCCTTGGCCAATTGGGATTCTAAACTGTCGGTTTCGTGACCCCATGACCCCAAATAGGGTCACAGGGGTCACATTCTTAAAAACCTATTTTTCTCCATTAGATGACAGTCTATGGCAAATTTATTTCTCCTTGGATATTTTAGTGTGGACTTCTTTCACTGTCTGATAGTGGCGATCTAGAAAGTGTTGAATAATAATAAATCATTTGGGTAAGGAAATTTATTCCGAAATCGTTACATTTGTTTTGTAATTTTTTTAAAGGTTTTCTTGCAATAGGTAACATCAGGTTAATTTTTAGCTCATCTGGCCTGTATAAAGCAAACTTGATATGATGCCTGCTACAGAGCCAATGGTTCTATTTTTACATGATAATTTCACACTTAATTTCAGATATATATATGTTTGTGAGATAAGCATTTTAGTTGTTAAAGATTTGACAATTTGACAAATAATTAAGTGTAGTGCTCCAAAAATAAAAACATCGTGAAATGTAGCCAATCATCGAAGCTACGATCGTGGGATGCATTACTACGACAAAATGCTGTCGCAACTGATAACTTTTATTATGAATTATTTGTAGATATGCTCCTCTTCCATCAATGAAGTAGTTATAACTTAATTTTGTTAAGGAATAAGCATATTACAGCACATTTGTTTTCTCACAATGCTAACCTTTCAAAATGGCGGATGAAAGCCGCTCGAGTGGTGCCTTTAACTGTACTGATCCGTCGAATAACGCTTGAGTGATTTTTTATTGATCAGTCCAATCTGGGCGAACATGAGACACTGGGAGAATCCAAGTTAATTGATTTAGGGTTGCAGACAAGACAGACAATAGTAATGTTGTAATGTTTCCACAATCATATGATAAATAACAGCATGTCACTCACTGGTCACACAGTAGTCAAGATGCTTGTTTAACTAGATTGAGGTACGCACTGTGTAGCAATTCTCGGCATATTGTTTTAAAGCTAGTTTAGCACTAAGACAGTCACAAATAACATACATTGTAAGTTTATTCTCAGTTTCTTGCACTAAGACAGCTTATAGTGCACCCTCCTCTGGATCCGCTAATGGACTTTTTGCAAGTACTAGACCAAACACACTCCTGCAAGCCAAATACGTCTAAATGATAATTTAGTCTTTGGGCCCAGCATTATTTCACTAGCCATGGGCTATTTGACTTATGCTATTTTCTTACCAGCAAATCAGATTGATCACTGATATAAGCCTATATTAAATGAAATATGTCTCTCTTCTAATGCAAACATGTTATTATTGTTCTAATGTAGTTTGTCCTTATAGTTTATGTGAGAAAGGGAGGATTTTAAAAAATGATTGAGAAATAAACCTTTGTTTTAATGAGACTACATTGTTTATTGCAGGGAGACAAACAATCATTTGAGAGTTTGTCTGATATTGAGTCTCATCACTTGCCGAAGCCATTACTTACTACTTTCAAGGTAAGTCACATTATTAAGATCTTTTTGTGATCCAAAGCTTTTTGGTTTAAAAACCCATTTGTCAAATATGGATCTCAAAATCTTTTGAAAGTGAAATTTCAATATTTTCACAGCTGCTACCAAGCACTAACAGTGACCATAGGGTCAGTTCATCCTGTTTTCAAGTACCTATTTAAACAGCTCGATGGACTGAGTGCAATGTGGATGAATTGCATTTTTCAGAGACACAACACAGGATGAGAACGAGGTCACAATGTGTTTGTGTCTCCATTTGGATTTGGATCCTGACTTCACATCTAAAAGAACTGTATTTGTAAGGTGTATTCCCTGTCTGTTACACAGAAGTTTGCGTGCTGCCTGCACGGTCTGTTGAGTGATCTGGGGGTGAGGGAGGATCTGTACAGTGTGGGTCACACCAGTCGTATGCTGGCCACAGAGGTGGAGAACTACCCACCTGCTAAACTCAGGAGGAAGGTGACCAATTTTATTTCTTTATCAACTTTGAGAAAAATAAAAAGAATCCTTTTGGAATCTTTAACCACCAACTTCTAGATGCCCCTATAACAGCGTTGTCTATTTTTTCTTTGACGTCCTACTGTCAAACCTTAGCTCATGCTTGGGTCATGATGTTTCATGTCTTTCTGCAATAACATTATTTTTCTTGATTTTAAGGTATAACTCTTAAATCTTAAATTTGGCAAATCATTTTCAAAATTTCTTTAAAAGTTATTATGTGAAAGTTTTTTTCTGTTTAATTTTTTATTTTGGCTAGTTTTCGAAGCTTTTTAGATTAAAATATAAGTTGTTCAGTTGCAAGTTGTCTAATTTGTTCCAGAATGTTCCAAATCGTGCATCTGTAGTCCTGATTGACCGAACGCTTGACCTGGCGTCGCCAGCCGGACATCAGTTTGAGACCTTACTGGACAAGATTGTCAGTGTCTTGCCGTCATTGCCCGGTCATAGTGCTGACGTCACTGTTGACATGTCGTCACTCTGTGCTCTCACTTCGTGAGTAAATAAAGATTTTGAATAATTTTTTTTTTGAAATTATTATTATGGGCTTAGATGCATTAGATCTCAAAGTAAGAAAACTTAACAAAATTTTTTGCATCCTGCTACACCCTATGTCTCCATGTTTTGTTCCAACCAATCCCCTGAAATCTATCGATCATAAACAGTCGTATCGCCAATCAAATTATTCCCTTTCAGCAATAGCAGCTAACTGGTTCCTGGGCTTCGTTCTGCATGCTCACAGCATGATTCAAATTAACCAATGGGAGTGCTATTGGATAATATATCTCTTGGCCGCTAAGCTCCAAACAGCATTCTATAAGATTTCCACGAGAGGCATCGCTTGACATCAGTGTATGGTGTTTGAAATAGTTTTGCTAAAAACAAAAAGTATATAAATAGCGTTTATTAAAGAGTCGTCAGCAAAACAACTGTTTATGATCGATGGATATCAGGTGATAGGTTGGAGCAGAACGCAGAGACATATACGCTGATGTAGCAGGATGAATTTTTTGTTACATCATGTCACCATGTTATCTCTCTTTATGTTGTCACTACTTGAGTAAATAGTCCAATTATACATATGGTTTTCAAAAGCGGAATGTTGTTGAAATTGACAGATATAGGCTAAGATTTAGTAATCAAAATGCAAGAGTTCATGCAAGAGTTTATATATAAAATTTAAAGTGATTAACTTTATTAGTTGATGATAGTATTGCTTGTTCTGACAGCATTTGTAGACTTACAACTTCAAGCAAAATTGTTGAGGGATTTGCGTTTTCAGACAAACAATAGAAGTGATTGTTCCCGGCTGCCTCGCCTCTGGATCGTATTCTGCCCAACCCTCACATCTACACAGTCTTGTCTTTACTAAACACAAGGTAAAACCTTTGAAGGATTTGTAAGTGGTATACATAGGAGCAGATTTTCTGAATAACAACTGTTTTTTTAAATTCATGATGTTTCAGAGTAAATGCTTCATCCTTCATTCGACATACTCTTTGTACAACAGAGGTTGGATCGGAATTTGATGACTTGAGCTACCCTTGTTTGTAGAGAATATATGAAACCTATCAATGCATCGAAAGTATGGTTTAAAAT
The DNA here is from genome assembly GCA_916613615.1 of Steromphala cineraria. Lineage (NCBI taxonomy): Eukaryota > Metazoa > Mollusca > Gastropoda > Trochida > Trochidae > Steromphala > Steromphala cineraria. Next base: position 9,333,723 of record OU744735.1, read on the forward strand.
TAACCATCTCTACTTATATCATATATCATTGCAATTTTATTTGAAATCATGTATTTGAATTGTATGATATAAGTGATGTGTTTTGAATAATGCACTCTATTTGCTCTATTTTGCTTATTACATTTAGAGATAGTCTTGGCCTGCATTTGGTCTCATTTGGTGCCAAATAAGGTAGAAGTAAAAATCTAAACATTCACGTCTGGTTGGATTCAAACCCAGGACCTATGGGACCTACTTGTCTTGCCAAAATGATATCTAAACAGCCAAAGTGAGAGAAATGCTTTTGACCTCACCCAGGCACATGATCACTACTGTTCCTTCTGTTCTTGATTCAGGAATGCATGATGGGAGTAAACCGCCACCTGGTGGAAGCTGCGACCAATGAGAAGCTACCGGTCAACCTTGCTGGACGTCCTGGTCGTGTCACTGCAGACCAGCTGGACACAACACTCAGTCTCTTCAAGTAGGTTTTCATTAATTATTAACTCACATTAAATTTCAATATCTGTTTTTCTAAACTGTTTGCTTTTAGGATCAACAATGCTTAATAATGGCATAGCAAGGCTTTTCCGCTCGTACTGCCTATTAATGACTTTATTTCTCATTGTTGTCATTTTTGACCGAGTGTGTGCTCTTCTGTATCAAGTTGTCAAAAGTAAATCAATAAAATGACTACCAAAAATAACAGGTTTCAAGTGGATTGTGTTAAAATCATGTAATACTTGGATATCCCCTTGAATTTTGTTTCCTAAAAAATACCTCGATAGAACTGTCTCTTTGAATAAAAGAACGAGAGGGTGTTCTCTCAATTATAGATGATGTATTTGAAAGACAGGAGGGTGTACAAACTCTGACCCTGGGAGTTTGACAAAATCAATACAATAGCATTCCTTATAAAACACATCAATCCATTTGCTATGCTAAAAGTACAAGGTTGAAATTTCCAGAATATGTTTCCTTCATCTGGTAAATGATTGGCCATGTTAGATTATCTACTCAAATGATGATAGCATATATTTGGAGATGAAAAAGTAAAAATATTTTCAAAAACTTTGTTTTCCTGATGGTCCTGCTTTTGTAAACACCTTTGATATACTGTAGCTATGTGTGTATTTCAGAGGGCACTACAAAGCTATAAAGTCACACCTGGACACATTACAGATTGCCATGGCAACGTCTCAAGGTCTCAAACACCCAAGGACAGGTTTCCATGACAACCTGTTAAGTACGGAGAAGACCCTGATCCAGGTGTGTGGAGACAACAGTGGGACTGGGACCGGTCTCGCTCACGTCCTGTCTCTCACCCGCTCTCAGCTTCAACTACCTCCAAATCAGAGGTAGGCTATTCTTTGTAATGGATAAGATATGATCCTCGGGCATTATAAAGAAGAAAGAATGTATTCCTGCAGGAGGCAAACATTCTTTTTGTAAATAATGCCCACAGATCATGTCTTATCTAATATAATCCTCCAACTAATTATAATGACATTAATATGAACAATAACATGAAAGGATAGGAAAGAATGACGCTACCGTAGAATATCAAACCAACCAAACTCGGGACTTTGTTAAGAGGATCTATCATAACAGCTCCATCAGCTCTGTCACAATGGTTTAATGAACAGAGGTTGGGTACAGCTTTCTGGTGTGTGAACTAAACATGTTACAGATGTTATATCGCCAAAAGCGTTTGCAAAGCAAAGGTGAGGTAACACTTTAACAAACAAAACATCATCAATTATATCGTTGGAAAATAATTATTTGGAGAGGGATAAAACATCATAATATCCCCCAGTGAAGTGCTTTTATATTGATAATAACCTACATCAGAGGGACATTACTTGAATAATTGCCTTGCTGTGTGAGTCAGAAGGGAATTAAGATAAAAAACTCATAGAAGAATAGACTGAGGTCACCAAAAGTTTATAACAATGAGTAAACCACCTTAAGTGCTTTCCTGGCTGGTAGAGTTGTAGGGATACAGTCATACAATAGTTGTCATGATTTCTAATAATAATACATTTCAAAATGATGCCTGCCATGAAACCCTTTTAGGGTTTTCAATATGAGAATGCCATTTGCTCACAACAACCACCAAATTAAGGCAAATTAAACGATATAATGTCAGTAATACTTATCACTATATGTATACCAACTACGTTTTTTTGAGACCAACAGCCGTTCTTTATACCCATATTGCAGGACACACACATTGGATGACATCTTAATGACCTTGACCTTCCTATACTCACTGTCCAGCGGAGATTGCGGAGAAGAGGAGAAGGAATTACAGGTCCATTTTCTAATTACACAATTCCAAATTAAAGGGGTTTAAATTGGACAGTAAACTTAACGATCAGGCGTCTTAACTAACAAGAGACTGTCAAACTCTAAATTTGGGGTTTAAAAGTTACTCTTTGCATCAATGAAGAACCGACTTGCATAATTTCCTTTAAGCTTCTCCCTGCTAGTGTCGGCAAATGCGGCCGAGACTTTAATGACTAATTGACACGTCATTGTTAATATTTTACACTTTTGAAGCTCCAAGCAAAAACTTCAAAACAATCCAGCAGGCAGAAGGTTAAACAATGGCATTCTTTCATCTGTGAGCTTATATTTGTCAATGATTTGAAGCATTTTATTGATTTTATGTAAAATCTTTCGAAATACAATGATACATTTGATAAGTAACACCAGACTTGAAGATTTCAATAGATATAGTTGTTTATATAAAGTGACATGCCTTTCTTTGTAGTTACCGGTTGTTAGATTTAGTCAATAGACTTGAGTTTCTAGAGGCTATATATATTGGCAAAAAATGTCAACATTGTTTTCACCATTAATTATTAATCTTCAATGTAGAGATATACATATCAATTCACACATCAATTAGCATGCCTTATTAGACAAAAATTATTTTCATTTCAGGATGCTTTTGTTGAAGCCATTCTTAAAGAGAAAGAAGATCTTCCTCCAGTGATTAATGCTATCGGTATGTTCTGTATTGTGTTTTTTATTAACCGTATATTATAGGGTATAAGGCGATCCCCCTTTCTCAGCCCCGCAAATTGCTGTCAATATCAAATATCTCAGATATGAGGCAACCCTCTTCTAGCAGGTCATGGAAACATCAGATGAGATAGAATTTGTAATGGTTAATTTATAATATATTCTTAAAGTGAACTGTCATGTGTAATAAAGAAATGCATAAGCTACTTAGGGCTTGTGTAATTTAAAAAAAATATAAGTCATTTTCTTCTTACTGGTATTACAAGCAAGACTACAATCAACAAACTGCCATTACTGACTACTTATGTTCTTCATTTTTTTCGCCATTTAATAAACTAATTAATTTACAAAGGAACTAATATTTATTTGGGAAAAATTTGAAGAAATAAAGTTGTTACTGCCCCTGCAATGGTGAACACTTATTCTTTCAGTGGGAGAGGCAGTGAGTGCCAGCATAGTGAGAGATCTACTGGAGGACGTGTGGTGTAAGCTGGACGGTGTGGGGGCGGCTCGGGAACACCTCAACCAGTTCCAGTGAGTATCTCTACACCTTTCAAATAATCAACACTTGTAACCTTGAAAAGTCAACTTTTCGACAACAGCAACAAAAATGTTCAGAATTTTACATCCTTTTTTTCTCCAACACTCCTTACATTTAACTATAACCTGATGCAGTGAGTGAATAGTAAAATTTGTTGTGCAGAAGTTGACGGTATTGTCTATCAAATAGCAATTTTATTCACTCTGAATGAATCTGTTTCTTTGAGAATATTCTTCCAACTAAGAAAAAAACAGGCTGGTTATTTTAAAAACACATTTCACCTTCAGTTGATTGGAGGCTACTTATAGGTGATGCTGTGCTCTTATAAAGCAACAAATTTTATCAATTGAATCATGGTTAATCAGGCAGTCCCTCCTGGATTCCGCGGCGAATTTTTAAAAATTCTGCGGTGAATTTACATGAATTCTGCATGCCATTTTTCAGAATTCTGCAAAAAATTCTGCAGTTGAAATAGCTGAAAATTACACCAATTACCTGATAAAAACAAAAATTTTATAAGTCATACTGATTTAACATGAACTTTTACATTAACTGACTTGATATTGCCAATATAATAATAACACACGATGACAGGTGGCAAAAATTCGTTGTTAGCGTAACAAACAACTTCTGGCTTCATGTAAAAGTCAAATTTATATTAAAACGGAATCCTTATTCATGATAATTGATTTCATTTTGATTTTGCGGACATTAATTACAAATATCTATTAACATAACAATGAGAGATTTAATTTAAACAGTATATTAAATGAAAAGATCGTCTTTTTTCGTGAATATTTAGAATATATTGACAATTACAACAGCTGAATTCGACTTGTGTAGCCGGTGATACTTTTGAGATTTACCTTAATGTTCCAGTCGTTCGTTTCACAGTCAATTGTTTTTCTTAATGTATATTTTCAAAGTATTAAACAGTTTTTTTAAAGAAAATCAACAAATGTCGCAGTCAATCTTTATTAATTTTTCAAAACAAGTAAATTCCGTGGCAGAAAAGTGGTAAATTCTGCAGCTGTTCTGCAATAAAATGCGTTTTCCATGGACCAGACCAATTTCTGCATGGAAAGGTAATTTCTGCAAAATTTTCCGCGACCACGGAATCGCGGAATCCAGGAGGGACTGATCAGGCTAGTTTGGTACAAGTCATGTCTCGCAGATGAAATCAATAGTTTAAAACTTTTTGAACTTCTTGTTCTTTGTCTTTTGTATATATACTTTGTTCATCCCTATTAACAATGTTTGACATACCGTATATGACCGGGTATAAGCCGACCCCGCATATAAACCGACCCCCTTTCTCAACCCCCCAAATTCCAGTCAAAACCAAGTATCTCATGTATAGACCGACCCCACTCTTCGCAGCTCTTATTTGCTGACAGTAAGTCGATATGATGCCAGTTGCATTGAAACTAAAAGCTCATGAATCCTCAAATGACACGTTAATTTTAAGACGTATATTATTTTAAAAAACTTTAAAAGAAATTATATTATATCACTTACAGTGTTTGTTGTTTGTTTTAATCATATTACATGTTATTCTCGACAAATTGTTAACGAACGACAGTCAACAACCTTTGGTGCATGAAGTGTTTGCTGGAAATGAGATATTTGTTACAAGCCTTTTCATTGGCTAAATTATGTAGGTCAACCAATCAGCAAGTCGGTTTAAAAAGATCTATGAAACATAAAACGTGGTCGTAATAATTTCATGACAACATTTTGTCGATACAATATTAAATGTGTAAATATATCAGATTTTCTTACACGTTTTCTATATTTTATTATTTCAAAATTAACATGCAGTTAATTGAAATATTTGTGTATATAAAAGTCGAAGAATAAAGATCAGAAATATAACCATGAGCAAAAAATTATATAAGGAATGTTATTCGTTGTCACAAATTACGATTGAAATTCAAAGTAATGTAAAACATCGTGCTTTCACGAGTGTATCTTTGACAAAGATTTTATTGAATTTCGATAAGATATGATTGATAAGTTTGGAAATATGTCTTATTAATACTTTAAAATGGACAACAAGTCTTTTGAAGTGATAACTCTTGATAATATTTGAAAAACCGGGTTTCAATTGCCGATCGTGGATGCGAGTGAAGCCACATCGATCTGCCGAAATCTAACAGTACGTGAAGGTTGCTTGAATATATTTTCAACTTCCCGTTGCATATTAATATATCTTTATATATTTTTCAACTTCTCTTTGTATTAAAAACAACAACACAACAAAAGTATTTTTATTTTACAAGTTCAATATAGAAATGAACTCGATGATTGTGCATGTTGCTTCCTGTGTAAAGATTGACTCGCTAACTCGCTGGGCTGACGATACTCGTGCTTGGTCTCTTGATTTTTTTCATCTGCATCATATAACTCAGGTATAGACCGACCCCCCTCTCTGACCCCCTAATTTCTGGTGTCAAATTCTCGGCTTATACCCGGTCATATACGGTAGATCTATCCTAGATCTGGGCAGTGCAGTGTGTCCGTCTTTTTGTAAAAGATCTACATATTCATCTCCTTTTATTTATTTTGTACACAGATCTATCCTAGACCCTGGCAGTGCAGTGAGTCCACCCAGTATCATATGAAGGATCTATACCTATATCTACATATTTATCTCTTTGTTTCTATAATGTACACAGATCTATCCTAGACCCGGGCAGTGCAGTGAGTCCACCCAGTATCATATGAAGGATCTATACCTTTATCTACATATTTATCTCTTTGTTTCTATAATGTACACAGATCTATCCTAGACCCGGGCAGTGCAGTGAGTCCACCCAGTATCATATGAAGGATCTATACCTTTATGTACATATTTATCTCTTTGTTTCTATAATGTACACAGATCTATCCTAGACCCTGGCAGTGCAGTGAGTCCACCCAGTATCATATGAAGGATCTATACCTTTATGTACATATTTATCTCTTTGTTTCTATAATGTACACAGATCTATCCTAGACCCTGGCAGTGCAGTGAGTCCACCCAGTATCATATGAAGGATCTATACCTTTATCTACATATTTATCTCTTTGTTTCTATAATGTACACAGATCTATCCTAGACCCTGGCAGTGCAGTGAGTCCACCCAGTATCATATGAAGGATCTATACCTTTATGTACATATTTATCTCTTTGTTTCTATAATGTACACAGATCTATCCTAGACCCTGGCAGTGCAGTGAGTCCACCCAGTATCATATGAAGGATCTATACCTTTATGTACATATTTTCTCTTTGTTTCTATAATGTACACAGATCTATCCTAGACCCGGGCAGTGCAGTGAGTCCACCCAGTATCATATGAAGGATCTATACCTTTATGTACATATTTATCTCTTTGTTTCTATAATGTACACAGATCTATCCTAGACCCTGGCAGTGCAGTGAGTCCACCCAGTATCATATGAAGGATCTATACCTTTATGTACATATTTATCTCTTTGTTTCTATAATGTACACAGATCTATCCTAGACCCTGGCAGTGCAGTGAGTCCACCCAGTATCATATGAAGGATCTATACCTTTATGTACATATTTTCTCTTTGTTTTTATAATGTACACAGATCTATCCTAGACCCGGGCAGTGCAGTGAGTCCACCCAGTATCATATGAAGGATCTATACCTTTATGTACATATTATCTCTTTGTTTCTATAATGTACACAGATCTATCCTAGACCCTGGCAGTGCAGTGAGTCCACCCAGTATCATATGAAGGATCTATACCTTTATGTACATATTTTCTCTTTGTTTCTATAATGTACACAGATCTATCCTAGACCCGGGCAGTGCAGTGAGTCCACCCAGTATCATATGAAGGATCTATACCTTTATGTACATATTATCTCTTTGTTTCTATAATGTACACAGATCTATCCTAGACCCTGGCAGTGCAGTGAGTCCACCCAGTATCATATGAAGGATCTATACCTTTATGTACATATTTTCTCTTTGTTTCTATAATGTACACAGATCTATCCTAGACCCGGGCAGTGCAATGAGTCCACCCAGTATCATATGAAGGATCTATACCTTTATGTACATATTATCTCTTTGTTTCTATAATGTACACAGATCTATCCTAGACCCGGGCAGTGCAGTGAGTCCACCCAGTATCATATGAAGGATCTATACCTTTATGTACATATTATCTCTTTGTTTCTATAATGTACACAGATCTATCCTAGACCCTGGCAGTGCAGTGAGTCCACCCAGTATGAAACCCCTACTGAAAACCATCACAGAACACATCTTCAGTCCTGACAAACCTGAACTTATTGACCTTGAATTCAAGTCTAGCGGATTTAAGGACCTCCTTAAGTCTGGATTTGGGTAACTATGGAAGACTTGAAATATTTTATTTACAATTTCAATCTGACATAAGAACACAACATTTTCCTATAATGTACAATATGCAATATTCTGTAATGTTTGTCCTTAACACAAGGCCAAAACAAGAATGTTGTCTTTGAAGAGATTTAAGGAATTAAGAGCATATATAACAAGTGTTTGCCACTAACATGGCAATTTCCCCCGCCGTTGAGATATTTTGACATATTTGACACAATAAGCAAATGCATTACTACCATTGACATTGAGAGCAATGGTTCAAGAGATAAGGCTATAACAAGAAAAAGTGCCGTGGATAAAGTCAAGGTCATCCAAACTGACTTGTGTCTGCATAATCCCTCAGTGTAGGCCGTGACTAAATTTAAAGACATTTAGTGCAACGGTTTATAAGATATCACATTAACAAAAGTTTCATAAGTAGCCAAAGTGCCGTAATGACCTTGAAAATAAGGTAAAAGTCCCCCAAGGTGACTGGTGTCTGCGTACTCCCCAAATGACCATATTAGGTACAGCAGTTCATAAGATATAAGGTGTTTCAAAAGTGTTCAAAGTGCAGTGGTGATCTTGAAAATAAGGTCAAGGTCACCAAAAGTGACTGTTGTCTGTGTATTATCCAAATGTAAGCTGTGACAAAATTTGAAGACACAAGATGCAGCGGTAGAGTCTTTTTTGTAGTACTGGAGTTATTGAGGATAATCGTTTGATTTAGGGTGGTTCATATTACAATGCTTTTGCCATGATTCAGTAGCCAAAATGATGTTGTAGAATAGCGTCGCTGATTGCATAACTAACTTTGATTGCTTCCAATCATGCATCCCCATATCTATCCCACAACATTGGCGTAAAAAAACATTTCATGACTTGATCTGTCTCTGTAGGGAGAGAATGACTTTTACTATTACCCACCAAACACTTAAAGCCCTGACCTCTCCTATTTGTTTAAGATATGCTTCCAAAATGATATCTAAGTGACACAGTCAGCAACATTACACTGCACAGACCCGTAGCACCAATTTCAGTTGTGGAGATATTGAAATTCTCTGCTCAGTGGGGGGGGTTCATTTCCTAAGGTCAGAGAGGTTTTGAACTTTCATGCTCAGTGGGGGGTGGGACTTGAACCATTATTGTAGGTCATATTAGGGTTTTACACGTGTTTTCCGTGCTCATTTAATGGAAAAGGAGGTTGTATGGGGCTGAATTCCAAATTCGGGGGGCTGGAATTTGATAGTCTGTAAATTTCTTTTACAAATTTTTTTCTTCTAGAATTAGTGGGGGGGCCGGGCCCATCCAGGCCCCCTCACTAACTACGGGCCTGCTGCATTTAAAAATATTCCCCTTAAAAACTTGTATTATCACAGTTGTGAACTGATAAGCATGATATTCTTCAGCCATGATCTTAATAAAGCGACTCCTACATAACCTTCTTTCTCCGGAGTCGTTAAATCCTGATCTGATCTCTGTTCTAATTGAGGGACTTGTCGTGCTAGAAATGTTTAAATCTGACTGGATGCAATCAACAATGGTATTTCAGAGTAACCTTAGGAGAAACCTCACTGATTTCTGTATGCTTTGGGAAACCTAGAAATCATTTGACTTTGAATGTTCCATTGGCTCTTCTTTATTGAAATATTGAAAGATGATTATGGTATGAGCCTTGATGGCGGCAGCTTAAATTTCCAAGCAAGTGTTTTCATTGGCTGAATTTTTGTAGACAGTTTGTCTTGCATTTTATGGCCATAAGAGGAATCTGATTAGTCCTCTTATTCAGACATAGATTCGCATGGGATTTTATCATCCAAAACTGTGTTCCACAGGAGATATCACTTCGATTATAGATTTTGAACAATGCCCTGAAATCAGAAAATACATGACATCACAATCGTTTTACATCATCAGTAATGACCTAACAATGCTATGACATCATAAACACAACGACGTAACAATGCTATGACGTCATAAACACAACGACGTCACAATGCTATGACATCATTGACATGATGACGTCACAATGCTATGACATCACTGGTTTAGAAGGTTAAGGGCTCTGCAATGATCAAAGATGTACATTTTTCATGCTTATGTGATGAAAAATGATTTTGGATGATAAATAGAATCTCACTTGTGCCTTCTGATATCAAATATATCAACACTCATAGATAAAAGTAAAATATCCTCGGCAAGCCTCGGATATTTGTTACTTTTATCAACTTGTGTTGATATATTTGATATCAGAAGACACTTGGGTGAGATTCTCTATTTATCATCCAAAACTGTGTTCCACAGGAGATATCGCTTGTGGAAGATCAAGCGCGCTTTGACAGTAGATTTTGAACAATGCCCTGTCATCAGCAGGGACATGACATCACATACGTTTTGCATCATCAAAAATGACTTAACAATGGTATGACGTCATAAACACAACAACGTCACAAAGCTATGACGTCGTCAAGACGATGACGTCACAAAGCTATGACATCACTGGTTAAGGAGTTGGAGGGCTATGCAGTGTTCAAAGATGTACATTTTTCATGCTTATATGATGAATAATGATTTTGGATGATAAATAGAATCTCACCCTCGTGTCTTCTGATACCAAATATATTAACACTCGTTGATAAAAGTAAAATATCCTTGGCAAGCCTCGGATACTTGTTACTTTTATCAACTTGTGTTGATATTTTCGATATCAGAAGACACTTGGGTGAGATTCTCTATTTATTACATAAGCTACCCCTGTGGGAAGAGAATGATAAAACACAGAATGAACATTTACCATATTCAACACTTGCAGGTTATTCATGAATGTGAGCAAGCCCCGCCCCAGTGACCACCCACTTCTGATTCTGTTCGTTGTTGGCGGAGTGACCTCCACAGAGGTCAAACAGGTCAAGGACGTTGTTGAGAAGATGAAAGTTAATACGCAGGTTGGGGTTTATGATGTATTTGTAATTTGTTTTGTTCAGCTGAAATCCAAGTCTATTCCTACAATTGAATTATTAATTTGAAGTTGAGGTTTGAGTCCAGGATTTAAGGTATGGAGAACCACAGAGTAGTCATTGAATCTTGATTGATTTTCTTCAATGTGTTGTTTAAAATTAAAACTTTGTCAGTGTACTCAAAGAGTGTTGATATCCTTCAACGATGATAGGATTTGTAAAAATATCAAAAGAAAACAACATCTTAATTAATTATTTCATAATAAAAAAAAGCATTTTCTTGGTGACTTGAAAACATTTACCTTTCTATGGAAATTTTATCTTGACTTTCAATGGGTCACTACTAAAAGTGACCCAAACATTTCAAAAGTTGCTTTGAGTGTATTTCATAATTGTGTTACTCATATGATGTTGTAGGTTGTGGTGGGGAGTACACGTCTGCTACGAGGGGATGACATCATCAACTCCGTCTTCTGTGCCAACAACTCAGATCCTGACTCTGTGTTATAGAGAGGAACTAGTGTATATACTTGTATAGGGGTCGGGGCAATAAACTCTTCTTTGTATAAAGAACACTCTTGAATGTGTTCTCAAAAACATGATATTTTCATATCTTAATATAATATATGACCGTGACTGTGACATAATCTGTTCTTTGTTAAAAAAAACTCTCTTAGCTGTGTTCTAAAAAATTGGCAATTTTCATGTCTTGATATATAAAACCTTGACATAAACTCTTCTTAGTGTAATAGTCTATTTGCAGTGTTATAGAAAATATAACATTGTAACTAATTTTTTAATTTTTTTTCAGCATTTAGGACTATTTATTTATTTTTTTGCTAAATCTAGGTATGGTGCATTGTTAATGAAATCCTTGAACGATCCTTTAATTTTCAAATGATTGAGGCAAATCACCTATTGAAAGTAGTGCGAAATCACTCATCTGCATACATGATACAGTAAGATTCTGTAAGTAAATTGATAAGCTACAATACAAAATTGTATATGATCATATTAAGTTTCATCTGTCAATTACATTTAAATGCTCATAGAAAAAGTTACAGAAACTTTTGTCCTTAATTGAATAAAGCAGGTAGTCTAGTTAACTTCAAATTTTTTTCTCTACTTATTGCATGTTAGCAGGGGTTTAGATTGTTGCCTGCCTTTTGTCAAGTCCAATGTACAGTTTCAATGACAGTCTTACTTACTTCTGAGAATAATAAGTATATATAATACAAAATTGTTTGTTAAATGTTGTTTATTTAAGTCCATTAAACCATCTATTATGTTATAAATATTAAAGCATGTATGTAATAAAATTCTTTCCTTCTTTCACTTGGCAATCTTCTACACAGAAGCATTGTGGATGAAGTTATACATCTGAAAAATACAACATGTCGATGTAATAAAAAGTGCTGAAAAATAATTAAGAAAGATTGCCCTTTTTTCTCAGCAAAACTTTCATTTATTCTGAACTTATGCACAGGAAACATCAGCAGATAATATTTTGGAATATTGCAAATATTAAAAATTTCAGTGAATTATCCCCAAAAAAATTCTTAAAATTATTAAACATCAATTTCTTATGAACGCCTAGACATTAACACAGCAACAAAGTATATTTTTAAAATCTGTAACAGCTAAGTCACATCAGAAACAATTATTATTTTGCAAGGACTTTTATTTCTTGCTTTGACATAATTTTGTAAATGAGTGTAGTTGGTCTTTCATTTAAAGATTTGAATGGTATTATTTCAGAACGTTCAGATATATATATATATTTAAATATTTTTTTATATTTACCCTTGAATGCTCCTTCATAAACTCCCCTTCCTCTATAAAGCCATCAACTGTAAAACAATGAACAAAGATCATGCATGTTAGCATCTACAGACTAAAGTAATAGGACAACTGAACATTTTGAAGTTATATAAAATAGCATAATTGTCGCGTTGTTGTTGTACATGTCTCATTGGTAAGATTGAATCTGATGACTTGGGCCGCACCTGATTCATGTAACCAATCACAACTTTATACCAACCTAGTTAAAAACAAACTGTTATGATCACAGAAAGCTGATTTCGGAAACAAAACTAAGGATAACGTGGCTAAGAAAAACCTACCACCTCTGTCTACTTCATAAAGGGATAGGTCTTTCTTACCCACGCTTTCACTACATTTTATATACGAGATCGGCTTCCTGTGGTCATGATCTGTCATTACCTCAGCTTGTTTTATCCAAATCGTGATAACACCTACACTGTTCATTCTGTACATACAGAGGAATATCAATTCATAAAATGTTGATCAAACCTCAGTTTGAATAAGACGAGTTTGCCGGCTAGAAAAAGAGAAGCTTCATTGGATGCAATCAAAGTTAGTTGTGCAATCAGCAACGCTGTGCAAAAGTCATCTTATTGGCGACCGAGTCATGGCAAAGGTATTCTGATATGAACCACCCTTCTTTTCGAGAAGTGCTGTCATTTGTTAAAAATGCCAATGGATTGTAGTGCAAATTTTGTCCGCCAGGGGAAATGTCCAGAAACCATGGATTTGGTGTAATTAGAACAGAGGTAGGATCAACATTTTATGACTTTGTGACAGCAACCATCCTTTCAATGTGATGTGTCATTGTCAGAAATTTTTCAAACTGTTTTGTGATGCTAATATTTGCTGCAAGGGAAACCTGCCGAAAACTAGGAACTCATTATACAAACAGAGGTTTAATCAGCATTTTATGACTTGACGTATCTCTGTGGGGAGATGCCATTGTTGTGTTAATCGACACCACTTTTTTTAAGGAAGATATTTAAAAAAAAAATTCAACAAAGCTTGATATAAATTGACCGTGTAAAATATTGACGCTATTGGATACAAAGTTGCTCTATCAGTTGTTAAGCAAGTTTGTATCGCAATAGGTGCATATTTTAAAACCTTTATCCTTCATAGTTGATCAGACTACAAACTTTTCAGGAACGCATCTCAAATCACTGTAAATACTTCCTACAAACACAACTACCATCCCCGTCTGCAAAGCAGTTCAAATCACTGGCTGATTCATGTTTTGGAGAGTTCCTTATCCTTTTTAATTCAGCTCCTTAGATTCAATCAGAAATCTTTAAATTGTTATTCCTTATCATGATGCTGCGCTCAAACCAAATATTTTATCGTATTGCAGCAAGGTATTTCTTAGCCATGATTAACACTAGCTCAAGTTCTGCCTTGCAGAATTCGTTGTCATTTTTATCTGAGATGTCAAGTATGTCTTAAAGTTCCTCCTCATCTATGCTGTATTCAAACCATGTATTTTGACGTAATGAACAAATGCTTTATATGCAAGTGATTAATACTACAACGAATTCTGCTTTGAACGACATATCATCATTTCTATATGAAACTAATCTAGTATAACATATTAACCTTACATATAACGTAACATAACATATATCGCACATTTTCAACTATAATAAAATCGTTCTGAAACGATTTTTGAACACTCACAGTTAAGGTCGAAGTCGTAAAAGATGTGAGGTATCTGTTGAAGACTTAGGAGACAATCACCATCCTCATCCAGGAACAGGAAGATCTCTGGTGACATGCGCAGTGGGGAGGAAACGTATTCAGTCTGGGAAACACGCCCGTCGCCTAGCAATAAAATGGTGTAACTAATTTATTTAGGAATGTTTTCCAAGAAATATTTCGATATAACTTAGTATTTTCTCAGTTTTGCGTTGCCCCATTAAATTAGTTCTTAGTTTCTATAAACATCAACACGCTTTTTGTAAGTCTCGCGCGTTAGTCATCTATACATTGTTATATTACTACATCACGCCATCAGTATTGTTTCCTTTCTTTCCTCTGTTTTAACCTACCGACAGGGACATGAATCATGAAAACAGTTCACAGAAAAACTAAAGTTTACATATATTGACATTCTCTCCCCACAAAGGCAGATCAGGTCATGACGTGTTGATGCAGCATCTGTTCTATTACGCTGAATTTGTGGGCTAGAATGGGAGAAGCCTGATTGGAGGCAATCAAAGTTAGTTGTACAATCAGCGACGCTATTCTAAAATCATCATTTTGGCTACTGTTATATAAACCACCCTTTCCATGCGAGAAGCGTTGTTTTTTAAAATTGATAACGAAATTTGGATTTTGGTGTATTTTTTTCCGCCAGGGGAAACTGCCGGAACCCACGGATTTCGCGTAATAGAACAGAGGCTGTATCAACATTTCATGACTTGATTTGCCTCCGTGGGGAGAGAATGACATACTAGTATTGATAATATTTCATTTCTTCGGCAAGAAAGGTGTCACCGATGAAGACGCCCTTTATAAGTGATTCTCACCATCAATGTCCATCTCCGTCCACAACTGCTGGAACTCCTCTGTAGTGACCACACCGTCCAGGTTGATATCGTGCCTCTCGAACGTCGTCCTGAGCTGTGTATCAGTCTTGAGCTGTGTATCAACCTTACTATCTGCTGAACTCGTTGTCATATAAATAGAGGGTACCTTTGACGCTTTTATTGAACTGTACGCCGCCTGACAGGGGTTACTTGTTGTGGTAGGCTCTGTTGTTGTCGTTGTTGTAGATGGTGTTGTAATAGTTGTGGTTGATGGAGTTGTGGTGGTTGTTGTAGTAGTCGTTGTTGTTGTCGTAGGGATGCCTGTAGGGAATAGTGTAAGTGTCATAGTAACAGGTTCTGAAGATAGTTGTAACTTATAATGGATAGAAATATTGCCCACTTTAGATCCAGGATATAGTCCTTAAATACTTCCAATTTAGAGAAGACTAACTGTGACCTAAGACGTCGTGTGAAAGTCCGTCCTTACGGACAGCAAAAGGGCATAACAAATGTTGATTCATTGATTGAAAGTGCCCATTTCATGAATTAAAAGCGTTTGCTTTCATTGTATATACTCATATTACTTACACCTGCTTGTAAGGTTTTAATGAAACAGTGATATTAATCCCTATTTTTCTAGGCATCATTAGAGAAGACACTGAGGTAGAATGTATAGATCATGCAAAGATAAAAGTTTGTCTAAGTTTGTCCCTGTTGAATTTATAAAATCGTAAACTGTTATTAAAAGTTCCGGAAGTGAAACAATGTCAACTTTTAAAAAACACGAGATCAGGTCATGTGCAGAAATTAAATTTGTGCCTTAAAACATCTGGAGAAGAAAATGTAAAATGTATTAGTAGGGGTCACTGGGTTTCCAAGGTCACCAATTATGGTTTTTATGGTGTGGCCCCTTACGCCATTGTTAAGGGTCACAGGGCTACCATACCTATAAATAATAATCCTCACTGGTCAAGAAGTCTGTACACATGATTTCAGCTTTCTAAACCTTTTGGTTCTAGAGAAGAAGACGAAAATAGTTTTTAGGGTGTGGCCCCTGTGGGTGTTATCAAGGGTAACAGGATCACCAAAGTGACAAATAATAATCCTCAATAATCAAGGAGTCTGTCCATAAGATTTCAGCTCTATACACCCTTTGATTCTGGAGAATGAGACAATAGGTTTTAAGGACGTGGCCCATGTGACCCTTACTGATGGTCACAGGGGAACCAAAGTTACAAATTATAATCCCCACTAGTCAAGGAGTCTGTGCACCAAGTTTCAACTTTCCAGGCTTTTATGCTTCTTGAGAGGAAGTCGAACATGAAAAATGTTTACGGACGGCTGGACGGATGGACGGACCATTACCGTATTTTCACTTTTTAACTTTAAAACATTTTGGTACCATATTATTTTTTTCTGTTTTTTTTGGTCGTAGTTATAATGATCAAGCGATCTATTGTAGTAGCTTCAACGGTTCCGCTTGTAAACATCAGCGGGGTACACATGCAGCACGAGAGATTCATGTCGATTGTCGATTTTTCTTTAAATATTAGAGGCGTTTCACATTTTCAATATATATCTCAGAAGCGTTTTGATATGAATAAAGAACTGTTTTATCCGCATTGTCAACAAATTAATCAGTTAATCGATTATGTAGCGTTTAGCCAGTGTGTAAAATGGTTACCGACCTCGTTCAGATGTTCTATGTTAGATTGTCTTTTTGCAATGTGTAACCATGGGTGAGTTAAGGAAATCAGTCTAAAAATATAAGAATTAATAAATTACGAAATTATTGATATGTACATGTATCCTAGATCAAAGGGTACAAGCTTGTGTATATCTCCCAGGCTCCGCAAGTTCTGGTTGTTTGGAAATTCGTAAAGGTCGCCAATTGAATTAGTATCTCCAACAGGGACTTGTAATGCTAATAAAAATTGTTCCTATAGTAAGTATACTTGAATACATTAATCCCATATACCTTCTTATTATTATTGGGGATTATCGTATTCAGGTTCACTTACTCGGAAGCATTTGTATTAGCATTACAAGTCCCTGTGGTATCTCCTACCTCCACAGAGACCGCAGTATTTTGGACAGAACTCCATAGTGCTGTTCAGATCAACCCAGCTCGTGCATATTGCTTGTGTCCTGTTCATCTCTGCACAGTCTACCTGCTCCGAGTCGACACACGGGGCAGCTGTCATTGCATGGAGAGAAGTTCTATTAGCAGTAGTTGAGATTCTTACAAAGAAAATATTTGACAGATAGAGTGACTGTGTAACTGATATCAACTTCATAATTATTTTGGGGAATATTATTCTGAAATAAGTTTTGTGTCGTCCAACCAATTATGGTTACCTATGCATTTTATTTTTAAATGGATAGGAGGCACACAGCTATGCTGGCACGAATGGGTAAAAACTAGATAGTTACAATGGCGAGGATAACCTTACGTATCATGAGCAATCTCATTAAAACCAGGTCTGAGCTATCAGTCGTACATCGCTGCGTTTCTTGAACTGAGTCCTGCTTAATGGAGGCGTGTAAGGTGACGAATGCAATCATCCCAATGAGCGATGCGGTTATTAATACGTCATACGTCACGATTTGATATTTTATCGGGCCTCTTAATGTCGTTATGGAAATTATGAAGGTTGAAGGCCATAGACAAGGACACTTGGGGGTCTCGGTGACCGAGTCTGCAAAGGCGCCAGGAAAGCAAGCCTGACGTGCCGAGTTCGAGTCCCGGATGTTAAAACCTTGAAATCAACTCTAGTTTATACTCTTCCACTGTTGTCCAAACCCTTAGTATACAGATCCTATCCTGTGCACAAAGAAGAACCCGCGAATCCGTTGGTAAATGACCATATGAAAACCTACATTTACCTAGCTGCTGGTACAGCCACGTGCAGTATACTTGGACAATAACTGTGGCTACGTGTCCTAGTTCACACAGCTGTGAATGGGTACCTCATAAGGATGAGCATTGTTGGTAAACAAAGTGTGCTAGTGGCTGCAAAAGTTGCATATTCTGAATGAAGTTGATGATGGATAAAAGTTTCCGTGAAAACTGACGTCCATTAATCAAGGGAAAAACATAGCACCCTTGAGCGGAGTAGCTTGATTTTTATACTACAATGCACATAAATGTTAATATGATGATAATGAGGATAACACTGTGTATAACCGTACTAGCGAGGTGTACGGCGGAGAAATGTTGCTAGCGAGGAGCGTGATCGCAAACGGGATCACTTAAAAAGCAATCATCGCCGTTTCATCAACTTTTTCTATGTTATTATCATGTCAATAGCTTTCCGAGACATAACTATTTAATGTCATATCCTGTTCATAGTCAGAGATAGCAAATATGTTACTAACAACAGCATTACTGGCAACTGTCATTGTTACTGTCCCTTGGCTACAGAATGACAAGCACATACATTTTACTAAATATGTGTGCTAAAATTACCACATGATGTTGATTATTTGAAAGTTATGAAGTAAAATATTACCTAACTTTCGATTTCGGCTCCTCGCTAGCAACATTTCTCCGCCGTACACCTCGCTAGTTCCGGTGTACGGTTATACACAGTGGATAAGGATGAGGATGCTGATGTTGATGATGATGATGACTCGACTAGACCGTAATGCAGCAGTGCTAAGATCAGAATCAATAAGAGATACACTAGATAGGTTCGATGTTGACGATCATGCTCGCCTCGGACTGGCTCCCACACGCCGTGCTATGCCGCTGTTAACATGGGAACGGTAGGTTTACCAGTGATAGTCACGGCGAGCAAAACATCGTCTGGCTTCGACCCGATTTCAATGACAAACTGACCTGTTGTCCCAACAGATGTACACAATCTGCAGTATCTAGGACAGAAGTTTATTCCCGCGGCATGATCATTTTCACAAATGTTTTTCTCCTTGTCCAGAAGAGCGCAGTTTACTGTATTTCTCGGAATGTCGGTGCACGTCGTCGATGTTGGTGTAGACTGATACGTTGTTGTTGTTGACGGTGTTGTTGTTGGTGTAGTTGCTGTTGTTAAGTCACAACACAAATATTTACAAGCCAATTGGATCCGGTAACCGTTTCAAGTAGCGAGTACTCAATTTGATATAAAAAACCTTCAACAGTAAATTCTGTCTAACCTTAAAGGGGCAGTATAACGTTTTCATGGGGAATATAAGGTGATGTCAGGAAAATGAAAATTAATGGTTCCAATGGAAAGACAATACATTTGAACTAAATGAGGCAATAATAATTAAAATATTTGATGTAAACTTTAGCCATGCGATTCCTTTTTCTTACACAAAATGAATTGAAGGTGTTGGCCGCCAATGGATCATATGTTAATCTTTATACTTTGTCCTCTGACTATAGAGAATTAATTTGTGTTATGAGATTTTTGACACTATCAAAATAATACATTTAGCATTAACGTACAATTATCAGTGAAGAATTTATAATTATAATAAAATTTTCAAATGACAAACAATACAAGGATTTTTATGCGGACGTACCAAGTACCAAAACTCCAACGAGGTTGAAGCACAGGAACATGGATTGCTTTGAAACAAGAGTTATTGTATACAATATAACGGTTTATCATATTATGGTAGGATATACGAGTATAAATGTCCTTATAACGCTAAACATGTCCCTATAAGTCGAATAAACTTTTATGCCCTAAACTTCCTCTGTAGGGAGAGAATGATATTACCTACCTGGAGTGCATATCCCACAGTAGAGGGGACAAAACTTCCAAGCTGAAGTATCGTTTCTTTCACAGATTTTCATCTTTCCGTCCAATTCAGGACAATTGACAAGACCCCCGGGAATATCAGTGCATACGACGGAGCTTGTGAAAGACCGGTATGTATTCGTTGATACTGCTTGTGGAGATTTCGTTGATGTTGAAAATTTCGTTGATTGTCCATATTTTTCTGTGGTCTCTGTTAATGGTACCATATAATGTAGATACTTTATTTGTCATAATAAGTTCACAGCACGAGTGCTTATAAAAGAGTATTTCCCGAGCAACAGCGAATGTTTCGAATTGCAGACATGAACGTTTTAGTATTGTTTTGCTCAAAACAATTATGATTGGCAAAATCTTCTATGATAACAACGCCCGCTTAAACCCCCATTTCACTGGGCAAAGTGAGTCCACGGAAGATTTGCGGAAGCAATGCCGTTGTTATTCCGTGAAGCCACGCAAGTCTTCCTTTTTGTTCCCCGTATGCTTCCGTCAGTTCAAAAGAACGTTTGCGGAAAAAAATCCGTACCCTTCCGTAGTTAAAACAGCGATTTTATAAGCGGATTCAAGGGAAAATGCTTTGATCTTTTCCGATTTTGCCGCAGTTATGACGTGATTGATCCGTCACAAAACGCGGTTGCTGAAGGTTGTCCGCACTTTATCCGCAGTTTTTCAGTATTCAGCAGTTATTCCGAATGGCTCGCAGTTATTCCGAAAGGTAATCCTCGCCAAACGGATTAGTGCCGCCACCTATTGCAGTTATTCCGCGCATTTTCCGTAGCTTCCGAGTGTGCTCCGCAAATCATCCGAATGTTTACCGTTATTATCCGAACTCATTCCCTTGTTCTCCGAAGTTTCTCCTTGTGTTTTTCGCCTCCTAGTCGTAGTTGTGTCGTAGCTTAACCGTATGTGTTCCGTAGGATCCGTGAGCGTTCCGAAGTATCCCGAAACAACGTGAAATGTACATTTTCCGTAGGATTTTGTTCTATTTTCCACGTGAAAATACCGAAGCTCTTCCGAAGAGGCGATTCCGCGAACGTCCGCGAGTACCTTAGGGATCCGTTGCTCAGTGAAATTGGGGTATTAACGCAATATGTACAAAAAAACATCCTTGGATAAAACTTGATATCAAATCATTGTATATTCTTATTAGTCCGAATCATTGTACATGATGTCGCCTATCTTATTTGTCCAACGCTAGAGGTTTACTTGCACTGTAAGAATTGGTCCACAATTCCATGCTTGGAAGTTAGTTGATGAACTATTGTACGACGGCAGCTCAGTACAAGGGTCAATCAAAAGAGTAAAACAATACTCTTCTATTATTATCTAAAGACTATTTTCAGTCAAATTTATTTCGAAAAAAAAACCAAAAGCAGTTTTATCTATGCGACGGAAGTAAGGAGAACACTGATAATTTTCTCCGTTGCAGATCAAGTTGACCTTAAAGAGCCACTCCGTGAGCTGTCAGGGGTAAAATATGCCAAACTGTATCAATAGTGTCATCAGATCGAGAAGTATCGATTGTATAGGTCATCGACGTCATATGGCGACACCAGGAAGGTTAAAGTCACTATGTTCATCGAAAACCGGACAATGACGCGCGACAACCACTCAAACGTAATATTGTAAACTTATCTGAAGCAGTAAGAATCATATGATTGACAATTGGGGATGGCATATGTGAGATATTTTTATTCCTTTTATTCAGTATTATGCCATCTTTGTTCATATTAACAAAAAAACATTATGATGAAAATCACGGAGTGGCTCTTCAAGTAAGTTTAAAGATCATTTAGGAAACCACATTGACGAAGAGAGATCAGCCTCTCTAGCCACAGTAATATAATATTACGGGGACCAAATGATAATGCGTATAAAAGAGAGCTTAACCTCTCACGACACAATGAAATTGTTACTATGGCACATCAACGATAAAATAAGATAAGATCAGACATGGCTTACGGAATAATAAGTCAAAACTTTTACCATAACGTTCTCTTCGCTTCTCTTCTTAATCACAAGATTACTGAGGTGGATAGAAAGAGATTAACCTAATTCTTGGAAGGGAGAGCACTTCACATGAACAAGTTAGATACGTTCTGCTTCGTTCAAATTATATATCATATTTTGATTTATATATCTTTTTAAAAGGGTTATTTTGATAAAAGTCAATGTCAAATGATATTATTTTTATTTATCGATATCTTCGAATCTGTGTCTACTTGGGAGATAAACCTAGTGTGTTTGAAAATCAGAGACATGTTATACTGGATTGATAGGGAGTAAATTTTAAATTGAAACCGAACGCGCGCCTCAAATTAGAGGACTTTCAATCCAAATTTGATCACGTTTGATTTTCCAGAGGAACCAATCAGAATCTAGTATTCATCACATTTATGGTAGAATTTTGGATGTCGATAGGATCTGGAATCGAACTAAAAAGGTTCGGCCTAATTAAGCCAAATAATTGGTCAAATAAATTCTATATGTTGTTTATTTTGCAGGAAATATGAAAATTGAAGAAGACCTACTCAGTGAGCACATTCGGCAGGTTGCCGGGCACATTTTAGCAGCTTGATCAGGCGAATGGGTACACAGAGACAACTTTAAGGCGAGGCTAGCGCAGTCCAATGAGGGACTATCTGTACACGTGGTAGAGCGCACGTCTCCGGCAGACTGTATCCTTGTGTGTTGCGTACCTTTTGCAAACAAAATCAACAACAGATTTTAAAAGAAGAAAAGTTGAAAATTATTATAACATGGAGGTAATTAACTAATTTTCAGTGGCGGTTCAATGTAAGTTTTTGGTTTACTTATTGAAAAGGAAGTGCGTATTCAACCCTTTTTGCGGTGAGGGGGTAGGGGGGTCGGGGGCTGAACCCTCTTAACACAACAAGCCTCTTCCCCAAAGACACTCAATTTGAAAACATTAAGAAAACTGATATTCCGTGATTTATGGGTGCACAAAGTTTACGGACGTCCGGGCGGACGCCGGACATCATGCTATGTCGTAAACCCATCGGGCCCTTCAAGCCATATGAGCCAAAATGATTAAGCAGATTAAAATTTTACCAGTCAATCCGAATCCAGTGTGAAAATACAATTTTAATCGATGAGTTCAATCACAGACTTGTATCGCTTAAAACAACGTTAGAATGACATATATGTAGCGGCAGGATGGTATCTGTGAGTTTATATGTCTTTCTAACGATGTTGTTAAAGGGACAGTCCTATGGTGGTATTTTTGTGGAAACGAAATTGGCTTGTACGCTCTTTTTTGTCAAGTGATCAAATATATAAAGACCATATAATTGTTACTCCCAGTAAACTGTATATTATAATCATGAACTAATGACATTATATGCATAAACTGAACTGTCCCCTTGACTTTCATTTTCACAATGAATACCCCGATAGGACTGTCCCTTTAAGCGCTAGATGTCCCTGAGTGTTCAGTAACACGTTGTTCGTTGTATCCTTCTCTTAACATTGGATGTTGGTCAACGCCCACCAACGTTTTGGAAATTTCGTGTCACTGAACTCAAGGCAGACAAGTCCGAAGATGACAATCACTTACGTTTTACCAACCAATCCGAAATCCATTTTCCTAAGCAAAGCCATAAACGCCATTTTCCGAACTGTCAGTTTATGCCTTGCTGCGCGCAGACCCTTGAGTTTTCTGTGCTGATATCAGCGCCCCTACAGGCGATTGTTAGCAACCTCCAGTTACTTTCTGATTGGACTATTGCTTTCTCTCATAGTAAGCTAGAGAGCAAGCACAAAAAACTCACGGGCGTGCAGCAAGGCATAACACTGTCAGTTCGGAAACAGGCGTTTTAGGCTTTGTGTAGGAAGATTTCCGAAACTAGGTAACTAGTCTAGTTGATGACTTACCAGAGATACATATCTTGCAAAAGCGAGGACATAACTGCCAGGCGGACGATTCGTTTCTCTGACAGACTTGAAGCAGTTGGTCCAGTGCGGGACAGTTCACAACATGGTCGGGGAGGTCAGTGCAGGTCAGGGAAGTCGTTGTTGAAGGTCGGCTAGTCGTTGTTGTTGTAGTAGCTGTTGAAAGTATCACATCTTTTTCTCTATTAACTGAGCGAAAAGGTGAATTGAACGGACCAGGGGGTGATGAATAATATGGAGTTTTAAAAGTCCCTGTTCTATCGACTTCCTGTTCGCGATCTTTAAGTTTTGGAAAATGTCACATCAAACGCTGAACTTTACATTTTTATTGAAAATAAAACTTTCATTGCTAGAAAATCAACACAATAACATTGATAAATGATTATTTATAACAACCCCTTGCAATGCCGTAGAAAACGTTTCACACTCTTGGTGCCGATGAATGCGTACTCGTGGGCGTACTAATAACATAACATGTCAATGATATATATGTTATCCGATTGAATTTGATATCAGTAGGACTATGAAAATGATCATATATTTGAAGCAAATTCATGACAATGATAAATAAACACCAAAGGGCATGGCAAAGCGCTTGCTTACTCAAATTCATTGGAATCCGACCGCACCTTTCATTAGTACCTTTTTGCATAACTGATCTGACGGAAAGTCGTCTAAGTTTTCATCAGTCTCAAGGGGACACTTAAAGGGTTAAGTATCGCCCAAGGTGACACCAAAAAGTCGGAATTAAACCTTTCCAGTTTCAGAGTAGCAAGAATGATGATGACAGTCATGGGATTTGACATACATTCATTGCAAGATTTAGGGAAAATAGTCTCGATGTTACTTAATATAGTTACTCTTGTACATACCAGGAGTGCATATCCCACAGTAGCGAGGACAAAAGTTCCATGCCGAAGACTCGTTTCTTTCACAGATTTTCATATTTCCGTCCAATTCAGTACAATTAACAAGTCCCCCGGGAATATCAGTGCAGGTGGCGGAGCTTGTTATAGACACGTGTCTATTCGTCGTTAGGGTTCTTGATGTTGTTGACAAGGTCAGCGATGTTGTTGAAAGGGTCCCTGATGTTGTTGAAACTCCATGTTTCTCCGTGGTCGCTGTATACAGGATGAATAGTGGGCTCTTTATACTCGAGTGTTGTCATTAAGTGTATTTTCTCAGTTTTAAAGACAAATAATTAAGCACGTCATAAGATGCATACGTGCAAATTAGTTTTTACGGCCAAATTGGCACCTAGGGGAAAATTTACATATGCAACGATCTACTCATATGCAAACTTACCGTTAAAACAGGATATTATTATATGCGACAAGGTAGTGTAATATCAATAAGACAAACTATCGAACTAGTATTATACCGCTGTAATTGTAACGAAAGAAGTTCTGTTCTCAAGTAGTAAACAGAATTATTATACTAAACCCCTTCCATCAAAACTATTGTTTTTAACCTCGAGAATGATTTGGTATCAGGTTTTTATTACGCTCGTTTGATACTAAATCATTTACTTGTTAATACACATATTATCACGTTGGTTATCGTTTAGTATCATCTCTACATATGGTACATTTTATTATACAATTGTCAGTCAAACGTAATTATTTGGAAAATGGATTTAGTTTTTATTCAGTCAATGTACAAGTACGACATAATTCTTTCACTCCTTAAAGGAGCAGTAGCAAGCTTTTTGAAAGTGTTATATTTTCAATTTTTCACTGATAATTGAATGTTAATTCTAAATGAATTATTTTGATAATGTCAAAAATCTCACCACACAAACTTATCATCCATAGTAAGAGAACAAATTATAAAGATTCACATAAAGACCATTGGCTACCATTTTTGTGTTAACAACTTTAATTCATTTTGTGTAAGGAAAGGGAATCCTATGGCTGAAATTTACATAAAATATTTGATTTATTGTTGCTTTATTTAGTTAAAATACATTGTCTTTCAACAAGAACCATTTATATTCATTTTACGTATATTCCTCCTAAAACGTGCTACTGCCCCTTTAAGGTCCAAAAAGCCTGCAAAAGTATTTTGTACTTGTTTCATTGGGATCAAAGGGTTAACGGATAAGAATAACATGCGATCGTGTATGTATGAACCCATGAAACAAGGTTTAAGATTTTCCTTTGATATTTGAGAACAAAAGTCTTCAAGTAAAGATAAATGATAAATAAGATAAATTTTACAAACCAATTGTTGGAACGCTAATAGTAGTAGAACTTTGGTAATTGTCTGTCGTTATTCCAGTAGCTGTTGCTGTTGGTTGACAAAATTGAATGTTAATATTCATTCAAATTAATACACATGCTACTGTTATTGTTGTTAATCAGTTATTCAAATATATCACGTTTGATTCTCGATGCTGTGAAATTTATCATCCAGCTCAAAGTAGAAAAGTTAGAAAATAAAATCGTTAAAAAGTCAGATGTGATCACTGGTATCAAGTAATACTGTTAATCTTTTTGTAGTTATCAAGGGATTATCGCATGTTCAAAACGTTTAGAAACATTGTCCCTTTGTCAACAGGTACACACAAGTTCCTGAGGAAATTATAGCCTGTATGTGGTCGAGATTCAAATTCAAATTACCATCGTATTATACACACGTCGCATTTGGTACCTTACTCAGATAGACACAGTAATTTCAATTCGTGGCTCGGAGTGGGCTAGGAACCTATCCTTCAAACAATACCAATATCATCCAGCAATCAGCCGGTCACCTACCCATCCAGCTAGCTGTGCCCGTTGTTGCTGAATTCTCTGATAGCAATCAACTGAGCTTTGCACAGGACCACCTGCCATAAGTTTTACTAGTTGCGGAAATTGCTTACATACCAGTTGTTGTCAGACTTGTTGTAGCAGGTGATGATGGCTCTCTTGTTACAGTTGGATGGACAGATGCTCCTGTCGGTAAAACAAACATCACAGGCTTTATAATGTGGGTGTACACTGGTGTGCAAAATAAACTACACCGTGTTAGTTAACACGTCACGAAAACAGTGTACTTGGTTCTGCACAGTAGTGTGCATGTGTTCGTCTAGTCATGTCCATGTCTATCCCAAGCTTCATGTGCTTCCATAAACGCTGATGACATCGTAAGTTCATATGATCGTAGGATGGATCCATTTGACGAATATTGTTTATCACCTACCATTGGACCACAGACCACTATGTCATCATTACAATCACCTAAAATCAGAACACAGAACACTATATCAACATAACAATCACCTACCATTGGAACACAGACCACTATATCATCATGATTATCACCTATCTACCATTGGAACACAGACCGCTATGACATTATGATAATCACCTATCTACCATTGGAACACAGACCACTATGACATTATGATAATCACCTACCATTGGAACACAGACTACCATGACATTATGATAATCACCTACCATTGGAACACAGACCACTATGATATTATGATAATCACCTACCATTATAACATATACCACTATGACATTATGATAATCACCTACCATTGGAACACAGACCACTATGACATTATGATAATCACCTTAAATCGGAACACAGACCACTATGATATTATGATAATCACCTACCATTGGAACGCAGACCACTATGACATTATGATAATCACCTACCATTTGAACACATACCACTATGATATTATGATAATCACCTACCATTTGAACACAGACCACTATGATATTATGATAATCACCTACCATTGGACCACAGACCACTATGACATTATGATAATCACCTACCATTGGAACACAGACCACCATGACATTATGATAATCACCTACCATTGGAACACAGACCACTATGATATTATGATAATCACCTACCATTATAACATATACCACTATGACATTATGATAATCACCTACCATTGGAACACAGACCACTATGACTTTATGATAATCACCTAAAATCGGAACACAGACCACTATGACATTATGATAATCACCTACCATTGGAACACAGACCACTATGACATTATGATAATCACCTAAAATCGGAACACAGACCACTATATCAACATAACAATCACCTACCATTGGAACACAGACCACTATGACATTATGATAATCACCTACCATTTGAACACAGACCACTATGATATTCTGATAATCACCTACCATTTGAACACAGACCACTATGACATTATGATAATCACCTACCATTTGAACACAGACCACTATGACATTATGATAATCACCTACCATTTGAACACAGACCACTATGATATTATGATAATCACCTACCATTGGAACACAGACCACTGTATCACCATAACAATCACCTACCATTGGAACACAGACCACAGTAGGCAGGGCAGAAATAGGCTGCTTGGTCTGGAACTTGAGTGCATAACGAGTTGACTCTATTGATATCAGCACAGTCCAAGCCGGGTGAATCAGTACACGTGGTAATACGCATGTTCCCGTGGCCTTGATTTGTCTGTTGTTGGGCTTGTAATGCGAAAGAGAAAGCATAATCAGATAATCTGTTGTTTATCTAAATATGTTAAAAAATTAAGACTCAAACTGACGATACAACTTTAAAGGATAATTGGTATTTATATTAGCTCTGTATCAGATTGAAGAACCCTCTTGTAATGGAACACACGAGATACACGCGGATACTTCAAAATTAATATATAATCAACACGTGACCCTCACCTTGAAGACCGGATGAACACGAGGCCCCTAGGATCACACATACTGCGAGGAAGGCAATCATCACTTCATATACACTTGTTACAAGGGTTTCTGTAACATGCATGTAGGGAATTAATCAATAATACAGCACTTGAAAATTGTAGGACAAATTTGATAGATAGATGAAAAGTACAGTTTTCTCCTTTCTTCAAATGGGCTGTGTTGCAATTGTTTTCTGCCAGTGGAAACTGCCGGAACCTATGGATTTCGGAGTAATATAAAAGAGGCTCTATCATCATTTCATGTCTTGATCTGCCTCTGTTTGGAGAGAATGCATGTTATTTAATCGTCACAATTTATAACCTGTTTGAATTCGACGTCTTTGCAGTACATTTTCATATGTATTTCACTCTACATATTTGACATCAAGATAAGTGATCAAGAAATATAAAAATCAGATGTCATGGATACTTAACCTGAGTGGAACATAACAATGGTTAAATGTTTTCGACTATTTACTTTATAAAAGTCAGATTTGCCATGAGCTGTCAAATTTCAAATATATGATAATTACTTAGTCATTGTCATATTTAAGGTGACATTTACGAGCACTTTACATGTACATACTACAAACCATTCTCTCCCCACACGAATAGATCAAGTCATAACATGTTGATTCTACCTCTGTTCGAATTATACCAAATCCTTAGATCACTGTAAATGTACTGCAACGACGTCCATCTACATTGCATGAGGTTTTAAGATATTACCCTGACTGCCTATTCAAACATGCAAAAAGCTACATTTATACCATTTTTGTTGACGTAATCTTTAGTGACGTCATGGACGGGGCAATATCAATATCATCAGATGCTGTTTATAAATAGAGGATATAATATGAGTGTCCATGACATACTATGTTTACGACACGAGTGGCTAAATATTAGTATTTCCCGAGCGAGAGCGAGGGATATACTGATATTTAGGCACGAGTGTCGTAAACATAGTATGTCATGGGCACGAATATAATATTCTGTTTATTACCGTAGTCCCAAAATTGAAGAAAATGCTTAAAACCTACTTCTCAGCATAGGCAGACTAGCGGGCGGCGGCCCGTATGGATTGTGACGTCATAGGTGAACCGTGACGTCAAATCATTGTTTATTACGTGACGTCACAATGAAAAAGTGATATTTTGCCCTAGGGCAACATATGAAAAATATGAACCTCGATATGACTGCCCTCGTAGGTAATAACGAGTTATATTCACATTAACATACACGTAAAGCTGATACGAGGTTTTAGTGATAATGTAATATCTATAATGATTAAACACAAATTATTGTTTAAGGTACTCGAGTAGCAGGGACCATTTAAAATAAATAAAGAAATCGTGATCGTCTCTCAATCTTATCTTTCTTACCAATTGCCAAATGCCACACAGAACGAGACCGACCTACTTGCCTTGTAGAAAGATAAGAGAAGGAAAATTTATTCAATTGCACTTGAACTGTGTCAAATACCTTGGTGAATCTTTATCTTCATTAAAAATATTTTAATGTAAGCATGAGTTAAATATTTGAATTGGGCTCAGGACGCGACGGTATTGCCTTGCACGTAGCCAATTGTGATCACAATCATGGAAAATATGTGAGTCGACAATAATATGACAGTCGAGTCATGGGGTTAGCAATAGGAAATGTTTCATAACTTTGAAAATATAACGATATGTTTCAAGATTAACACATCTATTGGAATTCTAATTAATTCTCAATTGTCGTTTATTCTTGATTGAACAAACATTACTTTATTAGCAGGTAGCTTTCATTTCAACACGTAAAGACATTAGCCTTTGCAGTACTGTCTAATTCACAGAAAACACTCACTGCACAATTTACTAATAAATCCACTTCACAATCAATTCCACAAACAACTCCACAATCCACTGCACAATGCAACACACAATCAACTCAACAATCTGTACAATCCACTCAATCCATTCCCCATCTAATATACAATTAACCGCACAAGCCACTGCACAATCAATTGAACGTAATGAACTCCACAGTCAACAATCCACTACAAATTCCGCTGAACAATCCGATACACAATCAACTACACAACCAACTGCAAACGCAACTGCACAAATCAACTGCAAATGCAGCTTCACAATCAACTGCATAACCAACTGCAAACGCAGCTTCACAACCAACTGTACAAGCAACTGCATACCCCCGCCATCTCCAAGCACATCTACATTCACTACATCCAGCACTTTACATTCAGATATTTCACGTCTGCACCTTCATCAATAACTAAAACTTCCACACAATGCATCTCACTAACAAGACCAGCACTTGACTCAATACCTTATCGTGATATAGTGGTTTGTGTGCCTCGGCCAGACGCAGCTTACATTCTCGTCATTTGGCACATGAGCTGGATAGGTATGGTACACACCTGTGTATAACCGTACACCGGAACTAGCGAGGTGTACGGCGGAGAAATGTTGCTAGCGAGGAGCCGAAATCGAAAGTTAGGTAATATTTTACTTCATAACTTTCAAATAATTAACATCATGTGGTAATTTTAGCACACATACTTAGTAAAATGTATGTGCTTGTAATTCTGTATCCAAGGGACAGTAACAA
Organism: Steromphala cineraria; assembly: GCA_916613615.1. NCBI lineage: Eukaryota > Metazoa > Mollusca > Gastropoda > Trochida > Trochidae > Steromphala > Steromphala cineraria. The sequence goes on from OU744735.1 coordinate 9,364,958, forward strand.
TGACAGTTGCGAGTAATGCTGTTGTTAGTAACATATTTGATATCTCTGACTATGAACAGGATATGACATTAAACAGTTATGTCTCGGAAAGCTATTGACATGATAATAACATAGAAAAAGTTGATGAAACGGCGATGATTGCTTTTCAATGATATGGCACATTCTATCAAGTCATGTCAAGTGTACTAAGTAATTTTGGTAGGCTTAAAAGCTCATATACATATCAGACCCCATCACATTCTCTCCCAACAGAGTCAGATCAAGTCAAGAAATGTTTATCGAGCATATATTATTATCCTTTCCTAAACCTTTCCGTTCCTCCCTTGACATCATTGGCCGTAATTTCTGTGCTAGCATTTCAACCCACTGCACGGAAGTAGAATAGTCCAATCAGAAGACAGCTTGTTAAATGAACTTCTGCTGTCGGATAATCCTGCAGCGATACATTGCCACTGACCAAACGTTGACATGTTTTTGGAAATAAATAATCTCAAGTATTAGGTAAGTTACTTAAATAGCAATACACATCATAACGATCGACCGCCTCTCTTTTTCCTAAAATTTCATGCAGGAACGTATTTCAAATCCAGCTAATAATGAAGTGTGTGATCAATTGATGTTTCGGCGTAAATTTATATGTATCGCCCTTAGGTTTCAATTTCCTTGCATCGAAAAATATTTAAACTTTAGTGACAATTTGATAAGGATTGGTACATGTTTTATATATCGTGAATAAGGAAGAAAATGCGTATTTAGTAAAAACATTGACCGCTATAAACAACATGATATTTGTTATCTTTCAAATGTATATGTTATATAAACGTTTTATATCGTATTGGGAGGAATTCTTATTCGTACAATACATGTTAAAGTTCTTCCTTGTACATACATCTATTTTAGATACCATGTGCAATATAAATGTGATTATTTATCAATTGATCCGATTAATAGGAAAATGTCGGCTACTGTGAAATTAAGCTCGTGTATTTGTCTATTTAAATCAATTTGAATAATCGAAATATTGTCAAATTTTAGAAATACATAGAGAAAATGACAGCATTTCAATAAAGTAAAATAAGCTGCTCTAAATACAAGCCTATTTGAATTTTTTTTTTATGCGTTTAGCAAGAGAAACACTTTATTTGAGTGATACTTTAATGTTTATTTTCTCTTCATTCTCGGTGCTCATAGAAAACTTGAATACAACCATGCGGACTAAAGTTTGATATTAAATTTCACTCGGATATTTTTCAAAAAGGTCACCTGTTTGTAATTTTGAATTTGTTCTGAATGTTAACCGCGATTTGATTGGCTATTGTTGAAAGAGTAGCTTGTGATCACGATAGGTGTCGCTGCTCCGGTTCACCGTCATTTAAAGCTGTGATGGCAAGGTCTAAACGAGGAGAGTAGTCGATACGTGTTTACCTTGGCGTGGGAAGATGTAATCAGACCAAATCCGTGGGTTCCGTCAGTTTCCCGGCGGCAGGAAATTGCACCAGAAACCATTTGGATTTTTTTAGCAAATGACAACTCATGCCTTTGCCACTATTTGGTAGACAAAAATGACAACAACAAAAACAACGTCGCTGATTGCACAACTAACTTTGATTGTCTCCAATCAGACATCTCCCATTCTACCCATTCTATTCTAATAAGAACGGAGAATCGAACGACATTTCACGACTTGATATGACTTGATATGATGAGAGAATAAAGGTCAATATTTACCCAAATTCTCTCTTGTTATCAATCACTTGCCCCCTTTGCTTACCATTGCGAGGTTGTTTATAAATGTCAGCCGGTGTAGCAGCCTCAAAACACTCCTCCTGTTAAAAACCTCTAGAGTATTTTTAGGCTATCCCGGAAACACTCCCCCCTGCCAGTCCCAAAACACCAACTTCTACCCACAACACTCCCCTGTTAAGATTAACATCTCCAGGCATATTTGCAGTGGAATGGCATGTGACACGTTGATCACATGGGATCATCACATTGTTATTTTATACATGTCTAGTCAGTTGATGTGTTTATCAAGGTGATATATTTATAAAGTTGATATAGTTATTAAGTTGACATTGACGATTGTTCTTTATTCTGGATTTAAAAGAATCGATTCATATACTATTCCAAAGAAACTTCGTTCCAGAATCTTGTAGTGGATGGAACATGGGAATTTTGTGAAACGTCAAATCAAGCGAAGGGATAGATACGTCATAATTATTAGGTTGGTTTATTTTTGCTGCAACATTAAACAAGTAAATTCGTGTTCATGGGATACAGATGCCCCCGCTAATAAAAAGCCCTCAATGTTTTCAACCATAGAATTTAAAACAAAATAGAGATGCACACCTAAGTTCAAACATCCATTAAAATGTAAAAAATAACAAATTCCCAAAATAAACTATAAGATGCACACCTTTTATTATTTTATTTATAAAGCATGTTTGGAAGATCAGCGCAGTCTATCCAGTACTTTTTGATGAGAAATGGATAAACAATATCCCTTATCATACCAATAAGAGCTTTCACTTGCCCCAAAATTCACCCAAGTTCAACATGTCAGATTTTTTTAAACAAATCAAAAATTGAAAACCAAAATATAAGATGCACACCCTTAGGATGCCTGTAAGCAATGTATGCAAATTCAATTAAATCCATCGAAAGGTTTTTGAGGAGAAGTGGATGAACACCACCCCCTATCACTCTATTATGAGCTTTCACTTGCACAAAATTTCACCTTAGTTCAACATGTTAAATACTTCACACACAAAAATAAAAAATTGAAATAAAAAATGAGATGCACACCCTTAGGATGCCTATTTGCCATGTGTGCAAATTCAATTAAATCCATCGAACGGTTTTTGAGGAGAAGTGGATAAACCATATGTTTAGTATGTTAGTTTAGTAGTTAAATGTATAGAGTGGTTACGTACGAATGGACGTACGGACAACCGAGGATAATCCCTTATGCCTATGCCATATATAGCGGGGGCATAAAGACACAGGTAAAACAAATTTAAGGTATGTTTCTGCTTTTTCATGTGTTCAGCGAATGTTCCCCATCCGTTTTCATAATACACTGGGCAAAAAAAGAAACGCATCACAGACATTATCAGTTTTATTTATACATTCTTTAACATAAAATTACCGAATAACGAATGCCTGTAAATGGAAAAAATTTGGCACAGTGTTAAACGTGTGAATTCTGAAGACACTGGTGTAATCGACTGCCTCATAGAACGCCGTCGTCCGTGATAGTAGTAGTCAAAGTCAGTACCTAGTGTTACCCCCTCGAGCATGGAGCACTGCTCTGCATCTCCGTGGCATAGACTGAATGAGGCAGCGAATCTGATATTGAGGAATCCTTCGCCACTCATACTACAATGCATACATCATCTGCTGTCGTGTACATGGTTGCTGCCGACGCCGTCGTAGACGTCGGTCCAACAGATCCCACATATGCTCAATTGGATTGAGATCTGGGCATTTTGATGGCCATGGGAGAACAGTCACATTGGTGTTTGCGCAATAGTCCATATTAAGACGTCATGCGTCTGGTCTCGCGCTGCCTTGCTGAAATATTTCCCTTTTAACGTCGGTGGCGAATGAGGATTTCATCTCTGTTCTCGTAGGCGATTTCTAATCTTCTCCGCCGAGACTCTGCAAAGTCCAAGAACGTTGTCGGCGGTGTGAGTAGCACTTACAGTTCTATAACGCAGATGGAAGATCCTGATGTAGTGGTCCTGCGCAGGAGTGGTCACGCTTAGTCGTCCTTATCTTGGTCGGTCTCGGGCGGAGTTGTAAAGTCTGTAGCGCTGCCATAGACTTGAAATCGTGCTATGACTCACGTTGAAGTGTCTTAAAACTGAACGATGGCTTTCTCTGCTTTCCAAACGACCAATTGCTCGGTTTTGGATTTCCTCGTTAAGTCTTGGCATTTTGCAGGTCGCATGAAGGAAAAAGCTGAGTTTGAATCGCAATGGGACTGATGTGCTTTTATACCCACTATTACCAGGGTGTAATATCCGAAGTTTTACGTGCAACATGCTTACAGATTTTTTTGCATGCAAATTTCGGCGCTTTTTTTCTCAAGGTGCATAATTTGGGCGACAAAACATCATAAGATGCGTTCGAGCGCATCACATTGTTGTATTGACTAGAACTGATGATAATTATTCAAATTTAATCGATTTAAAACATAAATTGCTAAATTATTGCAATTTGAAAAGTTGATTTTAGTGATGCGTTTCTTTTTTTGCCCAGTTTACAAATGTTCATGATGAGAATATTTTGGTAATCCAGTAATAATTGTTCCTGCTTACAACATTCTCTCCCCACAGAGCCAGATCAAGTCACGTTAATAAGGGCCAGAGGGGCCACATCCGGAAAACCTATTTTCATCTTCTTCTCCAGAAGCATAAGGCCTAGAAAGCTGAAACTTGTGTAGAGACTTCTTGGCAAGTAAGGATTATTAATTATAGCTTTAGTGGCACTGTGACCCCTAATAAGGGCCAGAGGGGCCACATCCGGAAAACCTATTTTCATCTTCTTTTCCAGAAGCATAAGGCCTAGAAAGCTGAAACTTGTGTAGAGACTTCTTGGCAAGTAAGGATTATAAATTGTAGCTTTGGTGGCACTGTTGGCTCAAATAAGGGCCAGAGGGGCCACATCCGGAAAACCTATTTTCATCTTCTTCTCCAGAAGCATAAGGCCTAGAAAGCTGAAACTTGTGTAGAGACTTCTTGGCAAGTAAGGATTATTAATTGTAGCTTTGGTGGCACTGTTGGCTCTAATAAGGGCCGCAGGGGCCACGCCCTTAAAAGCTGATTTTGTGTACAGACTCCTTGACTACATTCTCTCCCCACGGAGGCAGATCAAGTCATGTTGATTTAGCCTCTGTTATATTACGCCGATCTTGTGGGATAGAATGGGAGATGCCAAGTCTGATTAAAATCGACTGTGATTCGAGGAAAAAAAGTGTAAAAATATTGTCTCTAGTGGGGTTTGAACTTCAACCAGCCCTCGGAGTATTCCTCGGAGTACGGTCGATTTTAATCAGACTTGGGAGATGCCTTATTGGAGGCAATCAAAATTAGTTGTGCAATCAGCGACGCTGTTTCAAAATCATCATTTTGGCTACTGAAATAAGACAAAGGCATTGTGATATGAACCACCCTTTCCATGCAAGAGGACTTGCCATTTGATAAAGAAATTCAAAAGTATTGTGATGAAAGTTTTTTCCGCCAGGGAAAACTGCCGGAACCCACGGATTTCGGCGTAATAGAGCAGAGGCTTAATCCACATGACTTGATCTGCCTATGTGGGGAGATAATGGCTTACAAATGCAGCTGTTCTAATTTATGTGTCTGATATTGAACACATCTATCCAATACTGCGCATGCATAATCAACGTGAGATCTAATGAACATGACATATATTCTATGGAAGACAGAGCGTGGTTATACATACTTTAGCTTACGAAGATATGAGTTTGGGGTAAAAATATAAATTTTGATAAATGTCATAGACACATATGGAATATTTACTTTTATTTACTTTTGCCAAATACTTTCAATACAGACACATATCAGACTCTATGTACATACTTTGTGTAGAGTATTCCCCGATCCATAGCAGATCATATGATTTAACCAATGCTTACTATCAACTGATCACAACAGCAGTCATTACATTTGAAAGGAAATCACAACAGTGTTGGTTGTTAAATTTCTTTCATCACAAGTACATATTGTTTATAAACAAGAATAATTGCATATTTCAATATATTCTCCAATTTGAAAACTGTGTATTTCAAATAAAATATACATGAATATAAGAATGGGTGTAACCAACTAATTTTATGAGTAGCAAATTTGGCAATTGTTTTATACATTGTGCAACTTTATATCCTCACAAAGAGAACATGCGTTGATGATTTTATTTTTCAAATAAAATATACAGACTTTCCACTTTTACACGAACAGTCTGAATATATATCACATTGATAGCAGATACCACAATCTATTCAACAAACCAACCATTCACCTCAACTTGGCATAACTCAACCATATTTCGCTTATCAAGGGGGTTATGTATGGCCACCCTAAAGTAGCGCCCTACCACGGGAGTTGTACAGTTAAATGTGTTTTCACCAGGGGCAAGGGCTACATCCGGGTGTCTGTAACATAGACGTGCTTCTGCTGTAGGGTCTATACTCGGGTCTTCTGTGAAGGTCTCAAGGTCAAAGTTCCGCAACCTGCGAGCTGCAACATATCATAATAAGAGTGACAAATCATTACAAGTGAATACTGTATACAGATAATTTGATCCAGGCAACAGAAATAATGTTGAGTTGAAGAGTTAGTCATTCATCAGATAATATCACACAGATCCGTCTTGCCGAGTTGTGCACAGTTTTGTGTGCTTCTCGAACCAATTTCCCATACACACATTATATAACGATTGTGATATATAAAGATGGTCACACTCAAGATATTGTTGCAGATTTGACACGTGAAATTTGTGTCTTTGAGTATGTATATTAACATAAGCTCATAAAATAAAACACGCCGCTAATGGCTGAAATATTGCCCAAGCGGCGTAAAACAACAACTCACTCATAAAACGTGATAAAACTATACGAAGGAATTGAAAGGACATGAGTTTATAAATCAACTTACAACAGCAGTCCCGACGGTTGACAAGGAGGACATCAGTGATGAGGGCTTGAGATCCTAGATATACCTTTAACCATCCCCCGGTTTCAGAAACATGGAAACAGTGAACCCATTCTTCCATTTTGAACCCATATTGCCATTAACAGCAAGAGACGGGTTGTTACTATCATACATACTGCTTGCTGTGGCGGTCCTCTCTCGTGACAGAAGATGTCGTATATCTCAAATATAAAAGTAATGTCCTCAAATATAACAAATGAATATTTGCTAAATGTATAATTTTGATAGCGTCAAAAATCTCATTGCAAAAATCAATCATCCACATTTAGAAAACAAATGATAAAGATTCACATAAAGTACATTGGTGGAAAATTTTGTGTGAACACCTTTTATTAAATTTTGTGTAAGAAAAGGAAGCGCTTGGCTGAACGTTCTATTATTTATATGATTTATTGCTGCTTCAGTTAGTTGAATAACATTCTCTTTCAATTGGGACCATGCATCTCCTTTTCCTGACATTACTTTATGAACTAAAAGAAACGCTACAAAGTTTTCAACGTCGTCAATAAAAAAATTCTATTTCCTGACAGAGAGTCGGGTTTGGGTGTATGTGACAGACATATGTCTTGTGAAGAAGTATGCACATTTTCATTCTTCAGGAAAGGTTACTTTTTTTTCTTCAAACGCCCACGGGGTGCATACATCGTATTTTCAAATTGTCGTTTTGCACAGAATGTTCGCATTTCAGTTTAAACTTGATAAAGTATGTGATTTAGGTAAGTAAAACATGTTGTCGATATAATGCACTTTATTTTACACGAATCGTTGATGCGTCATTGCTCTAGAACGTTTTAAAAATAGAAAAAGTGTTACATGTCTCTCTGCTATCTCGCTTAGTTTAGGAGATTCAAAATCGATGAATTTTTAAATGCGTGTTTCTCGCAAACATGAAAAGATAATGTTTCAAAAGTTTACTTCTGGATAAAATAAAAATATGTTTTAGTCACATCAATCACCAGTGGATTGAAATATCTTGCGATTTGTATGGTAGCGTTTCTTTTGGACATTAGTTTAATCCCCCTTAAATCGTGCTACTCCCTCTTAAAAGAAAACTAGAAATAAAAATGCGTATCCATCGATACTTTATCAAAATAAATTGTATGATGATAGCAGTGATGTTGCTTATATACTAAATAGTTATCGTAAGTTAGGGATCCATTCTGCTCCCCACCATCTATCAGCTTCAAAACTCAAGGATCGCTTTCATCAAAAACTATCTCGCCTAAGAAAGTTTTAGATTTATTACTATCAGTTGATACAATTAGAGCAACCGACGATATTGCTCATAAAATTATCAAAATATGTGTCTATGGTTTATATAAACGCTTGCTATTTTTTTATAAATCGCTCAGTGGAAATGATCATGTATCATACCTGTTCCAAAACAAGGTAGAATATATGTACTAACTATAAACCGATTGTACTTACTAGTAATCTAGCTAAAATGTTCGAAAGATGTGTATTCAAATATTGTTTCAATTACGAGACAACAATTCACATGCAATCTCTTGTCTACCTACAGTCTGGATTATCACCAGGTGATTCGATATAGGTATTGAAAATAGAGCTGTCTTTTGCGACATAAGGAAATCCTTGGCAAGATTGGCATGAAGGACTGATTTCTAATTAAAAATCTTCCTGAATTAAAAAGAAGATAGAAAACAAAGCGTATTTATAGAAGGTAAAAGTTCTGAAATAAAAACGCTATTAGCTGGAGTACCCCAGGGATCCGTTCTTGGACCATTTTTTTCGGAACCTACGGAAAAACGTTAAGCACCCCTAAATTCGAAAACTAAAAATTGATGCTATGGCAAATTTACGTTACTTAGAATAAATCTATGACTCTTCACATTAAAATGTAGATTTTGGGAATGGTTTCTACAAGAAAGATAATACATGCTGACAATTTATGACAGTACGATTGAATTTGTAATGGTTCTGAAATTTTACCCAAAATAGATATGACTGCAGTGCCCAAACTAGGAATTAGTCATCGGGTTTCAGATATAAAACAATAACAGTTTTGTTACCATCTTGGCTTATACACATCTTTAATCTTGCAAAATAAGGAAGTTATTTTTTATTGAAATGGTTCCTTATTTAAAAAGTTATTGTCAATCATTGACAAACAACCTGGAATCCTACGATTCTGAAGTTATCTTTTGATTTCTTTGAGTCAAATCCGCTAATCAAACATTATTCGTTGATTTCAAGGGGTCATTACAGATGTTGTTAGCAAACGATTTTTCTTGAATTCGTTTTTTTCCTTAGAATTTGCCACTTCAAAGGTTGCAAAAGGTCTGACTTGTGACTTTTGATAACAATGTTGTAAGTAAAGTTTGACAAGAGGGCTTGAAAAAATGAATTTACCCTCATAATAACTACCAACAACAACTTTCATCCCTCAGAAAATGCAAGTTTAAAATAAAACTACATTAATTTTATGAATTGAATATCCAAAAGATGCGAAAAGTTTTCAGAATGAAATTTTCGTCCCGTTACTGCTAAATTATTCTGCTGTCATATCATACGATTATTTCTACAACCATAACACCTTCTTTCTTATCATGCAACTGAAAAACTGGGGTGCTTGACATTTTTCATATATGTACATAAATGACGTAATTGATGATATAGATTGTAATATCAGATTGTTCGCTGATTACACGTCATTCTACATTATCATTGATGATCCAAACATTGGAGCTATAACATTAAATAACGATTTTCAAAGAATCTCGCAATGGGGCTGAGCGATAGCAAATGAATTTTAATCCAAATCAAACTGTGTCTGTACAATTTAGTAGAAAGCGCTACCATAGTCCCTAGCCAGACCTTAACTTAGATAATGTAATTATCGATGATGTTCTGTCACATAAACATTTAGGACTTGTCCTTCAACGAGACTGCAAGTGATCCTCTCAGATCGATGAAATATTCAGAAGAGAAGGGCTAATGATAGATTGTATAAGAAGTATATCGGTTAAATAGAAAGAGCCTCTAAATAGCATATTAATCATTCATTCTAACTAAATTTTTGATTACGGTTCAAATATATGGGGCAATTTCACTATGTGTGTAGCAAATGTTTAAGAAAATCTCCACTTAGTAAGAGGGATATGTGGAGCTGTGATGGGAACAAGCCACAATAACTTACATCCGGAAACAAATTTCACCCAAGTCAGTGAAGGTCGTAGAAGACAGAAAATGTGTTTCTTTTACAAAATGTTTTAAAAATATCTCCTTCCTATCTTTTGGAATTTTTTCCAAATAACGTCTCTAAAAATAGTTATATGATCTGAGATATGTAATCTCACTACAAACTATTTCATGTACTACAGCATTCTCTCCGCACAAAGGCAGATCAAGTCATGTTGATTTAGCCTGTGTTCTATTACGACGAGTTTGTGAGATAGAATGGGAGATGCCTGATTGGAGGCAATCAAAATTAGTTGTGCAATCAGCGACGTTGTTCTTAAATCAACATTTTGGCTACTGAAACACGGCAAATGCATTGTGATATGAACCACCCTTTCCATGCGAGAAGCCTTGTCATTTGATAAAGAAATTCAAATGTATTGAGATGAAAGTTTTGTTCCGCCAGGGGCAACTGCCGGAACCCACGGATTTCGGCGTAATAGAACAGAGGCTAAATCAACATGACTTGATCTGCCTCTGTGGGGAGAGAATGGTACTACAGTTCGACACTCGGTATCTCTATTGTCCTCGTTGTAAGAGAATGGAATTCTTTATCGGCAGACCAACTACTAAGTGATTCAGTTGGCAAAAACCTCGCTACTGTCAAATAAAGAAGTTGTTTATCCATAGAATTACTCTGATCTTCCTTATGCCACAAATGTCAATAACACAGCTTAAATTGATTTATTAAACGTACTTTCTGAACCATAAGTAATACAAACATAAGTCATTTCAAATATAAAAACAATAACAATGTATTTCTATTTTGAGTGATTCAAACAAAAGGTAAAAGACATACCAACACATCTTCGTTTGTTTCTGACAATATCACACCTCTCAGTCTGCTTGCAGGTAAGCGTCTGACAGGGTCCAAGGGGCACCTGTCGTAACAAAATGCATTTCATTTGCATTCATATACTGAGCAAAAATAGTGAAGGAATTGAAATTACATTAAGAATTAATGAAAAGAAATATCAACCATCATTTCACAATTTCGCCAAATAACGTGTGGAATGGAAGAAGAGTTGAGAAAGATAGCCATGGTGATCGAGGCCATAACTCAAATAACATTCAATAAGTTTGGAATTCAATGAATAATTGTTATCCTTAACGTTTTTGGCTCAGTATATTTTTATCGGTACTAGATTGATTACATCGTTGTCAAAGCAAACCCTCTATATATACATGTATATCAAAGGCCGGAGAATCTATCAATCTGTTCATATTCAGTTAATGAATATGAATTAGAATATGAAACAAAACCCGAATCATAGATATGATCACAGGGACTTGTACTGCTAATAAAAACGGTATCTAGTAAGCATACTTGAATACGATAATCCACTATAACTAATACATTATTAGGACGCTTTTATTAGCAATACAAGTCCCTGTTGATATGACAAACCTTTAGAAAAAATGTTGGCAACATCACTTAGTATTTAAGAAATGAATTTCACAATATAGTTGTCCACACGGTTATAACCAGTTTGAAACTTGTAATAAAAACTTGTATAATTGGCGAGCTTGCCGAGCCAATTATGCAAAAGTTTATATTACGAGTTTCAAACAGGTTATTATAAAATACATTTTTTTACAATATATTATAAAAAGTAAATATATTATTTTTACAGTTATAAGTTGTTTCTTGATAAACTCCATCTACATATGTAGAAAAACATATTCTTTTACTGGTGGTTTTGCTTACACTAGTAAATTTAAGTAAGAAGAGTGTTGAAAATAAAGGAGAGTAAATTGGGGATTTGCAGAAACTGTTTACATTCGATATATACTACCATAAGTTAAAGTCTATGAGCAGTTTCTTTCTCTTCTATCAGCAATTTCATCAATCTGGTACAAATTGAAAAAAAACCTCGCTAACAAGTGCATGAACATTAGTTGTTGTATCATTTTGTTCCAATAATCCAGTTGTATATTTTTATTTTTGCTTGAACATCATTGAGGAAATTGGTAACTTCAATTTTTGAAGATATGTGTAATATGATCGCTGTATTTCACCTATGACTTTTAGAAAGTTACAATTCATGGTATTAACACATCTGATCCAATTGTTTGAAAATTTCAGTTTAAGATAAGTGCAATAAACTCTAAATGTCGTATTGAATTGCAATAATTTCAAATAATTACATTGAACGCTTCCTGTCAATTGCAATCAAATCATTACTTTAGTGAGGGTAATATATTGTAAGAAGTTTTGACCAGTTAATAGAGAAAATACCAAGGATTAAACAATTGACATATATGACAGATTAACAATGTACTACATCACATCAATCAAATTTTAGTTGTATGTATTGTTTATTCACTGTCCTTGACCCAACTTATTTGCATAGTGTCGACAACAAAATGACATTGTCGATAAAATGCAAGAAACAATAATTTGCCATTTAATTTACAAGACATTTTTTGACGACATTATCAGATACAATACACTGTATCTGTATGTTAAAATATCAAGCTCAAACACACAGTATGGCAACATGTAAAGGGGTGATGTTTTTAACATATTAGTGTCCTTTGGTTGAATCATCACATTTGTATAGGAACGACATTAATATATTATAAGCCTCTGGCTTGTTTGCCAAACCGTTTCATATTTTCATGAATAAAATATGTTTAAACCACATATTAGTTCAGCGGCTGAACATTACTTTGGTTACTGACTCTTTTTTGACAATCTGTCACCAAACACGGTTCATGAATTGAATGTTACCGATTTTTATAGATTTGAACACGTAGGCGATACTATTGTAGTATAGACTGTTCATGATTAACTGAGCACGTTATTTAAGCATATAAATGCATAAGAAATGGGATAAAAAAGGTTACACGGTTTTTACACTAGATTTTACACTAGGTGGGCGTCATTTATTTCACATAGATAATCAATAGACAAATTCAAATGAATGCCTTAAAATTCATTTAAACCAATCTGTAAGTAGGCCATACATAACCTTTGGCTAATCGATACCTGTGTACGTAGTTGCAAATTCATCACTCGCCCTAGTATAAAATTCACGCAAAGTAGTCATTTAAAAACTGATTAAAGCAAAATTAATTTTAATTACGGTTCTCATGTTTAACAAATTCATATCATGATTCAGATGGGAGATATATCTATCGATTGGTGGAAATTGTGCCTAACCAACGAGATGTTTTTCTCCACAAAGTATATTGATAAAGAACTATCAATATAAAGTTTTAAAAAACATGCTTCTCAGATAAAAATTCATTAAGGTAACAGTCCCCGTCTCCGTTCACCCAAACATTAATCTGCAGCTGGTGTCTCTATACAGTGATATGCATAACCGAGTGACCCTAAACCTGCTTTAAGCATTACACGTTTTCTTGTTTGTACAGAATTTTGCAAAAGGGGAACATTAATTTGATTGTGAAAATGAAATTAATTGTGACTGGTTTGATTTTTCAGTTTTTATTAAGTGGTAATCAAACTTAAATTTAAACGAAATAGAATTTCTAAGAAAGTATTATAACAAAGATTGGTAGTAACACTCACTACCACAGAAACTATTTTGATATTATATTTAGAATAGAAACAAAATACATGAGGATTATTCATGTGATGCCGTGTTAATTTTTAACAGTTTTGAAGCTCTCAGTAAGTCTAAAAACAAACTGGCAGGCCATGGGTAGTCATTTGAGACCAAGACAAACTTACACAATCAACGTTACACAACAAATTTATTTAAATCTGTTTTACTTACAGTGTCCCAATCCTTAAAGACAGAAAAGGAAAAGTTTGTGTCATTTAGGAAATTGTCAGGATGTCCAGACCCATCCTCCGGATGTAGGAAACATGTCAGCTCTTTCTTGTTGAAACTCAGAGACCTACAGAGAGCTAGATATGCTACACAATCAGCTGCACATGCACACAGTCCACTCTCTAGTATAATTTTGATGAAACTTGTGTCATTGAATCTTTTCCCATCTATACACATTTCAGGACATTGCAAAGCCACTTTTGTCAATCCGAAAAAGACAAATAACCATAAACATATTCTGTTAGTCATCATCACCATGTACAGTTGGTGCCTCTACTATTTATCTGAATGTTAAGTGAATCCTTTATATATAGTGCTGTCAAACTCCTTTTAGAATGTTGTAATCACCTACCTGGCATAGGTTCATATATTAATGATAGGGTTTCCATGGAAACCATACTCGTTTGAATCTGATTTGTATGTCATGAAAAACGTATCTCCCAAATGGAAGTACCTCATGGAATGTCAATTGTTAGGTATATTTTATGTGCTGCTCGATTTTATTAACATCTAGAAATCCCAGATAGAGAACAAGGGAGCATTCTGCTGATTGTCGTAGGCGGAAGTGTTGGACTTTACAATCTTGGAAGAGAAAAATATCGTGAGATTTTCCCAATACCATCTTGGAATGTCTCAATATTCCAAGATCGTATGATAATTCTTAAGATATGTAATATGGCCTACTTTAGAATCCCTCACCAAATAAGCATTTTCCGAAATTTTAATATACGACACAATCTGAAACCTCCTGTTCAATCTTGGAATATATAAATATCTTAAATATTTTCTGTACGAACTTGGGATATCTATATGAATTATATGACATGGATAATGCTGAAACTCAATTAAAAAAATAATAAAAAAAATAATTTGTTTTTGAAAAAATAAAGGTTGATCGAGAAAATGACTTTATCTGAATCAGGGATTTTGATGAAGAGATCTACTTTATTAGAAAAAAGAACGTTGATGAATAGAATGTGAAGTGGTATAGAGTTTAAGGGTATATTAAAAGTGCTTCTTTGTAAATGCCATTTAAAGCTACCACCAGTCACGGCAGACATACGCTAGATAATCAAAGATTGATTTGTCATATTTTCTTTAACAGCTTTTTCATAATTTACATTCTTCATACTTTATTCAGCATTGATGTGATTTCATGTTGTGTAGAGTCCCAGAGTATGTTCAAAGATGGATAACCGTTAAAGTCATTTAAACATTTGACCACTCACAATAGATATAAGCTAGATATTACAATTTGAATGGCAGTTTCTTGGGCAGCTTTTTCACAAGTAATATTATTGACATTATGACCTTGATTCATCCTGAAAGTTGTTCCATTTTGCGTAGAGTTCCAGAGTAAGTGAACATGTTTACATGTATAGGACAGATACGGTAACAAGATAAGATAAGGCCACTCACGGCAGATATACATTTATCATCGAAAACAGTGTTCCACAGGAGATATCGCTTGTGGAAGATCAAGCGATATCTCCTAGGAGATATCGCTTTGACAGTAGATTTTGAACAAAATGCCCTCTCAACAGAAAGGACATGACATCACAAATGTTTTACATCATCAGAAATGATGTCACAATGCTATGACGTCATAAACACAATGATGTCACAATGCCATGACGTCATGAACACCATGACGTCACAGTGCTATGACATCACTGGTATAGAAGTTTTAGAGCTATGCAGTGTTCAAAGATGTACATTTTTCAAGCAAATGTGATAAAAAATGATTTTGGATGATAAATAGAATCTCAACCTCGTGTCTTCGATATCAATATATCAACACTCGTTGATAAGAGTAAAATATCCTCGGCAAGCCTCGGATATTTGATACTTTTATCAACTTGTGTTGATATATTTGATATCAGAAGACACTTGGGTGAGATTCTCTATGTACGCTAGATATTCCAAGACTGTATGGCTACACTTAAGGGTTATTATTCCAGTTTACGTTATCAACATAAGAACTTTGTTTTACATGTCCTGTTACTGTATTTGAAGTAGAGCTGTAGAGTAAATATAAAGAAAGGTAAATGTAAATTCTAGCTTATCGTATCGATTTGCTTTATAAAATATTAATGCATGTACACATGGACATAACGTTATGTATGTAAACTATTCTTTCTTTTTTTGAACTTTGTTAAAAGGATATAAGCTGTATGACTCGTTTGTTTGTTTATCTTTTTTCCATAGTCTGTATACGTCAAATCAATACCTTACAGATAATGTCTACTAATAAAGAATTTACATGTATTTGTTATTTTCACTTACACTGAAACCCATAAAACGTAAATAATATACTTCAAAATGTGTTTGAGAAACCTAAGAGTTGTCTGTAACCGTAATAATTTTTTGTTCTATACAACAGTAAAGCTGAAGGGTGATAACAATGTTAAAAGGCATATCGGATTTTATTTGTCCAGGTTCTATATTCCTTCAGCTGTCTGATGATATAATAAACACGATGTTTTCAACATTCATATATCATATGCATTCAAAACGAAAGAAGAGTTGACAAAATTTAAAGGTCCGTAACCCAATGTTAATACATAACCTGCGTAACCTCCTAATGTATGATTTTGAAGACGCAAGGGTTCATGAGATTCGCTCGAACATGACTTCAACGAGTGATCAAAATGTTGTGCTGACCTTCACAATGTCGACAGTTTTGGCTGAGGTGATTTTTACTCATTGCCTTTTCAACAGAAGATGAGATGCTTTATAATACAGGTTATCCTGCTCAAATGGCATGAACGCATGAATTTACACCTGTCCTTTCACATCTCACTGCAATAGTAGTAAGAACTGTAAAAGATCTTTTTGCAAACATACCTGTTGTGAACTCTTAAAGCTGCTCAGGAACGTTCTACAAACTTCTTCCTAATAATTATTTCCTTTTAACATTTGAATGAAATAAACCCTGTCAATTTACATACTAGTATTGAGTTTGATCTGTTTCCGGACGTGGTCGAAAATATAGACGAACGTAAAATGCAATTGAATTCTTACTAAGTACGTTTTTCGACGCCCTTTGTGTGGTAGTAATATGGCAAAAAACGTTGGCTTTACGTACAGTGTTTGAACGGGGAGGATCTTGGACATGGAATTCTGGATAACCCTTCCGTTTTAAGGATGTAATCCATTACGTTCGTAAATAGTGGCCACTAATTCAATTCTGTATGTTCACAATTAACTCTACATTTTAAGAACGAGAAACTGGAGAAAACTGAGAAAGGAGTAAGAAGGACGTACTTGCGATTCTTGTAGACAGAGGAATTAATGAATGGTACAGAGCGAAAAGTGGGATACATCATACTCTCAGTTCCATGCATCCGAAGACCGTCCTCTGAGTGGAAGACCAAGGATCACCACTCCGGCTCGGGATCGTTTCATCCGGGTCACCCACCTACGTAATCGGCAAGCTACACCAACTGTCACTGCTACACAAATTCCTGGTTTGAGGAGATTGTCGGTCCAAACCATCAGGAACTATTTACGTGAGGCTAATCTTCATGCACGATGACCATTTGTGGGACCTGTTCTGAGACGCCAACATCGACGTCAACATCTCAATTGGAACACTAACGTGAGGATGTGAACCCTAAGAAACTGGAGTCGTGTCTGGTTCAGTGGCGAGTCCCGTTTCCTACTTTACAGACAGGGAACATGTATTCAGACGAGTAAATGAACCTTTTGCACCGAACTGCGTTCGACGGGTCGACAGATTTGGAGGAGGGAGGGTTATAGTGTTGGGAGCCATGTCATACACCGGACGATCACACCTGGTCAATCATTCCCGGCAATTGGCGGCCCAACGCTACATCAATGACGTTTTACAGCAACACCTCCTTCCGGTAATCGACTAACAGAGGGAGCTGTTTCAACAGGACTATTCGGCTCTGACACAGCTCCCGCAACAGTGGATTTTCTACGGAATTCCAATGTCAACACCTTGCCATGGCCCTCCAGGTCGCCTGACATCAACAACATCGAACATCTTTGGGACTATCTTCATCGTCGTATCCGTGCACGTACACCACCACCGCAGACGTTAGATGCACTACAGGATGAGTGGAGAGCAATACCACAGGAAAAAATTCATTGTCTGATCCGTTCTGTTCCGAGGAGGTGCAATGCTGTGATTACAGCTCGTGGCAGTCATACTAGGTACTAGAAAGCGCCCCCTATTTTCAGTCGAATGTGTGATAGAGACTTATGAGATTGAGACCTTACACTAAAAATACATACATGTGTTTCACCAAGTAAAATTTCATTGCGTTATCTTTGATAATATATGTGTTATAAAAAGTTAAAGACTGATATAAACATTGCATAAAATGAGGGGTTGCGTGTCTTTTTTGAGAGAGTGTATATCACAAAGAGAACTGTCTCGGCTAATACACGTACAGTTGGATCAAGTATAGGCTATAGTTTAGAAGTTCGGAAGTGTGGTATAATAAAAAATAGTAAATCTGGAAAGGGCTTGTTGGTGTGCCAGGGATTCTCAGGTTACATTTGCTGTTTTCTCTCAGGATATCAAAGCATGCGTGATTATGACGTGAAGCCATTTAGTTATATATTGTGGTGTTCACGATGAACTTCATTTTTTAAAATAAACATGAGTCTTTACTGATGCTGATTCTTATGATGTTGTCTGATAGTTATAAAGTTCATATTATAGTTTTTCGAAAAGAACATGTTTTGGTCTGTTCAAGTAGTTTCGTTCGCCTCTGTGTTTTTACCATGCCTCTTTGAAGTTTGACTTGACAACTTAGTTAACATACCGTCATTCCAGTCGGTGAATGTGGCACTCTTGCAATGTCCCCGGAACAAGCCAAGAGAGATGCAGCTGCTGATGAACCCGATCATGCACATGCTTGACTTCTTCAAGGGCAAATCTGACATCAGTGAAATGACATCACTTCTCAAGAAATACAAAGTTGTAGAGGCGTTCGGTATGTGAAAATTTAAATCAATATAAGAGATGCACACCTAAGTTCAAACATCCATTAAAATGTAAAAAATAACAAATTCCCAAAATAAACTATAAGATGCACACCTTTAGGATACTTATAAAGCATGTGTGGAAGATCAGCGCAGTCTATCCAGTACTTTTTGGGGAGAAATGGATAAACAATATCCCTTATCATACAAATAAGAGCTTTCACTTGCCCCAAAATTCACCTAAGTTCAACATGTCAGATTTTTTTAAACAAATCAAAAATAGAGCCATTGGCTCTGTAGCTCATCAGACTACATCATCAATTATGCTGTAGAGTGTGGCCAATGTGATTCCCCCTTTGTAAAGGCCACAGGGGCACCAATCATAAAATTAAGTATATAGGCGACACGTTTCAGTTTTCTAGGCCTTATACTTCAGGAGAAGAAGATGAAAATAGATTTGAAGGACGTTCCTGTTGCCTTTATTAGGGGCAACAGGGTCACCAAATCCTCAATAGACAAGGAGTCTGTACACAAAGTTTCAGCTTTCTAGGCCTCATGGTTCTGAAGAAGAAGATGAAAATAGGTTTTTAAGGCATGGCATCTGTGGCCCTTATTAGGGGTCACAGGGCAACCAAAGCTACAATTTATAATCCTCACTAGCCAAGGAGTATGTACACAAAGTTCCAGCTTTCTAGGCCTTATGGTTCTGGAGAAGAAGATGAAAATAGGTTTTTAGGACGTGGCCCCTGTGGCCCTTATTAGGGGTCACAGGGCCACTCAAGCTACAATTTATAATCCAAACTAGCCAAGGAGTCTGTACACAAAGTTTCAGCTTTCTAGGCCTTATGGTTCTGAAGAAGAAGATGAAAATAAGTTTTTAGGGTGTGGCCCCTGTGGCCCTTATTATGGGTCACAGGACCACCAAAGCTACAATTTATAATCCTTACTAGCCAAGGAGTATGTACACAAAATTTCAGCTTTCTAGGCCTTATGGTTCTGGAGAAGAAGATGAAAATAGGTTTTTAGGGTGTGGCCCCTGTGGCCCTTATTAGGGGCAACAGGGCCACTAAAGCTACAATTTATAATCCTCACTAGCCAAGGAGTCTGTACACAAAGTTTCGGCTTTCTAGGCCTTATGGTCCTGGAGATGAAGATGAAAGTAGGTTTTTAGGGCGTGGCCCCTGTGGCCCTTATTAGGGGTCACAGGGCCACTTAAGCTACAATTTATAATCCTCACTAGCCAAGGAGTCTGTACACAAAGTTTCAGCTTTCTAGGCCGTATGGTTCTGGAGAAGAAGATGAAAATAGGGTTTTAGGGCGTGGCCCCTGTGGCCCTTATTAGGGGTCACAGGGCCATTAAAGCTACAATTTATAATCCTCACTAGCCAAGGAGTCTGTACACAAAGTTTCAGCCATCTAGGCCTTATGGTTCTGCAGAAGAAGTCGAAATTCCACAAAGTTTACGGACGGACGGACGGACGCCGGACACCATGCCATGCCATAAGCCCATCGGGCCTTACAGGCCAGATGAGCTAAAAATCTTCATTCTTGTTTTATTCATCAATTTCACTGAAAAACCTACAGGTTACCTTGATTACCGATAACATAAGAACACCTATAGTAAAGTGATATCGTCAATGTAGCATTTAATATAGGGATGATGTCTCACTTGTTAGTTGTTTGAGAGGCATTTAAGTTTGAAGTATCAAGAAGACAAGGAGTTTCATTTATTATCACCTTCTTTATTGTAGAATGAAGCGACGTTTCGGTATAGATTCTTATACCGTTTTCAAGCATATAGGAAAATGAGAGTACAGCAATGTATGCATATGGACATGATGATGAGATAACAATAACAGTAACAACATGATGAGATAACAATGCATTTAATTTAACATCAAAGATGCTAAGACAACATGATGAGATGAGTGTGATACCAGTTTGTGAGTGAGCTAATTAGGGGGATGGGGATTATCGAAGCCAATTAGGGGAGGGGGAGTATAGAGGCCAGGGTGGGTAGAGTGGATTTATCATGGACGGCTTAGGTGTTTGTAAGCTAATGGGATGCTTCAGCTAAACTTGTGAGTGTTGTGACAGAGTCCCAGTTGATGACGTGTTGTGGGAATTTCGTGATGAGTTCCGAAATGGCTGATTTGGCGTCTGCTTTGCTGGTGGATGTTGTGTGAATATGCCGCTTTACACGTCCTAAGACATGCTCCAAGCGCTACATGCAGAATCGTAATTTCAGAACAGAACAGAACAGAACTTTATTTACGCTCCGGCCGATATCCTCGGCATATGAGGTACATCATGACAGTAAATGCATCATACAAGCGGATAAGTGATTAGCCGGAAGATTTTACAGTTAGCATTATGATTTTACAAAATTTGCTAAGTTTTTTTAATATAGACACCTTTTTACACATGAACAGATTTTGAAGTTTAAGCATAT
Organism: Steromphala cineraria; assembly: GCA_916613615.1. Classification (NCBI taxonomy): domain Eukaryota; kingdom Metazoa; phylum Mollusca; class Gastropoda; order Trochida; family Trochidae; genus Steromphala; species Steromphala cineraria. The sequence goes on from OU744735.1 coordinate 9,386,107, forward strand.
TTGGTCTCTTTAAGAAATGTAAAGGTTTGTACAAGGTTCTTTCTAAAGTAAAATATTCACATCTAAAAATATAATGGAACTCATCTCCAACATCATTCATACAACACAATTTACATTTTCTCTCAGACTGAGGTATCTTATTCCATCTTCCTTTTTCAATCAGGAAATGTTGGCAAGAGGTTCGAAACAGTAGTAATGGGGTAGCTGTATTTTGGGGAAGGGACATTAGGTATGTTTCAAGTTCAAGTTGCGGTTTCAGAACAGAATATAAAGCTTTTTTCGAGTTTTCCACCTGAGACCTCCACGATTGTTTAGCATTATCGGTTAAAATAGAGAGGGCAGTTTGTTTGAGCCAGGAAGATGAAACAGGAGACTGTGATAACCATATATAGCTTAGTCCAATACTGTTAAGGATATTATGGATACATGGCAACCAACGATAAGTAGAAGTTCCATTATACAATGAATAATGATATTTAGCAATGATTGGAGTTTCTCTCAGACATATTATTCATGTTGTGTATTCATTATTTTGCAATGATTTGTGTTCTTTTCTTTCAAAGATTTTTTTGAAATTGTATATCCATCATGTCATGTTTATAACTCTGTGTATCCCGGAGCGGTATTCATATAAGCTTTGGCTTGTTTACCAATCCGGTTCCGTTCTTGGAAATAAATATGTTTAAACCAAGTTCCATTATTATAGAGGTTATATACAATTGAATATGTAATATAAGATATTTTGCTGGCTTTGTCAGTAATTAATTTTGACCAGAAGGTCAACATGCGGGTTTTTACATCAACAGAAAGAGGAACTCTACCAAGTTCACAGCTGCCACTTAGCGATAGTCGCGAGGTCAGTACAAACTCTTTTCAGGTATTGGGATTCGAACCTGGGTTATTTCATGAGAGGTCAGCAGGATAACCAATATACCACCAAGCCTAAATTTAATGTTTGCGAAAATAGTTTGTATCTTTCCAAAAGATGACGTTGAAAACGTCGACTGTCGACCAGTCCAACAGGTTTTAAAGCCAGAGTGCTGTCTGTTGTATTTACTTTTTTTATTCATCTTTTTTAATACTTTCAATTTCACTGCCATCTTCGTTCAAATTTGGAATAAGGCACATCCCAATATATGAGAGTGATGTAAGAGTGGAGAAGTTTACATTTTGAGATGAGTTTAATTTAATGGGCTCAAGTCAGGGATTCGAACTCCCGCGACGTCAATAGTTGATTAAGAGGTTAAGATTGCTTAAAGAATGATGAAGGTTATTTGATAGTAATACACAATTTCTTTCCAAGGTAGCAATGCTTTGAAACTACTTTCGTTTTGATCATGTGATATCAAAACGTCGCCAAAAAATATAAATCCCCTAAACTGCCATAATCATTCAGCTTTAAGCATTTAAGGGTCCTGTCACACATGTATGCACACAACTGTATGACATGCATATTGAAAATTGTTGATATGCAACTAATATTTGACGTATTTCCCCTTACTTGCACCTTACACTGGGCACATGGAGATGTTTATGATTTACGTATCGCTATCTTATTGTCCCAGATGATTACGTACGCAGAACCCTGTTGCAACGTGAAATATAACAATTGCGAAAAATCTAACAGAAGGAATTTGTTTAGCTCATCTGACCTGTAAGGCCCAATGGGCTTATGACAAAGCATGGTGTCCGGCGTCTGTCCATCCGTCCTTCTGTTAACTTTTTGTAGAGACTCATTGACCAGTGCGGATTATAATTTATAGCCTAGGTGGCTCAGTGCTCCCCTATACGTACCACAGGGCCATGTCCTGACAACCTATTTTCATCTCCAGATGCACAAGTCCTTGAAAGATGAAGCTTTGTGTACAGACATTTTGACTATAGAGGATTATAATCTATAGCTTTGGTGGCCCTAATTAAGTTTATATCGCTTCTTTATGCTGATGACACTGTCCTAGTAAATGACAATCCAGCTAATGTACAATCTTCATTGAACAATTTTCACGAATATTGCAGAAAATGGAAACTAAATATCAATATCTCGAAAACAAAAGTTGTCCTATTTGGAAGAGGTCCTGCAAATAGATCAAAGTCTTCTTTTACAATTGTAGACAACCCTATTACTGTAGTTGATGATTACACATACCTTGGTATTATTTTTCATAGAAATAGGCGACTTGTAAAAGCCATTAAAAAATTATCGGAAAGTGCAACAAAAGCCGTGTTTGCATTACTTCAGAAAGCTCGAAATATGAGTATCACTATAGATTGCCTTTTAACTGCTTTTGACATTATGATTGTTCCTATCATGATCTACGGTTGCGAGGTGTGGGGCCATGAAAAACTCAATATTATTGAAAAGGTTCATTTACAATTTCTTAAGTTAGCAGATGATTTCCACTGTATATAACTATCTACAAGAGAATGTTATCTTTTTGGCATAAATTAGCTTCTTCGTCCTCGAATCGTAAGCTCTCCGAGATCATGTATTCTTTTATGGCACTGAACCTAAGATATTCCCTAGAGTTCAACCCCTGGTTAACCTCGATAAAATATATTCTCGATAACTGCGGCCTTTCATATGTTTTTTATAACCCATTTAGTTGCTCGACATCTTGGCTTGTTTCAATGGTAGATTCGATCCTTAAAGATCAATTCACTCAAATATGGAGATCAGAAATAGCCACAAAAGGGTTTTTACTACAAGTTATTTAAGAAAAGCCCTTCTTTTGAGGAATATCTTTATCTTGATAAATCGATATATATGCCATTATTACAATTCAGAACCAGCAATCACAAACTACCAATTGAAACAGGCAGATGGCAAGCAATTCCTAAAACAGAACGTACATGCAATCTGTGTAACTCGCCCGCTATTGGTGATGAGTTTCACTACCTACTGAGGTGTGAGGCTCTCCACCACTATCGGGTCCAACTCATTGACAACTATTATTTCACTTGGGCAGACCTTTTCTAATTCAAACAACTAATGTCAATTAATGATACCAAAAAATTGAAAAAACTATCAACATTTATAAAGATCATTCTAACTAAATCCTGATTCACATTGCTTGTACAATAACTGTGAATATGAATGTTTTAATCAATTGTTACGAGTGGCGAACCAACCATAACAAAGAACGGGTAAGACACAACAAGTAAAGTATATACAGATTTAATTACAAATAAAACATGAAAATATAGATACAAATGGTTTGGCAGTCTAACAAAATATCACAGCACAGTAGCAAATATCAATAGCTTACTTTTTCACAGTCCATGAATTACAGTCCAGAGAATAATATTCACAGTAAAATCCAACAGCCGACATGGCTAGTATAATCCAATAGGAAAGGGGCCGACATGGCTAAAGTCCCGACATGGGAAAACACTTTCAAAGTCACTATGTGATCATTTGTATTATAAAACTTAGACTGAAAAATAACTTAGAAATTAGGCTATCTTAAGGTGTTTGAAGGCTTGTAGTGAATTGCGTTATGTAAGAGTAAGCTGGCTAGGGACATTCATTAAAGGTATAGTGTAAGCTGGTTTAATTGAATGCTTTGGCTGTGATTGAGTTTAGTACAAGCTAGATGTAGAAGGTAAAATATGTACTGAATGAGTGCATGGGAATATATGAAACTTAGTAAATGTAAGTTGATGACTATTAAAAATGATAAATATATGATAAATATATGATACTCATAACACAATGCTTATACCCATCTTCAGTCTCTTGTTATTCGCTTAATGAAAATTTCCTCTGTTCATCTTGGAAACTATGAATTTTTCTTTGTTATATATTTCTATGCTCATGTACCACCGTTGGTGGCGTTTCTGAGAAATAAATGAATTTGAATTTGACAGAACTGACAGAAGCTGACACTTGATGTACAGACTCCTTGACTAGTGATGATTATAAATTGTAGCTTTGGTGTCCCTGTGGCCCCTAATAAGGGCCACAGAGGCCACGCCCTAAAACCTATTTTCATTTTCTTCTCCAGAACCATAAGGCCTAGAAAACTGAAATTTTGTGCGCAGATTCCTTGAATAGTGGGGAATATAAAATGTAGCTTTGGTGGCCCTGTAGCCACTGATAAGGGACGCAGTGCCAACACCCTCAAAACATATTTTCATCTTCATATCTGGAAGCATAAGGCCTAGAAAGATGAAACGTTTTGTACTGACTCCTTAGTTATCTGGATTCTAGATTAGATTACATTTGGTGAGACTGTGGATCCCTACTAAGGTGGGGAACCACAATTGCCACAAATTAAAGCAAAATTGATATGAAGCCCAATGAGCTACAGAGCCAATGGCTCTAATTTTTGCATTTTCGAAAGATCGTTTAGTAAATTTGTCACTTTCACATTATCCGAATATGCTTAATGGTTGTTCATATTTCTTTGTCAGACTTAAAGTATTGAATTATCTGATTGAAATTACGATGATTATACACAGGTGAACACAATCATGTGTTCTTCACTGCTGCAGAAAAAGTTAAAATATTCTTAAGGTACCCTGAAAGACATTAGATGTCCTTACAATCCTTGTATATACTCACTGCCCCCGCTCAATGATATTGTCATTTGTTTCTTTATTGTCTTTGTTAAAAAAGCAGTGTTCATTTCATATTTCGAAAGCATTTTCATGATAAACGATTCAAGGTCCAACCGGTTGGAGAGAACATTTATTACAAACCTACTCGTAAGAAACATTTGAAATTCATTGCATTGATTAACATTGGCTGTGCGTTTTCTTTTCTAAACAGTATATAGACAAAATAGGAGTATCAAATTTATTGTTCATATCTATTTTGAAACAATCACAAATTTATGCAAATTGCATATTTCTCTCTGTATAATATTGTAGTCAGTAAACAAAGATGTATTTAGGAATTGGTTTAGCTGTTATATTCATTGCATGGCACATCCAAGATGTATGCCCTTTCATAATGGTGTGCAAAATTGTTGCAATCATATCCATGATTAATTTAACATATGATCGATATTCGATTGAACAGATTACTTTACTTCATGATATATTGTTACATTTTTTACAGCTAAGATACCGAAAAGGCAAGATTAACATATAAAGAAAATTTGCGGCGATGCTAAGCGAACAATTCTCAATTTTGTTACATGTTTTTGCAATTGTTACATTTCAAGTTGCAACAAAGCGTATGGAAACCATACATCTCTTGTGTCACACACATGTCCTGCGCAAATACAACAAGCTTATCCCGTGCCTTCTGACTCTTGTAGTTGTAGAATAAAAAGTCGTTAAACGTGAATAGACATTGTTTTGAAACTTAGTTAAGGTGACTTCTAAAAAAATGATGTAACATTATTTTGCTCGTCAGTGTATTATATTCTCTGTTTGTGAGATGATTTAGCCTACGCGAGTCATGTATATGCTATGTCCAAGCGAAAAAGAAAACAGCTGTTCATATTCCACATTCAGCTTGTGTCTTGGGGAATAAAAATAAAATTTGATCAATTTTGAGTTACTTTGAAATACCAGTTAATAAGGTTCACAAAGTTTCAGTGACATAATGAACTGTTTCTCATTTGTGTTGTCCAGACAAACATTAAATGAGCAAAAGAATATTATGTTTTACATCGTTATATAAATAGAACAAACAAAATTTTTAGAGATAAACATATGTGACTTTCCCATAAGTTGACGATTACAGAAAACTCTTACACAGTCCTTTGTCTGCTTTAAACCATGCGGTCTGCTACAACTGTGCTCTTGATTTGTATTGTATGTAAGTACTCGTGGCTACATTGAGTTTATTTACACAAATAATCTGTAAAACATTAAATATCGACTGAAATGGTCTATGACCACTTAAAGGATTAATAAAAATCGGACTCTAAACTTCCTTAATACGCCTTTAATTACACTGCCGGATTAGCGCCGTTGAACAGAATCTGTATTCGTTTTATCAATATTTTGCGGCTAACCTTAAGAGCATCGAACCAATATTCATTAAATAAATCCTTAGAAGCGTAATGGTGTACTTTTCATGTATTATATATTTTATGTATTGAATTATGAATCAATTGGCCTTTCAACAACCTATCTAATTTAATTTTAAATAACTTAACTTCCTTATGCTTCTTTAGAAGAAGCTGAGCTTAAGGGTGTTATCTAAACTAAATATTATATTCCTCACAAAAGTACTCACGGAAATAGAAATAAAATGGTTTTTGGCGTTCATTTCTTTATTACTCGACTAATGTAATGTTCAAATAACTAAGTTTTTCCCAACTAGGCCATATGAAATCATTGCAAAAATATATTTTAAAGTGCCTTTGTTCAGGTAAAACTGCACAAAATTTGCATATTTTAATACATTTGGAAACCTGCTATAGCTTACGTCACTCTCAGCAATGTTTGTGACAACAAACCTGCAACGCTATTTTCACTTGAATTTGCAGTTGCACGTGCGCTGCCACAGCAATTCTGCCATTGACAACAAACGAATGAATGAACTCGTAAAAATAGTAGCTTGTAAAACACATGTATGTCTGTAAACTTTAAGGAAACCACGTTCTTTTTCAATTATTTGATGAATTCTGCAATCATATAAGATATGAATAATAGAGGACATAAGATGTCATATTATTGTATATTAAACGATGTATTTTAGAGGACGGTACTGAGATTACAGATCATTTGCATACTATAGCTTGCATCAGAAAGATACATTTCGACTTTGAAATAATTTCAAGGCGTGAAAATGACACGTTTTTCTCTCCTGTAAATTCATATATTTCTGGGGATTTTACAAAAACTGTCTGAAACAAAAGTTGGGAAAAAACGATTGTGAAAGAATATTTAGAATACAAATATCAAGTTAGTTCAAAATAAAGAAATAATCGACAAAAAGCATTTTATTTCTATTTCCGTGAGTACTGTTGTAAACGAAATATACTATTCATCACTAGCCAAAAAGTCTGTACGCAAAGTCTCAGCTTTCTGGGCTTTATGCTTCTAGAGAAAAAATGAAAATAGGCTTTAAGGCTTGGCCCCTGTGGCCCTTATTAGGGGTTACACAGCCATCAAAGCTATAAGTCCTCAATCCCCAAAAGAGGAATCTGTACACAAAGTTTAAGTTTTCTTTCCCTTTGCTTCTGGAGAATGAACAAAGTTTACGAATGGATTACTAAAGGACGGTGGGCACCTCGCCATGTCATTAGCCCATCGGCCCCTACAGGTCTGACGAGCTTTTCAATGACTGAATATATTTTTTTCAAGTACATATGAGAGTACAGGGAAATATCAAAGTTGACATTGATTTTAAGTGTCCCTTATTTAGTCATACATACACATAAGACATGTATCACCTTTACACTTGACAATAAGACATGTATCACCTTTACACTTGACAATAAGACATGTATCACCTTTACACTTGACAATAAGACATGTATCACCTTTACACTTGACAATAAGACGGACACTGCGGATAGAGCACAGACACTCAGAGAATACACATAAGACATGTATCACCTTTACACTTGACAATAAGACATGTATCACCTTTACACTTGACAATAAGACGGACACTGCGGATAGAGCACAGGCACTCAGAGAATACACATAAGACATGTATCACCTTTACACTTGACAATAAGACGGACACTGCGGATAGAGCACAGACACTCAGAGAATACACATAAGACATGTATCACCTTTACACTTGACAATAAGACGGACACTGCGGATAGAGCACAGAGACTCAGAGAATACACATAAGACATGTATCACCTTTACACTTGACAATAAGACGGACACTGCGGATAGAGCACAGAGACTCAGAGAATACATATAAGACATGTATCACCTTTACACTTGACAATAAGACGGACACTGCGGATAGAGCACAGAGACTCAGAGAATACACATAAGACATGTATCACCTTTACACTTGACAATAAGACGGACACTGCGGATAGAGCACAGACACTCAGAGAATACATATAAGACATGTATCACCTTTACACTTGACAATAAGACGGACACTGCGGATAGAGCACAGAGACTCAGAGAATACACATACGACAAATATCACCTTTACACTTGACAATAAGACGGACACTGCGGATAGAGCACAGACACTTAGAGAATACACATAAGACATGTATCACCTTTACACTTGACAATAAGACGGACACTGCGGATAGAGCACAGAGACTCAGAGAATACACATAAGACATGTATCACCTTTACACTTGACAATAAGACGGACACTGCGGATAGAGCAGAGACACTAAGAGAATACACATAAGACATGTATCACCTTTACACTTGACAACAAGACGGACACTGCGGATAGAGCACAGACACTCAGAGAATACACATAAGACATGTATCACCTTTACACTTGACAATAAGACGGACACTGCGGATAGAGCACAGACACTCAGAGAATACATATAAGACATGTATCACCTTTACACTTGACAATAAGACGGACACTGCGGATAGAGCACAGAGACTCAGAGAATACACATAAGACATGTATCACCTTTACACTTGACAATAAGACGGACACTGCGGATAGAGCACAGACACTCAGAGAATACACATGGATAAAAGCATGCATAAAATGTATTTAAAGATGAATAATGCATAGGCTCATTCAAGGTGAAACTTACAATCAAATGATAATGCCTACATCTTTTTCTTCTTTAATAAAGTGCAGACACCAGTTCAAAAAGTATTTATCATCCAGAAGAGAGTGATAAAAAATGTTTATCCTTATAATTGTCACTAGAACCCGATTGTTAGAAACGCTTCTCATATTGTTTATCGCTGACCAATTCTAAATGTCAAAAAAGTAAGAATTGTTGTTTTATTTGACTTTGAATAATTTTTTATAAATGTTGTTATATACAGTCGAACATAACTCATTTCCCTTTAAAAATTGGTTAAAACTGAAAAAAAATCTATCCTTGAAAGTTGGGAAGTTTCGGCCTACGATCTGTACAACCGCTTTGGTCTCATTGCTTCGTCAGTCTTACGAGTCCAGATCAACGGAAAAAATAAGTAACTCTCAGGAATAATCACTTGCCCCTTAGGCGTTGTAATGCCAATCCTGTCTTGCTTGAAAGGATTTTAAACATACTTTTCAATATTTTTCATACATAAAATATCGTGCAATTTTCTGACTGAATTCACATTTTGTTTTAGGGTGTGGCAACTGTGTTCCCACTTAGTAGGGTCACCAAATGCACAATTTAAAAATCCTCCTTATGTAACTTAGGAATATGTTGACAAGGCTTCAGCTTTCTAGGCCTTAAGCTCCTTGAGAAAAAGATGAAAACAAGTTTAAACGGCTTGGCCCTGTGGCCCTGATTAGGGTCCACAGTGCCACAAAGGCAATAAATTGTAATATTAACTAATCAAGGAGTTTATACACAAAGTTTCAGCTTTCTAGGCCCAATGGTTCTGGAGAAGAAGATGAAAATCAATTTTAAGGATGTTGCCCCTATGGCTCTTATTAGGGGCCAGAGGGCCACCAAAGCTATAATTTAAAATCCTCACTAGTCAAGGAGTCTGTACACACAATTTCAGATTTCCATACCTTTTGGTTCTAGAGAAGAAGTCGAAAATAGGTTTTTAGGGCGTGGCCCCTGTGGCCCTTATAAGGGGTCAAATGATCACCGAAGTTACAAATTATAATCCCCTCTAGTCAATGAGTATATACACAAAGTTTCATCATTCTAGGCCTTATGGTTCTGGAGAAGAAGATGGAAATAGATTTTAAGGCCGTGGCCCCTGTGGCCCTTATTAGGGGCCAGAGGGCCACCAAAGCTATAATGTATAACCCTCGCTAGTCAAGGAGTCTATACACACAATTTCAGCTTTCCACACCGTTTGGTTCTGGAGAAGAAGTCGAAAACAGGTTTTTAGGGCGTGGCCCCTGTGGCCCTTATAAGGGGTCAAATGATCATCAAAGTTACAATGTATAATCCCCACTAGCCAAGGAGTCTGTACACCAGGTTTCAGCTTTCTAGGCCTTATGGTTCTGGAGAAGAAGTCGAAATTCCACAAAGGCAAGATAAGCTACAAATTGACTACACAGTTGTGGAGAAGAACCTTTGTCCTCAGGTTGTCGTGTAAATCATCCACATTCGTGATAAGTGATTTGAAGCTGTTTAATGTTACATTATGGTGTGCACTATTAAGTACATTTTTAGAAGAAGCATGAGTTTTAAAAAGGAACACTTGGTATACTTAATTTTGCCTCTGTGTTTTTACCATGCCACTTTGAAGTTTGACTTGATAACTTAGTTAATATACCGTTATTCCAGTCGGTGAATGTGGCACCCTTGCTTTGTCCCCGGAACAAGCCAAGATCGATGCCGCTGCTGATGAACCCGATCTCCTGCACATGCTTGACTTCTTCAAGGGCAAATCTGACATCAGTGAAATGACATCACTTCTCAAGAAATACAAAGTTGTAGATGCGATCGGTAAAAATGGCTTGGATGTATGCGCCCCATGCAAGCAATTTGTCAATGAAGCTGCTAAAACAAATGTTGGAATTAGGATCCTTTACAAGGCTGTTGAAGGACAAGCACCAGACATCAAAGACCTGTACGAACTGGCAACAAAAGGAACTGGAAACATGGCACACGATATTGATGCTGCAAGGAAGAAAAACAAGAACTACATCCAATTTAATGAATTGTTTAACAGTAACAAAACACTGTCGTCTGCTCTCCTCACCGAAAAAATGGTTGATTATTTCACTGGAAAACCAATCAGAATAGACCCCGCTCTTTTAAAACAGGTAAATGCTGGACATGTTTTATTTACGGAAGAGAACATTGCACAGGCAAATCTCCTACTACTAATTGCATCACTTAAGGAAAACACTGGCGTCGTGATTCAACTCCAAAACAGCTTTGCAAACCCACCCTTTGACTTTTACTCTCATTTGAAAATGCTTCGTCAATTCAACACCTCGACCCTATCCAAGTTAAAGGTACTTGCTGGAGCTAATAACAACAGCAAATACGTGGTAGCAGGAGGACAACAGGCCTTTGTAACCCACCCAGGGGTTGTGAAGATATTGAACGACAGAGTAAAGATTCAACAACTACTGAAGGAAAAATCACAGGATCAAACAAAAGGTAGGTATTATTTAGCTCATCAGGCCTGACAGACCAGATGGGTCTACTACATGGCATTACTACATACTATTTTAATGACAGTTTTTAGTAAGAAAATGATCTTAAGGCTTCTATCCTTTAGTATATTTCATTTTTACGTTATATTGCAATTATTAGTTACACCTGGAACATTTACTGACATCCCTACATTGAACAATGTTTGAAAAGGGTAACAACATTTTACGTAAGTGATATGTTAACCTCGTCAAACTAACATTAATTATAGTGATATCTTATTTGTTGGCATAATGTTTTTTAATTCACAGCTGAAACCTTGGTGATTGCATACCTTTCGGATCTGCTCAGCCTGACTTTCCAAGTCTACAAAGATGCTGTAAAACCCAGGTCGACTTCTTCTGTTTGAATAGATAAGTGTCAATAAAATATTGAAGATGTGTGTTAGTTTTCTGTTTTGCTAATTGACAAAATCATAAATTATGGTATAAATTCTGCACTGAAGGAATGAAATATTTCAATTAACACCAATTTCGGACGATTCAGTCAAAAGGATAGCCCACTAGCTTACACTCTCACATTCACATATCTACAAAGTCAACAATAAAAAGGTATGATTTTGCAGGATTGACATTAACAAAGCATAATGATGTACGACTTTTAACCCTCACGCAGTATCGTTAATGACACCACCTTTGCGGCCATGTGGGCCTCAGAGGCCCAGGCACATGCACATGTAATTCAGGAACGCTGCGAGGGAAAAAGGGCCAATATCATTTATGATGTTATGTATAATATGTCACCTTTGTGTTCCAATCCTTACCAACTGATCGGTGATATGTTTATTTGAGACTCATTTGCAGGCTTTTTTGGTAAAACCTTATTTAGAGTAAGTGTAAAGAAACTGAATTCACATGTAAGAGTAAACGCTAGATCATGTGATACCTATTGTTTCAAATTTCGTTATTCAAGTTTACATGGAACAAAGGTTAACATTATGCATCGACATAGTGACAGAAATTAAACGTTGTCAAACGTGAAATTGAAACCGAAGTTTCATGATTCACAGTAGTCTGACATTATAATATTCATTATCGCCATAATGCGCATTATTGGTTCGTTCCTACAGGCCAATTCCGACCAAAAGAGCGTAAGATGCACGTGTGCATTAAATTCAGAGTTGCCAACGAAATCCAAAATCTCTTTAATCCGGGTTAAACAAATTCTTCATTCTCTTGCCACAGGGATACAGATTATTCACAACATCACCTCCACCAAATTGAAACTTTGCATGAATGGGATATTTGACCATGAAGGCCAGTTATCGCCCCTGTTTTTGGTGGCTTCAAAGAACTCAATCATATGAACTGCCGTTTACGATCATGATCTTGAACCTTAATAAATCAGGAGAGTTTGGTTTACCAAAAATTCTCTTATTCGTCAATAACAAAAAATAACGTTACTTTGGATAGTGAACAGTAAGAAAAAGAAACATGTTGCCAATAGTTTATGCCACAAGTCAAGAGGTTGGGACAGTGTTATTGGGTTGGATACACTATTAAAGGGGGTCTGTAACCCAAATTTTTAACTTCCAGAGTTTTATTAGCAGGGCCCCGAAAGAGTCGTAAATGCTCGGTAGGGGCGAACTCGTTTGGTTAACAACTGCTTCCAGCTGACAGCCAGTACCAAGTTTGTGTCATATGACCCCCTTACCCGTATAGACGCTCTTGTTAACGATGGTCAATTTGGTTTCACAAGATAGGTTGTTGATTCCCTTTAAGCACACAAAGATGTAGTTAATTTATGGTATTGAAGAAGTTGGGGGGCAAATCACAATTTCGATTAACGTCACTTGCATCAGATTATTGACCGACAAAGCGTGATAACTTGAATTTACTTGCAGAACGTCAGATGGCACATTACACTGCCTTTTAGAGTAAAGAAGTTGTAAATGCCTAATGGTATAGTCAAAAACTATATTTAAAACAACATAAAACATCAATTGTATAAATTAATTAAACGTGTACGTCAACATCACAATACGCCCGAGACACACCAACAACTGGTCATTGCATTGCAGAAAGAGTGGGGTAATACTGCATGGGGACTCAATCAATGTGTCCATTCATTTACAAGGGGAAGTCAAGCAAGAATTTTTGCAAATGCCAGGAATTCATAAGACTGACTTAAACGCCATCTTGTGATTAACAGAATACGGAAACAAACCTAAAACTAGTGTTTTTGTTTTAGCTCGCTCTTTAACATTTGACAATTTTCGCTTTGATATCATTGAAATCATGTACCTTTTTAGTTTTTTAAGGCGAAGAAAAAGATTCTCTGAAAAATTACATATGCGTTTCAGTTTTTGGAGAGTATATTATTTTTGCTTTGTAATGTTTTTCGGATGTTGGTTTATCTACCTCAGGAAGTAATCTCAAGGGGTATTATTTATTTATTTTTTATTGCGATTCTGTATATTTTGTACCGAAACAAGGGTTTTATTCACTCTGGGCCTTTGAGGCCCGAGCTTACAGCAAACGTATGTATTTTCTTAAAACGTCGATAAAAAAGCAGTATCTTGTCTACAGTTATGACATCAGATGTAGCCTTAGAAAACATACTAATGGAGGAATACATGAAGTAAGAAGTCGATTAGTTCAAATGTGTTGATTCTGGGTAATGTCAAACATGTAACCGGGCCTCAAAGGCCCCACGATACTGCGTGAGGGTTAATGACTGACAGGTACAGCCAGCTTAAAGCTAAGAATAGTCATGCTATGCACAGCAGGTGTGAAATTACAATTATCAAAACAGTGAAAATATATGACAAAACTCAATGTACATGTATATGATAATGACATGTCTTATCAACTGTCTGAACACACACATATCCTTCGATGTCAGAGAAATACCGTAAACCCTTGATGACACCCAACTCTCTATTTTTCAAAACTGTCTACATCTTAGCATTCAAGAGTTGCAACAAATACAAATTGTGTTTTGTGAATTCAATTAATGACTATGAAAATGTTGTGAATATATACATATGTACTAGTCAAGGAGTTTGTACACAAAGTTTCTGCTTTCTAGGACTTAATGCTTCTGGAGAAGAAGATGAAAATAGGTTTTAGGGCGTGGACCCGATGGCCCTTATTAGGGGTCACAGGGCCACCAAAGCTACAATTTATAATCTTCACTAGTCAAGGAGTCTGTACACAAAGTTTCTGCTTTCTAGGCCTTATGCTTCTGGAGAAGGAGATGAAAATAGCTTTTTAGGGCGAGGCCCCTGTGGCCCTTATTAGGGGTCACAGGGCCATCAAAGCTACAATTTATAATCTTCACTAGTCAAGGAGTCTGTACACAAAGTTTCTGCTTTCTAGGCCTTATGATTCTGGAGAAGAAGATGAAAATAGCTTTTTAGGGTGTGGCCCCTGTGGCCTTTATTAGGGGTCACAGGGCCACCAAAGCTACAATTTATAATCCTCACTCTCTCAGGGCCACCAAAGCTGTTACGCTAATGTTTATCTTTATTTTCAAATTTTGAAGTTCATGACTTCTCTCCTCTCTACTCTGATGTACATTCCCCAGTAACATTCTCACTTGCTAGAGCCACTTCTTGTATAGACGAGAGTGATAACTCTATAGTTATTGATAACCACCGAGATTCCTCTCAATCCAGTAATGTAATCAAACCCAAAAAGTATGATAGTGATAATTCACAGAAGTTTAGAAATAGTATTGATGTTAAAAAGACAAACGATCTGTGTATTAAAGCTGATCTAGCACGGGAAGGTCAGTGTGACCTGCAGTCTGAGGTCAACTGTTTTGAAGAGGTCACGCACGCTCTATGTAGTGCAGCGTGTGATGCGTTCGAGACTTGATCGCATTATGCAGGTAAACGAATACCTAAAAAGAAACCTAATAAGCCCTGGTTTAACGCCGAATGCAAAGATAAGAGGAAACTTTATCTAAAGTCTAGACGACGTTACAAAAAATCTCCAAGTAAACTAAATAAAACATATTCAAAATACCATGCTAAAATGTACAAGAAATGTATGAATAAGAACATTAAAAGATTCAAGAACAGAACAAGTGAAATGTTAAGAAATTATCAAATGTATTCCCCTAACTGCGACATTACTATTGAAGAAATCCAGAAAGCTATTAAATCCCCGAAACGTAATAAAAGCAGTGGTGTATATTTAATTTGGCGTTCTAGAATTTGATAGTATGAGGAAGACAAGAGTAATTCTATGGACGAACAACTTTTTTATTTGGCAGTTGCAAATGTCAATTAAAGAATTTGTTGATCCATAGAATCACTCGTGTCTTCAGCTCTGGTTATCATATATCGGATACAACTGCAGTTTTCTGAAACAAACCTTCTGCGAGCTACCTAAGCCACATATGCAAAATAAGATTAAAATTAGTAAATGTTGTAATTTTGCTGAATTTCACTGAAGTATGCTAGTTCCAGTTGTTGCTCGCAGGCTTCATAACAATGCACAGCCACACTATTGTTATGGACTCTCCCTAAAAATGATACAAGAAGTCGTGGTAAAAGTGAAATACTATTGAAAGCGGGGTTTTATCAATACACCTCAAGGTACAATTGAGAAGCACAAATGATAGAAATTCTGTGGAAATGTAAGTGGATATAACACGTCATTACTGAACAGAATGTTACATTCTCTGACAGCAGTTGACTATAACAAATCATTATGGATCCCTGTTATTCATCTACGGCCGTTTTTAAAAGTTTTAATTTGCTAGATATCCTTATTGAATACAAGATTATACAAAGCAAATTATAATTCTACTAGTTGTAGAAAATATAGTCGTTAAAAGTGAACAGATATTGTTTGGGAACATAGTTGAGATGATTTCTTTAAGAAAAGATGGAACATTGTTTTGACGGTCTGTGTAATAGCTTTCCTGTTCGTGAGATAACTTAACCTACATTGTACTTGAGGAAAGCAAATGCAATATTCAAGCGAAAAAGAGAACAGCTGTGTTTTTTCATAATCCACAGTCAACTTGTGTCTTTGGAATCAAAACTTATTTTTTTTATGCATCTAAAATTAATAAAATTTATAATACGCAAAGTTTCAGTAACATCATGAACATTGTATTCTCTAGACAAACATTAAATGAGCAAAATATAACATTAGTTACTTCATTATCAAAATAGAACAAAACAAGTTTAAGAGATAACAATATGTGACTTTCACATAAGTTGACGATAACAAAACACTAGTACTCTTACACAGTCCTTTTCTGCTTCAACCATGTGGTCTGCTCAAATCGTACTCTTGCTTTCTATCGTCTGTAAGTATTAATTTTGGTCTCAATATTATCCAAACATAACCTGTACACCATTAAAGATCGACTGAAATGGTCTATGGCCACTTTTTTAGATTCATAAAAGAGGGATTGTAATTTGACATAGACTCTTGTTTGAACCTCCAAAATCGGACAGGAACCTGCCGAAATACGGCTTTTAATATACACTTCCTGATTAGCGCCGGTGAACAGAATCTGTGGTCACTGACGCGTGTCTGCACTTTCATGACGTGTCAGTAAAACAGTTATTTCACCTAGTGACGAAACAGGGTTCCTCCTTGATAGACTGCATTGGCGCTGTTACAGGTAGACTTTTCTGTGCAGGTGATATGAAGGTCTGATGTTTGACTATTATTTCCGACAATAAGAACTAACCAATTCCTTATAGTTTTACTTAGCAAGTGGTACAAAATCTATAATCAAACAGCTACACAATTTTAAATTTATATGAATTAACTACATGCTAAAAATATTTTCTAATGAGTTATATGCTTATAATATTACCGTGGTAATTGGAAAGGAAAGAAAAAGAACACAGTGAAAGGTATATCTTCAGTATTATGGTATGAATGATGCCACAGTCGATAATCTTTAGTTATTTCTTATCAATCTCCATATTTTATAATACATCTCTACAGTGGTGGATCCATTAAAAATACTAAAAAAAGGTTCGATTCATATAAAAAAGGTTTTTCATAAATAGATTCCGCAAATACATATAGGTAAAGTCACATTTTCAGAGGGGTATCTTACAAATAAATCGACTCACAGTTTATAAAGTCAAAGTAAATAGTTTGTTTAGACGGCGTCATTGCCATTTGGCCCCTTTTTAATGAGAATAATGTACATCTGCTGTTTTGGTTTGCAGCAGGCTTGTCTCTAGACATTATGGTAGATAAGCTGCTGGAGACAAGCCAAGTCATTCTTGAGTTTTCAAAGTGTTCGCCTGTCACTTTTGATGGGGTATACGAATTATGAAAAATGCCTAATAAAAGTGTATGTGGCCTCGATTATATGTTCCTTATTTTTCAATATACATGTATAATGGTAATTGGGATAATGACCGGTGATGTTCCAAAATTCATTACATAACCTCTTATTTCTATTTCGATTAATGTGATTGTATTTTTTTTTCATACACAGATCTTTAGCAGTATGAGTATAACATAATAAGTAATAATGATAATTTCATATGACTTTTTCATAAAACATTCATATCGATTACAGTTCTCGTCTTTTACACAAACTATAATCCAAAGAAGATCCAATATTTTGAAATTCTTTTCTCTCAAGTGAAACACTTGAAAACTTAACATTATCATTTAAATACTAAGAATAGCAGTTGTTATTATATGGTTGAGGGTGAGATACTCTGTTTTATTATATAATTAGCAATGAAATATAGGGTTATACAGTGAAAATATAATCCATATTTTAAGAAAAGCAGTAGAAAGTCATATTTTCACTGCAGTGAAAATATAATCCATATTATCACTGCGGTGAGAAAAGTAGGACCAAACCTATTACCTCCCTTTGAAACACGATTATCTCCCTTTGAGCAAACCGAGATTAACGCACACCTCACGTTACGGCGTTGTTTAGGTTTGAAGAAAAACAACTCCTTACGATGTTTTTACTGTTACCATTTTGCAGTGCCAATGTATCCTTAGATATCGAAAAACCACCGAAGTTCATACCTTTTTGCCGTTGTTAATTATTGTTCATTTTATCGCAAAATAAATTTAGAGTTCTGTCACACCGACATAGCGCTTCACTCACTGTATCAGTTCCCATCCAAACTGTCTTTCCAAAATACGAAAGGAGCCTTTGTTAAAACCCAAAACATATTTTGGATCTGATTTTAATAAACATTCACAAATAATATGCTTTCCCAAGACCAATGATGAGCTATTTCTATCAAACTATTTTTTACCGAGAACGGGTAAACGGAGTTGCTAGACTGTCATTCACCACAACAGCGAAGCTTTGCATTCCGACTATGTTTTATGATCTTAAAATAATATAATAAATAGACCATTTCATTGTTTTTGCCGAATATCACTTCTATCTAATCTCGCGAAGTGAGAAAGTGTCATTTATAATATCACTTTCTCATTCCACTCGATGAGATAGAAATTATTTTCGGCAAAAACAATGAAATAGTCTCTATCAATCAGTGAAATAACCCCTATAATAACCTTTATTGTCACTCTACTGAGTGGTGATAAACCTTATCGACTCGAGTGACGTCCAATTCAAGACTTTGACGTCATGTAACAATGGTCTGACGTCATGAATTCTCATATGACGTCAAAGTATTACCGTGGTGACATGCTCTTCCAAGCGGCCGCTCAACATGATATTTGCCTTTTTGACGAAATTAGGAGTATTTTATGATATAATAAAAAGAATGTCTGTCAATTCTTGACAAATACATGTTTATCTAATTTTGTGAGGTAGAAAAGTTAAATAATTTAACTCGTGGCTGCGCCACTCGTGAAAATGTAAACTTTCTACCTCACTTGATGAAATAAACATGGCATTAGTCAAGAAAAGACAGATATCATCTATTTAGTGTTTGAAAAAGGTTCACGGATTGTTACAAGTAGTATTAAGGGTACAGGGAAATATCAAATTGATCTTAAGCGTCCCTTATGGATGACAACGAAGCTAAATGTACAAACACTACAGAAAATACACATGGATAAATGCAGGTAAACACTGTATTTACATATGATGGATAATGCAAATTCTCTTTGAAGGTGAAATTAAAAACAAAATGATAATGACGTAGACATACAACTGATTCGTCTAACAAAAGGTACAAACACCCCTTTAACCCCTTCACATAAATGTTCAGTGTTCAGAATATGACAAGGAGCCTATTAACCCCAACATCACATGAACAAGAATTAAATGGTATAAATTGGTGAGAGTGACGTTGTGATTTTGGAAATTTAGTCACGGTCAAATGAATTACAAAATTTACATCTAAGTTTGATATTTACAAAAGAGGAAGGCAATTCACAACTTCCATTTTAGATGTTCAAGTATCCATCTCGAATAATAATGTAGAAACAAATGTATTCTATAAACCTACTGACTCTGAACAGTACCTAGACTTTAAATAATTCGTGTCTCCCACGTCATACAAAATAGTGTCCAATATTCACTAGCAAGATGCATCCGGATGATAGATTAGATTCTGATCGTGTAGAATATAGACTACATGAATTAAAAGAACTATTACTACAAAGAAACTATCCAAGGCAAACTATTGATGACGCCATTCAACGAGCAGAAATGAACATTTGTATAAACATTAAATCCCAGAAACCTTGAAATATTCCCGAAACTTCGAGAAACGCTTCAACCTTACAAAGGTGTGATACCTTAAAGGACAAACTCACACAGGTTACTCTCATCAAAAGTGAGTGAGTGAGTGAGTTGGTGTTTTACGTGTTTTGAACAATATTTCAGTTATTAAACACGTGGTAAAAAAACAGGGTAAAAGTATTAAAGTAATATTAACAAAGGCTAAATTTGATCAGTCAGATTATGTTGAAAAATCAATTAGCAAGTGTGGTAGATCAAATTCTTGAACATGCCCGTACTTATTACAAGGAAAGGAATTGAAGTTTAAAAGTGGACACCTATTCTATGTACGGGAGAACACGACATGCGCATCTAAAAATTTATAATATGTTTTGGCGAGGATTACATAGGACAAACTGGAGATACACTCAGATCACGAGTGAGGGTCCATAAACGGAAAATCCAAAAAACGGAAAGTTAAAGAAAATTACTCCCTAAAAACCGCCCTAAAAACCTATTTCCATCTTTTTCTCCAGAACCATGAGGCCTAAAAAGCTGAAACTTGGTGTACAGACTCCTGGACTAGTGAAGATTATAAATTGTAGCTTTGGGCGCCCTGTGACCCCTAATAAGGGCCACATATGCCACGCCCTAAAAAACTATTTTCATCTTCTGCTCCAGAACCATGAGGCCTAGAAAGTTGAAACTTTGTGTATAGACTCCTTGACTAGTGAGGATGATGAATAGTAGCTTTATAATAATAATAAAGGCAACAGGAACGTCCTTCAAATCTATTTTCATCTTCTCCTGAAGTATAAGGCCTAGAAAACTGAAACGTGTCGCCTATATACAGTGTTTAAAATATTGCCCGTCAGCCAGTCCTTGAACTGGTTACTTTTTACCAGGACTGGTAACTTTTTGGTCCGGACTGGTAACGTTTTGGTCCGGACTGGTAACTTTTCATTTTTTTCTTAAATTTCCCAAAGGAATTGACCAATGAATTTCATGACAGGCTAGATTTCCAATCTATTTTATACACTGCTCTATACTTAATTTTATGATTGGTGACCCTGTGGCCTCTACAAAGGGGGAATCACATTGGCCACACTCTACATCATAGTTGATGATGAAGCCTGATGAGCTACAGAGCCAATGGCTCTAATATTTTTATTACCGAGACCCTCGACTAGAAGATAATCCTGGACATCTCCTATATAAACAATCGAACAGATCAAAGGTTTGGTCAAAAAGTATATTTGGTTGTCTGAAATCGTTTTGCAACTGAGAAGTTTCCAATGAAAACATTAAAACAAATCATTAGCTTCTTTTTGATTTCGTTTACATGGAAAAGCAATGCTCTTTATTCTTTATTTTAACTCTTCTCATCTTTGATGTACTAGAATTAGTAGTACAAATATTTCATTCAGTATGTTTCTTTCCTCAACGTTTTGTTACTTTTAATAAATGATTGAATGAAATTCTAAGAAAAATGGGTAATTGATTTTAATGTGTTTTTAAGTTGGATAGTTTCGACTCTTAATTCTTAAAAACTACAATATTATAGTGCTATATGTAAGAAGGAACCACACTGAAAACTATAGTAGTATACGGAGGTATATGCTCATCAACCCTTTCGTTATGGTATCTTTATCATATTCACGATGTACTATGTACGCTATGAGTATGCTTGTCATACGTTACTCATGCATTTTTCCGATGTTATCCTTCGGTTTAACATCGTTATTCAATACTTTATTCAATACTTAAAGGCTACAGGCTTGTAGTACATTTGTTAAATACATTATCATCATATAAGTATTCATCATAATTATTATGTCTATATATAGAGGCATAGAATATATACATAGAAACATTCTGAACAATATTACTATTTGAACTTGACATTAATGCAACAAATTTATTTATATTAGGATATCTGAAATAATATGCTTTCAAGTATTTTTCCCTAAGATGTAAAAAGCAGGACACACAAGTAAAATATGGTATTCATCTTCTATTAAATTCAAGTGACAAAGATTACATTTTCTTTCTTCACGAGATATGTTTACATAGCGTCACGTCTCAATACATAGGTCATGTGAGGAACATCTGAAACGTGAAAGGGCCATTCGGATTTTTTTCATTTTTCATTACCTGATAGCTGGCTTTCATTTTTGAATACAAGGACCTTTGTTTACTGATAATTTCCATTTGTCACAATAACAGCTATGTCCATTGTCCTATCATATAAATATACATACAACGAATGTATTACAAACGTTGACAACAACTGCATTACAACAACTGCATTACAACAGATGCCTACTACACCACACACTACTCACCACCTAGTCATTAGCGAGCCATTCTTCGCAAAACATAGGGGTTTAATACTCCACACACTTGTTATCATATACATGCTAATAGTACACACTTGCTCCGTACTGTGGACGATTACTAGGGACGATAGATAAACACATCGTTTTTACTGAACTGTTGCAAACTAATTTGATGTCATTGTCAAACAACCATCATGAAATGCCATAGGAACATAATATCATGTATGTCAAACTGAACACAATGTTCATATACAAAATACTTCACATTTAAACAATTTAAGTATAATCTTCAGATTTTGACATTCTATACATTCAAACACTACACATACTCAAATAACACAATGAAATAACTAATCATTCCAAACAAAGCAATACTTACGCCAAAAGTCCTGGTACGTTATATGTGTAGTCCCCTAAATTATGATCTATTTCGTGTCGGTATTTTGGACAGGGCAAGCTGTTCATGCGGAAATAATTGTGAGAATTCTTACCATTACTTGTTTAATTGTAAATTATATAATTTAGAAAGATCTGTCATGATGGCAAACTTACGCAGTGTTACCAATTTGAACATTACTTGTGACTTACTCTTGTGTGGCAATGCTGATCTAAATATCTATTTAAATCAAAGTATATTCAAAATTGTTCAAACTTACATAAGTCAAACAAAAAGGTTCCTTTAATTATTGTATTAGTTTTGTATTTTATCTGTTCTCTTCTGTCCATCTTGTTAAACGAATGCAAATAATATTTAATGTACATATTAGGGAGAGGGTTTTTCTAAGTTGTATAACTTGTACCCAATCCTTTTCTTATGAATTAAATATGTTTAAACTAAACTTTTTAAAAAACACAACCTAGATCGCACATGGTGTGAATTTTGACTGTAAGGTACCCTGCACGTGCATTTCGCTTTTATACGGATGGTCACGTGAGTAACTACCCTGCTAGAGGACCTAGACTTGCTTAAGTCTAAAATACAATTAATATTGGAACAAAACCTGCTCAAAGGGATAAAATATAACCTTGTAATCTGACATTCATTAATTTGGCTCTGTAATCCTTTGATTATTGAAGAGAAAAGGATAATGCCATCTGCAAACAATAATAACAATATTTGGGAAATATCAGGATGTAGTTGAATGCCATGTGTACAGTTGGAATTGATTTGAGCTGGTAATTCATTTATGAAAAAAGTTAACAGAAATGGGCTTAAAATGCGACCTTGCCTCACTCCTAGTTGACTAATAAAAGTATCAGAAATCTCATTATTATTTCGCACACATACCTTTACATTCTCATAAATGCTGCCCAATAGTTTATTCATTTTGGTGCTAAGGCCATGACATCCCAAAAGTTCCCATAGTCTATCCCTCTGTACAGAGTCAAATGGCTTAGCAAAGTCAACAAAGAGCACATAAAATCTCCCTCCTTTGACACTGAGGTATCTGTTGTCCAAAGCTTGAAGTATAAATATCTTGTCAATAGTTGAATATCCCTCCCTATAGCCTGCTTGTTCTTCATTGATTTTATTGATTTTATCTGCCCAAAATACAAGCCTTTTAATGATTATGTATGTGAACAATTTACCAGATATACTTAGCAGTGAGATACCTCTATAAATGTTGACATTGTTGAGATTACCTTGTTTATGAATTGGCATAATAATCCCTATGACCAAGCCTCTGGAAATGATCCATTTTCTAAGATAACATAGTGTAAGTTGGTGTCCCGAACGAACGCACTGATAGCGCATAGAAGACGTACACAAAACGACATTAAAGCAAATGTAGCACGAATGAAGAACGATCTCAAACCGATTGATAAACAATGGAAAATGCATTGTCCAGTTTTTCCGTATGACAAGCGTACTCATAGCATACATAGGGTACATCGTGAATTTGATATAGATACCATGACGAAAGGGATGGTGAGCATAATACCTCCCTATACTATTTGATAGTTTTCATTGTGTTTCCTTTTTTCATATAGCAGCATGATGCTATAGTTTTAAAGACCTAAGAGTCGAAATACACATTAAAATTAATTAACCAATTTAAGAATTCCATTCAATTATTTATCAAAATTATCCAAACTTTGAGGATAGAAACAAAATGAATGAAATGTTTCTACTACTAATTCTAGTAAATCAAAGATGATAAGAGATGAATTAAACCGTAAACAACATTACATTTCCATGCAAACAGAATCATAACGAAGCTTAAGATTTGTTTTTAATGTTTTCATTGTAAACTTCTCAGTTGCTATGGAATATACCATTAGACTAAACCTGTGCACTATTCCATTGTTTATATCGGAGTATCAGGAAAATCTTCTGGTCAAGTGTCTAAACTAATGTCCAAAAGAAAGTATACCAACTATTTTTGGGGTTAAAAACATTATTTGTGAACGGAAATTCACAAAACTTTACGGGAACATGTGAAAACCTACTACCTATTACTTTCTTCTTTCGAATTCAAAATTAGCGAAACTGCGAAAACTGTTGCGCAAACGCGAATTTTCGAAAAGGTGATATGCGCGCATTCCACGAGATGCACGTGCTGACAAACAGTATAAAACCAGCGGAAGACAAGAGTCATTGTCGCAGTATAAAAAAGCACATTCGAAAAATGCAACGCCTGACCGCAATTCAGAGAGAGAGAGAGAGAGCCGTAGGAATTGCCCAAGAAGGAGTTTCACACGCCCACATCGCAAGAACATTCGGCTGCACCCGTGTAAGCATCACAAGACTGTTTCGAAGGTTACGGCAGACAGGCCAGACTGCAGACAGGCAGAGGAGTGGAAGACCACGGGTTACCACGCCCCAGGAGGATCGCTACATCCGGGGAATCCACCTAATAAACCCCTTCATCCCTGAAACAGCAATGACAGTAACGGCACTCAGACATCGCATCAGTCGACAGATTGTGTCAAGGCGTCTACGGGAACATGGTATCCGGGCACGGCGTCCATACCGGGGAGTTGTGCTTACCCATCAACATCGACGTAACAGGCTCCGCTGGGCAAGGCAAGTTCGACGTTGGCAAGTCCGAAACTGGTCACGTGTCCTTTTTTCTGATGAGAGCAGATTCTGTTTGTTCAGAGCTGATGGTCTTCAATGTGTTTACAGACGTGCTGGGGGAACGGTTAGCTCCAAACTGTGTTCAGGAAGTGCAAGCGTATGGAGGAGGCTGTGTGATGATGTGGAAAGGAATTTGTGGTGAACTGAAAACGAGACTAGTCATGGCAACCTAAATGCGCAGAGGTACAGGGATGAGATTCTGTAGCCAGTTGTCCATCCTGTAAAACAGGGTCTTTATTTCCATCACTTCACTACGAAATAGACCCTGTAGTCATACCCGTTATATCCGCCGATTCAGCAAAATGGAAAGTCCATTTTCTATTAATAGTACACCAATCAAGAAACGCGTCTCATTTAGATGCACGGTTCAATACTCCGACTCGAGAATTTTTGTCTATACTTTATTTACTATGTGTATTATCTAATAAATCGATGTTATTTTATTTTAATATTGATTGTTTGATAAGCATGTTAGATTAAGTTTGAAGACCTGAAGTTGAGTCTTCAATAAATGTGTTTCCGGTGTATTCCAAATGATTAACACGACTTAAAACATTCATATTCTTCTTTGGGCCTCTTCTTCCTTATCTTTTTTTTTTTTTTTATAATAAAGCTTTATTCAGAAGAACGACTAAATGAAATAAAAATGCCGGCACAAACTTGGACAGAGAGTTGGGTGGTCACTACCCCTGAGAGAAAATATCACAGTTGGGTGGGGTGGTGACCCTGACATATTGAAAACTAAAGAAGAGTAGATAGTGAAGATATAGAAAGAGGTGAAAGGCATAAATGAGAGGCGAGCGTATAATATAAGGTCAACATGAAAAGATGAATATACGTGGTCAGTACCACAACATGAAATGGGTGCATGAATTAAAGATATGAGTGAAAAATCACAACATGCATGCGCTGAAGTGGATTTACAAGGAAAATACACAGACATGCGCAAATGTACATATACAAAAAATTAAATTACATATATTAAGCGGAGAAGAATAAAGCATCATGCGCAGAGGTGCATACACAGAGGAATAAAATAACATGTGCAGATGTGCAGATACAAAT
The DNA here is from genome assembly GCA_916613615.1 of Steromphala cineraria. Classification (NCBI taxonomy): domain Eukaryota; kingdom Metazoa; phylum Mollusca; class Gastropoda; order Trochida; family Trochidae; genus Steromphala; species Steromphala cineraria. The sequence goes on from OU744735.1 coordinate 9,412,398, forward strand.
GAGTTACATAAAACATACAAGCATTATGTGTTAAAGGCAATTGACATTCAGAAAAGGAAGCAAAGTTTATTGTTGATAATTGTACAGAAGATTGATGATGAAAGCCAATATTGAGCAAAAACACAAGACGGAAAACGAAAGAAATCGACCCGAATACGTGTTTTAAGGAAACTTTTAAAACGTGAGACAATGTCTTCCCCGGTGAGCCGTTTGTGTTCGAATTTATTCAAATTACGGGTAAGCCAAATGGAATATTTTGCCAAAGAAAGTAGGTATACACAAACAGCGTAATGGTGAGAATTTGGAAGTTTTGGAACAAGTCCGAAACGGATAATTTCATGGGATTTGGCAACAAGGCCGTTAGAGAGAATACTTAACCACTGGAAGACAACAGACCACAACACATTCACACAGGAACAGAATATAAAAAGATGGTCGGAAGTTTCGATGGAAGTAGAGCAAAGAACACAGTTGGGAGAGACCGCCATGTGACGGCAAAATAATCGATAGCCAAGAGGGAGAGAGTCCAAGATGAGACGATAATTGACAGATTTTGGAATGTTATCCACGAAACTGTGATGTAAATTACGCCAAACAGATGCAAAATTAATACGTGGATATAGCTTTTCAATTTTGTTCTCTACAATCTTCTTCCTTATCGTACAGTTACATTACTCTCATGCTGCGACTTCGGTATCTTCAGCAAACCGCTAAATTTTAAGTCTTGTATTTTCAAGGACAAACATTCGTGCAGTTTAAATCATTTGCATAAAACAAATGTACAATGGTCAAAATTAAATTCAGGACTGAACCATTATGAAAACAAATGCAAATAATCATTAAAACTAGATGTCAACATATTTGTGTTAAAAAAATACATTAACAACGAGCAGGAAAAGGTTGATTAATGAGTAATGAGAGTAAGTTTATTCGAAACGGGGCGTCACACGACTATACAAGGAAAGCTTTGATTGGATCTATAGATAAGCCATAGACTTTGTTGTGATTGGTAGCTGCCGTGTCGGAGAAAATAAAGGGTATGGTTACAGGGTCTATTTCGTAGTGAAGCGATGGAAATAAAGACCCTGTTTTACAGGATGCCAGTTGTCATACCTTTCATCAATCAACAGCCCTTTGGCATTGTCTTTCAGCATGACAATGCAAGACCTCACACAGCCAGACTCACACAGAATTTCCTTAATAACATCAATGTGCATGTTTTAGCTTGCAATTGGCCTGCTTGTTCCCCAGACATGAACCCGATCAAACATTTGTGGGACCATCTTGACAGATTAGCAGCAGGCCCGTTTTCCCAGCAAACCGACAAGAACTTGAACAGTGACTTATTCGTGCATTGAATCAAATTCCACGTTACCTCATTAGACGCCTTATGTCATCCATGCGCAGACGCTTTGTTGCGTGTATCGATGCTCAAGGAGGACATACTCGATATTAAAGCAACATCCAATGACTTAAGTGTGTAAGTTTTGTTATTAATAACCTTCTGTCTGTATGGATAAATTTTGAAATCCCATTTTCAAACCCCCAATGTGCTCCTGTCCATTTTACCTTTTATTGTTTGTTACTGATGAAATGTGTTTACATTCAATTTATGCAGAATTTAAAGCTCTTATTAAATATTCCAATCATTTTGTTTAACCTGCCTTTGTTGTTTTTTAATTACTTGTCAAAGTGATGGTATACTTTCTTTTGGACGGTAGTTTAGGTAACGGAAAATTTTTGAATAAGTGTTTTACAAATGTAAGTTATCCTTGAAAAAGACAGGTCCGGACCAAATGCGACAGGATGAAACCGATGCTATTGTTACAGCATGATATTGTGAGTAGAGCGTGGGTGCATGTAACAGCAAAGAATGAACCAAAGTTTTAATTGGGAGAAGAATGTTTTATATTCTGATATTTCGAAACGTTTCATGCCTCAATCGAGGGGTATGTATTCGTACAAAAATTATCAAGTATCAAGCGAAAACTGCGGACTGAAATTTAAGTGTGATAACTCCTTTAATCACATGTGTTAGAGAAATGGATTCAGCAAACTTAAATTTATTCAGTACACTTTTGTTTTAATAATTGTCTTGCAATTGGTAACACAGCTTTTTGTTTTCGCGAGGTCCCTTTGTATATATATTACCTACGAAAACGTTCTACAAAGACAGAAAGGATGGAAATTTATGTGAAGACGCAACGGGCTCGTAATATGCTCTTTGTGTTTGCGCAAGACATGCGGTAGACATAAGTTGTGAGCGTCTAGAGCATGGTATGTATGCGCTCTGCATGTGCAATGATGTGCCACAATAAAGTGGGGATATGCAAATCATATGCAACTCCAACGCATCCTCAACGCAAAGAAACGCAAAGAAAACGCAAAGTTCGTAAATCAATCGCTCCATGTACGGAACTAGTAAGCCAAGGTAAATGTTTGAACGTACTGGTTGCGTATGAAAAAAACTCCATACGCAACTCAAACGCACTTGTTATAGGCTTACGTGTGACAGGGCCCTTACAGTACATGTACCACCCTCGACCGTTGTAAAACCGATGCGTTGCGTGTTGACCATAAGCAGCATAGTTTTGAGCATGTCCAAAACAATCAAGCGTATGAAAAAAGTCAAAGCGCATGTCGACGTAAAAAAACGACCTTAGCATAACCAAGGTGCGTATGAGTTGCGTGTCCCGCGTACGGCTGCGTATCACTGCGTATGAAAGAAATTGCCATACGCAACTCGTACACATTAATATACGCTGAAGTGTGATAGGGGCTTTAGAACTTGAAGGACCGTGGGCATGCCCAACCTCCTGTAGCACCCTAATCTTCATTTTTAGTAGGTCTCAATCTGTCCAGAACGTTCGTTGACAGTCGCCAATTGGCAAGAACGTAGTAAAAACGGGGGTTTGGTGTGACGGGGACGTACATGCAAAGTGATAATAACACGTTTCTCCTTTTAATTTTTACTAGCCCCCAGTAGAACTTCTCACAATGTACAATCCTGACTCATTGTCAATATATATATACTGTCACCAAAGTAAGAATTTGATTATGATTAATATTTGTTGTTATTTTCGAATGTAATTCATCTCCCTAAGATTATTGAATAAATCTTAAATTTCTGCATCTTTCAACCTTTTTTTGTCTTATGATTTACTTTTTTTCTTTATCTATGAAGGAAATATAACATACACTTATACTTATCATGTTGTTTTCATAGGTAAAATATCGCACAGGTTTTTTTAACCTTTGTTATTTTCTGTCCGATATCACATGCATTCTCACTATGCATAATTATTGTAAGAGATAAAATTGACTACACTGTTGTGCAAAATTCATATTCGTCAGTAAGAGTGAAGGTATCAGTAATGATAAACAAAGCAGCTAATACACATACAGTTAGAACCAAGGAAACTAAAGCATGGAGACCGGAGGTGTATAGTAGGGAAGGGCTTGTGTTGGTGTGCCAGGGGATGAGGATGTTGCACCTGCCGACTTATATGTGTACTTATTTTCTGAGGTTGTCATTTAAAAAGCAGGCATATTAGTTTTCTTAATCTATTTGTTGTCATTTGAAGCTATTTGGCGCTTTATTATTATATTATGTTATTATTTTATTATAAAATGTGCACAATAAAGTTCATTTTTAGAATGAGTTTTAAATCGGTTATTATCAAGTCTGATTCTTGTGACGTTGTCAGACAATGATAGAAACTTTATAGTTTTTAGAAAAGAACATATCTTGGTATGTTCAAGTAGTTTCTTTTGCCCCTGCGGTTATACCATCTCCCTTTAAAAGCTTACCCTGACACCTTAGTTAACTATATTCCAGTCAGTGGATGTGGCACCCTTGCTTTGTCCCCGGAACAAGCCAAGATCGATGCCGCTGCTGATGAACCCGATCTCCTGCACATGCTTGACTTCTTCAAGGGCAAATCTGACATCAGTGAAATGACATCACTTCTCAAGAAATTTTTATTTTTTTATTTTTTTTTTTATTTTTTTTTATTTATTTTTTTTTATTCCTGTAATCAGTTTTATATACATACATGTAAACAATAGAAAAGACACAGGTTTTTTTTTTTTACACATAATAAGAAAATAAAAGACAAGACATATCAGTCACTCACACATCCACACCTTTGCATTCCCTATAGACCTAAGTACTTAACATTCCAAAAGTTTTAAATACATTGCCCATTTTTTCCTGAATTCAATAAACTTAGTCTTATTCCAGTATCTAACCTTTTCAATTGTGTAATAGTATTTCAGCTCTTTTTTGAAATGTAGTAACATGGGTATCGTCTTCCTCAATTTACATTTGTAAATATAATATTTAGCCAGAAGTAGGATCAGATCAAAAGTTTCATCAGTATAAAATGAGGGTGCAGACCCGAAAAGGATCAAATTGCATTGCAAATGTATAATACCTGTGTGGACACAGTTTAATTCAAGCCACTGTGAAAACTGTTGCCAAAAATGTTTAGTAGTTCTGCAATTCCAGAAAAGATGAAGTATTGATTCAGGTTCTGCTGCACAGAATGTACATAAATTACTTTCAACAAGATGCATCTTTACCAGATGAGTATTTACAGGTAGAATTCTGTGTAGCAGTCTAAATTGCATCCATCTTAATTTAGGATCTGAAGTAGTCTGGAATGGTTTAATAAATATTTTCAACCAGTTAATATTTAACAAGGTCTCTTCTTCCCACTTTTCAATTACCTTAAGTCTTTCAGCATTGTCTGTTAATTTGAAGTAATAATTTTTGGATCCTTTTTTACATGAAAAAAGATTTCTAATACAAAGGCTTTTATTATTGTCTAATATTGTTTCAGATATTTTATCAATGCCGAGGATTTTTTGGTATTTGTTAACTGCTTTCAAAATTCCATGAAAATGAAGAAAGTTAATTTTGAAATAAACATGACAAAAATGTTCAAGAGTCATAAAATCACCATCATCATTCAGCAAGCTGGAAATATTGACAATATCATGTTCATGGAATTGTTTACTTTTTATAGGATTTCCATTGACAAGGATGTTTCTATTGTACAAAAGCGGTTCCCGAAGGAAGTCATCATAAGAACATGGTTTAGTAGAAAAACTGTATTTAGCAAAAGCATTCAATGTATCTCTCCAAAAATTATTTTGCATTGATTCTGCTAGCATAACTGGAAATTCACTACCAAATGTTAATATGTTCAAGTACTGTGTATGCTCTTTAATGAAGAGATTCTTCCACTTCCTGTTATAGTCAGAAGAAAGTAGTTTTTTCATCCATGTTATTTTTAAGGCATCAACATAAGAATATATATCTATCATTCCAAGCCCTCCATCAGCTACAGGTTTACAAACAACTGACCGCTTTATTTTGTCAGGCTTGTTATCCCAAAGGAAGCTAAATAAAATACTGTTTAATTTCTTAAGGAAATCTGTTGGTGGGTTGGGAAGAGTGAGGAAGAGAAAATTTAATTTAGAAATGAGCAATGATTTAATAATAGCAATTTTTCCTAGAGGAGTAATGGTTCTTTTCATCCATCTTTTAATAATTTTTTCGATTTCATAGATTTTGCTTTCAAAGTTGAGTTTGATCATTTTCTTGTAGTCAATACTAAAAATTATTCCAAGAATTCTAAAATTTTCAGGATTCCATCGCAAATTTAAGTCGGGTCTAAATTTGACATCACTATTTCTTGAAGTTCCTATCCAGACAACTTCTGATTTATCATAATTGATCTTCAGTCCTGATATTTGTGCATATAAATCTAAAGTGTCAATTACAGCTTCGAAAGATTTCTTTGAACCATCCAAGATAAATTCAGTGTCATCTGCATATTGTGCAATCAAATATTCAATGTCATCTATCATAATTCCTTTAATGTCTTTATTTTTTTTTATAAGCGCTGATAAGACTTCAGCACATAATAAGAATATATAGGGTGATAATGGATCCCCTTGCCTGCAGCCCCGATAGATAGGTATCCATGGTGACATTTTTCCATTTATTATCAAACTTGACTTTATATCTTTATACATGATAGAGATCCAGTTTGAGATATTGTCCCCAAATCCAAAAAATTTCAAAGTTTTTAAAATGAATGACCAGGAAATGGAGTCAAATGCTTTTTCAAAATCAACAAGGAAAAGCATTCCAGGTTTATATTTGGATTCTGTGTGTAATAGTAAGTCATAAATCATCCTAATATTCTCTCCAATATATCTGTCAGACATAAATCCTGTTTGTTCTTCACTAATTATATTGGGAAGGACTTTTTTCAATCTATTGGCAATAACTGAGGATAATAATTTATAAGAAGAGTTCAACAAAGTAATTGGGCGCCAGTTTTTCATAAATTGCCTTGGTTTATCCCCTTTAGGGATGCAGGTTATAATTCCTTGCTTCTGAGTAATAGACAAATTGCCAGTCTCATAGCTAAAATTCAGTGATCTCAACAAAAAATCTCCAAGGTCAATCCAAAAAAATTTAAAAAATTCATAGGAAAAGCCATCAGAGCCTGGGCTCTTATTATTTTTTGCTTTTTTAAGTGATAATAGTAATTCTTCTTTAGTTATTGGTCCTTCAATACTATCTGGGTTTTCAATCTTACTTATATCTTGCTCCGTAAGTAAACTGTTAAGGTCTATATCTTTAACTAGGTGTTCTTTTGATGAATATAGTTCCTCATAATATCTTGTGGCTTCTTTAATGATATCATCACTAGAAGTAGTAAGTTGACCATTTGGCATTATCAATTCTTTCATATTCTTACTTACATAATTTCTAGTCTCAAGGTTACAAAAGTATTTACTAACACATTCTCCTTCATCAATCCATTTAGCTTTTGATCTTACTAGCATACCATCTAGTTTTGTTTGCCTTAGTTTCTGTAATTCCTGCTTTTTGTTTTCTAGCTCTTCAATAGTATCTTCACAAAAGTTATTTTCAAGGTTTTCTATGTCTTTGTTCAGAGTGTCTTCTTTTTTGTTCATCTCTTTTTTCTTGAAGGAGGAGTATGCTATTGATTTTCCTCTTATTTTCATCAAAAGAGTTTCCAAAAAAAGATGTTCATTAATTGAAAAATCTATGTGAGTATTTGAAACGTTGTCTATGTTTGCTAAATTGTACACTGGTAAAGCATATTCCTTTTTAGTCTCTAATATTATTTTTTTAATTTCTTCTACATACATTTTATCCCGTAGCAAGGAATTATTAAACTTCCAATATGTAGAACGTTTTGTTTGTTTTTCCATATCCAGACTAAAACTAACTAATGAATGATCTGTTCTATAACCCGGATTTATTTTAACTTGCGATGCATTTCTGCAAAGGTTTTCTGACATAAGGAAAAAGTCTAGCCGAGCTTGCTTCACAGGTTTTGTACGACGCCAGGTATACTGCCTTAATCCAGGGTTACTATCCCGCCATACATCAATAAGATTAAGTTCTCCTATTAAATCTAGTAATTTCTCCCTTGCCTTAGGATTGTTAACATTCTTATAGTTACTTGTATCCTTATCTTGATCTAGTGTTAGGTTAAAATCGCCCCCCAAGAGGCATGAATCATTGCCAAATTCTTTAAATTTAGATAGTATCATTTCATAAAAGTCTGGGGAATCATTATTTGGGCCATAGATGTTACCAACAGACATTCTACAATCATTTAGTGTAATATCAATCAGTAGGAAGTTTCCAGAGTCATGTTTGTAAACTTGATGTATTTTATATTCTGTGTTCTTGTTAATGAGAAAGGCAACACCTCTAGACTGGCTAGAATGACAGTTTATGATAACATCATGGCCCCACATAGATCTAATATATTTTTCATCTTTGTGTATAAAGTGCGTATCTTGAATAAAATATAGCGAAAAATTTTTGGAGCGTAGAAAGTTAAAAACATCTCTCCTCTTATTTAAATCACCTAAACCTCTACAATTTAAAGACCCGGCGGAAAAATTACTCGCCATAATAATATAACATTGTTCGAATTAAGAACCTACAGGGAAAACATTCACACCATTCACTCACCTTGCATACCTGCGACAAACAATAAAAGAAAGGCAATAAACACATCCGGTAGGCGTTTTTCTCGCAATAACGCCTTGAAAATTATACTTAAAGTGGCTTTTATGTCCGATCACAACAAAAGTTTCTCACTGTTGGGATTCTCCATCTCCGATACCGGAAGTGTTACCGTGTAGAGAACTCCTTACACAGACGTCAGGAGCTCGGAGCACTGTCACTTCAAACAAACAACTGAAAGGCGAGTCCTCATCGCTAAAAATTACAGGTCCCATGAAGCACATATCACACAAATAATAGCTAATAAAGTAGTTACTTTCATAGTGTCAACATATTAGGATGACTGAATTTCCACTGTATGGAGTAAAAAAATATATAAAAACCGAAGCGGACAATCGGAAGTCATACTCCTCACAGTTTTAGGAGCTCCACACACTGTGGGTAAACAAGTAAGGAGCGAGTCCTGCTCAAAAGAAAACAAGGTTCTCCATGTGCGAGAATGATTATATGATAATACATTACAGTTGAAGATATAAATAAAGACAGTTATGAACGAAAAACAAAATTTTCACTTACATAATTTCAAACTATTTGAATACGTGTATGTAGGACCATTCGATTAATCACTGTTAATAGAATTAACACACAAACGGTTTCGTCGTGCACAATTAATTCAGTTGTAGAAAAGTTACCGGGAATAGACAGAGGTGTATTAACATGATTAATAATCCGGAAAGTTTTCTTCCAAACCGATCTTTTTCCATGGTGTGTCCTTGGAGAATCTGTATTGTAACATCACTTCGATCCCTCTCTCCAGGATTCTGGTTTGAACTTGGTGATTTTCACGAAGTGTTTTCCCTTTTGCTACAAGTTTACTCCTGCGCTTCTTTAGGATGACCGGCAGGTCCGTACGAATCGACATCTTCTTCTGGCGAAGAATGTTTCCTTGCTTGTAGCTGGTACTGAGAACATAATTTCTGTCGCTCATTTTTACGAACTTCACAATGACGGGACCCGGGCCCGATGACGGCCATGTGGGGTCTGTTCCGAGACGTGGCAGCCGGTGAGAATTCACAAACAAAATGTCCTGAGCTCCCTTGATACCTATGGCTGCAAATAGGTTCCTCGCGGCAGTTTCTGGGTCCTCAGTGGTAGGTATTCCATACAGCAAGAGATTCATCTTTCGACTGTAGAGCTCCTGTGTCAAGAAGCGGCGGTCCATCTCCTCGCGCAGTAGGGCACAATCGTCTCCCATTTTCGTTATGTTAGCCTTGTTTGCTTCTATCTGTGTAGAATTAAATTCCACTGTTTTAATAGTGTTATCGGTTTTCGCCTTCAACTCCGCAATTTCTTCTCTCAGTGAGTCAAAGTGTTGAGTTATGTCTTCAGTTTGCTTGGCGAGGGCTTCACTGATGAATTGCTGCGTCGCCATGTTGCCCGGCATGAAGTTGGGAGCTTCGATGTCAGTTTCGTCGTTTTTTTCATTATGCAAAAGTTTATTCACGAAACTTTCAATCTTGCCTTGACCAGGGGTTTTGGGACTCGTTACATTCTTACTCCTCCCCCCTCCTCGTCTTGTATTAACGGACATTTTTGCTTAAATTAGGCAGTCAGCGAGAGCGGTGAAAAATCAGCGGCCTGTCGACATGTGGGCCAGACCGGAAATACAAAGTTGTAGATGCGCTCGGTAAGAAAGGCTTGGATGTATGCGCCCCATGCAAGCAATATATCATGGCTGCTGCTAAAACAAATGTTGGAATTAGGATCCTTTACAAGGTTGTTGAAGGACAAGCACCAGACATCAAAGACCTGTACGAACTGGCAACAAAAGGAACTGGAAACATGGCACACGATATTGATGTGGCTCAAAAGAAAAACAAGAATTTCGACCAACTTTCAGAAATGTTTTTAAGTAATAAAACACTGTCATCAGCTCCTCTCATCGAAAAATTGGTTGATTATTTCACGGGAAAACCAATCACAATAGACCCCGGTATTTTAAAACAGGTAAATGCTGGAGATGTTTTATTGACGAAAGAGAACATTGCACAGGCAAATCTTCTACTACTAATTGCATCAATTAAGGAAAATACTGGCGTCGGGATTCAACTTCAAGGTACCTTTGCACACCCACCCTTTCATTTTTACCGCATTTTGGAAATACTTCAACGATTTAACACTTCGACCTTATCAAAGATAAAGGAAATTGCCGGAGCTAATAACAGCAAGTACGTGGTAGCAGGAGGACAAGAGGCCTTTGTAACCCACCCAGGGGTTGTGAAGATATTGAACGATCGACTAAAGATTCAACAACTTCTGAAGGAAAAATCGCAGGATAAAGCAAAAGGTAGGTAATTTTAAGCTTATCCACCCCTACTACACTGTGTAAGGTAACTGCAGTTACCTTTTACAAAAATGGCGGAACAGCAAAAACATTGCTGGTTGTGACTTTTCTTCAAATGCATTTCACAATATATGATATGTTCAGTCATATAATCTATGCACATGTCTTGGGCATGTAACATAGATTTATAGGATGACATGTCACCATTTATAGAGTGTGTAAACACAGTATTTGTTTTAAAAACTTAAGCGAGAGTAAGGTAACTCGGTAAACATTTTATGACACGAGAAAGTATAATACAAATCGTTTGGAATGGAAACAAAACCTCTGTATAGGCTACAAAAGCAGCAGTGAACGGTCGCAGAGCGCTCGTAACGGTCAACAAAACATCATGAAACGGTCTACAATTCATCCAAAACTGTCCCCAAACCGCCTCCAAAATGGCGGCTCGGCGAGAAAAGCCAACCTTTGTAAGTTATGTAAGCCACTACGACTTCTGTCCGTAACTTCCCACACCTCGGGATATAGCTTATAAACCCCCTACTGCACTAAGCTTCAAACCTATGTTATTAGTTGCCACTGTCAGGCTTGCATTTCGGCATAATCCTAGTCCCTAGTGTGACCTGAGTCGGTTTAGGAGTCGGGTTAGAAGCGGTAATAGAAGCATATTATCAGTATCATATAGCAAGCGTCAACTAGAATATTATTCAATTCAATTAACAAGCATAATTTTACACAATAACTTCCATGATAAAAATTTCCATACCTAAGGTTATTTCGATTGAAATAATGGTTGTTTATGTCTTAAATGCAAAGTAGCACCCTACTGAATTAAAGGAAGTATATCACAACAAACCGACTCCGGTGACACTCGGGACCAAAATATGCCGAAATGCAAGTTTGACAGTGGAGACTAAGAACATAGATTTGAAGCTTAGTGCAGTATAAGCTACATCCAGATGTGGGAAGTACGGAAAGAAATCGTAGTGGCACGAAACATAACTTACAAAGGTTTGTTTTTCTCCCCTGGTCGCCATTTTGAAGGCGGTTTGAGGAGAGTTTCGGATGCATTGTAGACAGTTTTAAGAATGCTTTGCTGACCGTTACGAGCGCTCTGCGACAGTTATCGACTGCTTTTGTAGCCGATACAGATGTTTTGCTTCCATTCCAAACGATTTGTTTTCTAATTCAAAAGCATTTGCTCCCATTGAGAGAGTATATTTTCAGTTTATGAGGGTATTTCCTCTTGTTTGGGGGATTTGTGTTTGTATTTGTATTAAGTTTTGAAGATTTGTTTGCCGTTTGTATGGTAGGCCTGTGAGCTCCTAAATAAAACAGCTTGTCTTCTCCCGAAACACAAGTTGTGTAGAGATTCCTTCGGTAATGGGATTATAAATTATACATATGGTGACCATCTGGCCCCTACTGGCCCCTAATATAAACCCTGGTGAGTTTCAAAGCCAATGGCTCTATTTTAATTATTGTAATATTTAGCATACTCCAAAACTTACACTTTTGAGCAAGTAAAAAGTTTAAGGTTGTTTTCTATTGATATACACATCTCAATGACATAAATTTTGACAAAAACAGTTTTAAACAAAATGGGTAATTTTTTGGAACAATGGTTAGCCTTAATAATCAATAATTCCTTTAAAATGTCTTCATTCCGTGTCAATTTAAGAAAATTTTAAAGTGTTATAATCTAGAAGCTTATTGTTCAGAAATAGAAAATAAGAACACCTTTATTAAATTGATACTTTTACATCGTCAACATAAACTTTAACATGGTGATGTTGTTTTATAGCCTCGAATGACGTTTTTCAATTTACAGCTGAAACCATACTGATTGCATTTGTTTCTGATCTCGTGAACCTGATCTACCAAGTCTTCAAAGATGCTGAAAAACCCAGGTCATCATCTTCTGTTTAAATAAATAAGTGTCAATAAAAGATTGAAGATGTGTGTTAGTTTTCTGTATTGCTAATTGACAAAATCATAAAACATGGTATAAATTGTGCACTTAAGGAATGAAATATTTCAATTTCACACAAATCCGACTCTTGACCGATTCAGCCAGTTTTATTTGTCTCTATTGCTAAGTACAGATCATAAACAATTGGACGATATATTTCGACATCAAACCAATCCGACTCACGAATGATTCAGCCAACGGTATAGCCCACTAACTTACACCCACACATTCAAATGACAACAACAAAGTAGTTATTCTTATGCAGGATTTACATAAAAATAAATAATGATTAACGACATGAACGTTACTTACGTGTACAGTCTAATTATAGTTTTGAATATCAACCAATCGTGTTTGGTACTAACAGAGTAAAAACAAAACTCAATGTATATGGCAATGTGCCTTTTGAATTGTCTAGGTGGACTGGGTGTAGTTTGGATGAGTGTCTTGCCAAGGGACACAACACAGGATGAAAACCAGGTCACAACTCTTTTGTTTATACCGGGATTCGAACCCTGGTCTCTTGCGGAAGAGGCCAGCATTTTATTCACTGCGTGAGTGAAAATATTTACAGAGTTTTCCCTTTCTGTCCTGATCAAATGCCTACCCATACTTAACACTTTTTTCGGTGTTGATGATGGTGCTTGATTGTTGCTAGTCTTTAATGGAGTAATACTGAAGTCCATCCTGGTATTGTTTTAAGAACCATAAGTCTGATTGGTTGTTATACCCCCGCTACGACGTTTTCAAGTTATCCTGTTAACAGGGAATTTTGTAGTGATTTTATAACTCGTGACCTTCACATTGACCTTGAAAGTGAACATGTCATAATGATTCCCTGGAAGTATAAACATTTAGACATTTTAATGAGTTCTGAAAAGCTTAATGGGATAAAGTTATACCCAAATTAGGTGCACATTGCAAAAAATCATATCTCATGACCTTGACCTTTTACCTTCAAGGTCACACAATTAATGAACACTTTTTATTGAGTATAACAGTCATGTATTGATTAAACGTGTTCATAGTTAGAAAAAAGCATTTTCGCTAAACCATGCTAACGTCATGACCTTGACCTTTGACGGATTGTAGCCCAAACCTTTTCAAAATGTTTTACTCTTCCAAGGATGATATATACCAAGTAAGAGCTTCATAGCACAAAAACTTTTCAAGTTATCACGTTTACAAGGAATTCTTAGAGTGATTACATATAGCTCATGACCTTGACCTTTGACCTTGAGAGTGAACGTGTCACAATCGTTCCCCCGAGGTATGCGTAGTAAGTTATGAATAAGAGTTCTGGAAAGCTTAGTGGAAAAAAGTTAAAGCTAGTTATACGAGTGCGGCGGCGGCGGCGGTGGAAACCACAGGTCCCCGGGTCATTGAGCAATCATCCCTTTCAAAAAAAAAAAAAAAAAAAAAAAATTGAGATAACCCCCAGATTTGACAGCCTTCGTAGATACATAATATTAACAAGGCAGGAAGCAAATGCGATTTTCGGCAGGTTTGTGCCCAGACGCTCGCATTCGGGCCCTATCGCTACGCTAACGAGACATGTTTTCCAATATTTCTTTGTGTAGACATATACTTGGATGATTCACCTATCGATCCCCATTCACTGAACCTACCAACTCTTTATTGCTATTTCTGCAAGTCGCCCGAAAGCCGACGCGGGCCGCTCAACGTAGCAAACACAGAACAAATGGCCGCCAGTGCAGAAGGGGTGTGTCACAACCGAGCGTTCTCATTCGTCGGCGCGCTCTCAACTGCACGGACTTGATTTCCGCGGGGTTTTCGAATATTAGCGATTGATTTACAATTATTTCAACTAACCATTGGCTACAGGCAAGTAAAAAATTCTCCAAAAAAATACAATTCATGATTTGCTTCCTGCCTTGTTAATATTATGTATCTACGAAGGCTGTCAAATCTTGGGGTCATTTCAAAGACCCAGGGGCCTGTGGTGGAAACTTCACAAAAACTGTTAGCAGCCCCGTCCTTAGACGGGGCTGCTAATGACATCGCTTCTTGCATGGAAAGAGTGGTTCATATCACAATGCCTTTGCCATCATTTAGTAGCAAACATTTTGATTTAAGAACAGCGTCGCTGATTGCACAACTAACCTTTTTTGCCTCCAATCAGGCGTATCCCATTCTATCCCACAAAGTGGGCGTAACATAGCAGAGGCTGTATCAACATTTCATGACATGATCTGCCGCTGTTGGGAGAGAATGAATCTACAGTTGTAGACTTTGCATGTCAGTGCGTGCCATGAATGGCAGTGCCGACCCTAAACCTTGGATTTGTCCCCGCACTCCAGTGTGTACCGTTTTCGTAAATTATGCTCAAACTATGAGTAAACTGTGCCTACATAATTTGCATTAACACTTTTACCACACCTCGGCCTAGATTTTCGAAGCTTTCTTAGTGCTTAAAATACTCGTAGGTCAATGTTATTGTATGGTACTTACGACTACCAAACCACTAAGAGAGCTTCGAAAATGTTAATGCAAACCATGTCACACATTGAGGGAGTACTCAAAGTCATGCTCTGGTTAGCTACGTTCCTCACTGGTACGACAAAATCCTCAATTGCTCTTTGTTCGATCAAGGTTTCTGCCAGTATTCGAGAATTCTTCCCGACATTTGATGTTTGTCACTCACTGGAGCTCACAGTTTACTTACTGATCCTCACTGGTGCTCATAAGTAACTCACTGTACTCATAGTTTACTCTCGAATCATCATTGCCGTCAATAACGGGTTTTAATGGCCAAAATGATGTCTTCTTTTCAACCATTTTCTTACCAAGAATAATCTGACTTTTCTCCTCTTCCTGCAGCAGATGTTTTGTCGGTGTCAGTGTTTGACTGTAGAACCTTTGTAGTACGCATGAAAGTGTCAATCGGCCATACCACTTGTTTGATTTTATTTTAGACTGAGCATTGACAAGGCATTTGTTCAAGGAGTCAGTTTTAAAAAGTGAGAAATAGATTGCAAATCAGGCAAGATATGAAGCAAGTTGAAAAAATTAACTACGATATCGAAGCATTTTTGGGGAATTGAAATGCACCTTAAAAATGTCGGCATGTCCGGTTTTCGATCATTAAGCAACTGAAGTGTCCTACTTTGCGTTTTCTATGTTATGGAACGAGAAATATCCTTAATTTCCTGAACGAGGTCTTTCAGATTTGAAATGAATGTTTGTTTCAACAAAAAGAAATATAAGTGTAAGGATTTGGAATTGAGTAGGGTCCAATCTGGCATTGGGACCCCTGTGTCAAATAAGGATGATAAGGAAGGGAGGTTATATGCAGATCTAACTGAAAACCAAAAACAAACCCCAGTTATTTCAATCGCCCTGATTTTAATTACACTCCGTCTTACATATCCTCATTTGTATTTGCCAATCACATAATGTAAATGTTTAATTTTTAAGCATCGCATTCGATAGTTTATATACATAAAGAAAAAAATAAGCATCCCCTTTCATTCACAACTCAAAAGTTCTGCTATGACAACGATACGAAAATTTGAATGAATTTATCACTGTGAAATGTGGATTTCATAAATAGGTTCTTCAACGTTGAGGTGTTATGAAAATACGACTGAATTAGTAATAGTGCTGAATTGCCATCAAAATTAGTATTAGTGCTAAAGCTAAGTTATAAACATTGGGTTTCAGATAAAAAAAAAAATTGCTGTTACCAACTTGACTTTCAGACATCAAGACATGTTGGGTTTTTCTTAAAAAAGGAAGTCACTGTCTGTTGAAATGACATCCCATCACAGTTATTGTGAATTAATGTTGAAAAAGCTGTTATCATATACTTTTGGAATCTTTTGAATTCAATCCATAAAGTATATACTTCTCATCGATTTGTATTGGGGAAATTCGTTGACACAGACCATATTTTGCTATTAGGTTAATTTGATTGAGTTTGTGCTTTTTCAGAATTTGCGACTTTGAAGGTTAATTGTGGTCTAACTGGTGACTTTTGACTAAAGATCCGATACTAAAGTTTGACCAATGGGATTGAAAGAATGAAATCATCAATATAAAACAACTACACTCAATTACCACTTTCATTTTTCAGGATAATGTAACTTGTTTCATGACATAGAAATACCATAATTTTACGAATTCAAAGATCTAAAAGATGTGAAACCTTATCAGAGTGAAAGTTTCTCTCCTTTAACTGCTAAAGTATATAGTTTTCGCATCATAAGATTATTTCTACTTCCACATTGTCTTATTTCTTATCAGAAACTTATAAACTTAACAAGATGTGTTTGTGAAACACGAATGCCCCCGGATGCATCCTGCTCGCTGTGTCAAGGTCAAGGTCACAAGGTCAAATGTCATGGTGTAATCTGAAAGGTCTCATCACAAGGGATCCATATGTCAAGTATCAAAGACCTTGCTCTGACCAATCAAAAGTTATGACCAAGGTTAAAGTTTTTGTGGACAAACGGACAGACGGACAGGTGAAAAACAATATACCCTCGGAATCTCCGATTCGGGGGCATAAAAATGTGCGGGTGCTTTTTCTTTACGTATATGTTCTTTTCATAAACCTGTCTCAAAAAATACTCAAAACAAACCCGGTAGTGGTACATACAATACAATTTGCACTCGTGTTAGCTAACAAGAGATGGAGATCACAAAGGGACAATTGATGACACAAAAACACAGGGAGGCAAAACAATGTTTTGTTTTTTAGATGAGCAAAGACAAGAGATCTTCAATATATGTGAGGCCATTTATATTCAAGTAACATCAATTGAATTTATAACAGATCTTGATATAATAGAAATTATCATAACATCATAAAGTATCCAAAGTGACACAAACCTTGGAATGTCTCTGTACACGTTTAAGTTTTACATTATCAAAAAGGCGTGAACTTTGATTAATTTGTGTTTTTTTGTTCAACGAATTCTTACAATTTATTTAATTTAGTTAAAGTCTTATTGCATGACATTTACATGTAATTCTAGTTTGTGAAAAGAAACATTACCGACATGTTATAAAGGATTTCATAATAAACTAAACAGATAAACTGACGTCCAAAAGAAACTTTAAACTTTGAAAACTGAAATTTTGAAAACAATCTTATATCTATATTAACAGTTAAGTTGTCAACAACATAGTTGAAAACCAAACTTGTATGTTTAAAACATTGAATTGATCAATATTATTCATGCATTTTTGCAAAAATGGTAAAAATGTCATAATCACGTGACCTTTCCGTCGGAGGTTAGTCACGGACGTTAATGTTTAACAAATGTCCATAATGAATGTTTGTCACCCTGTTTGTGAAAAAATACCTTTAAACCAGTTAAAGATATAGCAAACATATCGTGAATCCAAACTGAAAATCAACAAAACTACCATTGTTAACAGAATCGATAGTGTTCCTTCGTTTTTAATGTAACTTTATCCTGCTATACAGAGAGGTTGTGAGGATTGCTGACAACCCTAAAACATGAAGATATGAGTTGTTTTTTCAGTGCATGAGGGCCGATATCTATAACGTTAGACCAAAAGACCAAAGATGTGTCAATCTGACATGCAGGACGTTATCCACGCACTCCCATTGATATACAAACTTGGATACAGATTTAATGTTAAGATTGAAACTAATGACAGGTGACGTAATTCAATTTTTTCGTTACACGAGGCAGATTTTGAAGTAATAACTGTCGGACTGCTCATACCTGGCACAAAAGTAGCACATTTCATTACTTAGCGAACAAACATTTCAATGGATGCTTGAACAACCAAAATTTTGACCCCTTCCTTCCTTTAAATTGATTCAGCTCTAAATCGGGTTTTCCCATTTCAATTTTGATTCGCTGGTGCTGCAATCATTGCTCCATAAGAAGAACTTTGTTTTAAACTTCCATCGTTTATAATTCTTTAGTCAGAATGAAGTTTCTTTTGGACGTCAGTTTATATCAGTAATGAAATACAAATTATCTCAAAGAACCTTTGACACATAACACATAAAACAGATTATTGTTACAAATAAATGTCAAACACGTATACACAATGAGACATAAATTGTCAATTGTAATTTGCATATTTAAAATAACAATATCAAAGTCATTAAAGCCCTCTGATAAATGTGAAAACAAATAATATTCGTTTTGGTTTCTTAATATTATAATACTTACTGCTATACAACGATGCAGTATTTATCCTCGCATGCATTATTCTCAAAATTAATTCCTATCTCTATTATTATCCTATTATTAATCCAGCTTTGCGGGAGACATAATGTGTTCAGTACCGTCCGTGGTTCTGTGGTTACGTGGTTTCGTAATTCCATGGTACCGAAATGTTGGTTTCGTAATTCCATGGTACCGAAATGTTTTCGTTTCCGGGCCATTCAGTATTTTTTTTAACTCATCAAGCCTGGGCTTATGGAATGGCATGGTGTCCAGCGTCCGTCAGTCTACAAAAACTTCCGATAACCTATTTGTGTCTTCTTCTTCATCACCAAAAGATGTTGAAAGCAAAAATGTTGTGTACAGACTCTTTAACTAGTTAGAATTATATATTGTAATAAGGGTCACAGGGGTCACGCCCTAAAATCCCATTTTCGTCTTCTTCTCCTTAACCAAGGATTGAGAAAGCTAAACTCTTTATGTAGAGACTCCTTGACTAGCGAGGGATAAAAATTGGTGACTCCTAATAAGGGCCACAGGTGCCACGCCCTTAAAACCTTTTTATCCCCCGCAACAACGAAGTTGCGGGGGTTATTAAAATGGGTACCGTCCGTCCGTCCGTACACTTTTTTCTAACTAATCAACCATTTCAATTCAAATTCGTGATGGAGATAAAAAATCATATGTTGGTGTGTCATGAAGAACAGTTTTGAAAATATGTTTGTTTAAATATGATCAAATTGATCTTGGAGATCCAAATACATAATACATACATTCATTCATTTGATTTTAATGTTGTCAGTTAACTCGAATTATGCCCAACAGTGACCATAAAGATGGTATCATTTAGTTTTTTTTTATTAAAATAGTTTCTTTCATATCCTGGAAAAATTGCGTTATTTTGTGCGACAAAAATTTATCAGCAATATGATAAGGAAAACCTACACATATTGTGCAATTTGCGGGGGATATAGCTCGACCATGTCAGCTGCTTGTTTCATCTTCTTCTCCAAAGGCATAAGGCCCTAGAAACCTGAAACTTTTTGTGCATACTTCTTGATAACAAATGATTTTTATTTTTTGCGATTTCCATGGAAACAGGACTAAAACAGTGACTTGTGAATAAAATATGTTTAAATCAATCAACAGTGACAAAATCCTTTGTCTAGAGCATATCTCCTAAACTACATGCTATATTCGCCAAACTTCCTACCTATCAACAAAAACCTCCTATGGATACTATACCCTTACTTATTAAACAGATATTTGAGCAATTACCATTTCTGAATTGATTGCCGGTATCTGAAATCACATCTCCTATATACTTAATTTTAACTACACTGGCCACACTGTACAGTATAATTTAATATGAATCCTGATGAGTTTCAGATCAATTGGCCTAATTTTAACAAAATTTGATATGTGGTTAGATCAAGTGGTAGACTGGTGCCTTTATGTTATTCTGAATTATTAACTCATCTGGCCTGTAAGGCCCGATTGGCTTATGGCATGGTATGTTTGAAACTTTGTGTAGAGAATGCTTGATTAGTGAGGATTATAAATTGTAGTTTTGCTGGCCTTGTGGTCACTACAAAGGTCCATAGTTGCCCTCTTAAGTCCTATTTTCATCTTCTTCTTTAGAAGCAAAGTGCCCAGAAAATTTGAACTTTGTGTACAGACTCCTTCCCTAGTGAGTATCATAAATTGTAGCTTTGGTGACCCTGTGACGCCTAATAAGGGCATAGGGGCCAAGCCCTTAAAACATGTTTTCTTCATTCCTCCGGAACCATAAGACCCAGAAAGCCGAAATCTTCTGTACAGATTCCCTGACAAGTAAGGATTGTAATTTATTTCTTTGACCCTTAGAAAAGGCCACAGGAGCAACGCCATTTCAACCTATTTTCTTCTTCTCAAAAACGAAAAAGTTTAGAAGGCTGAAATCATGTGTATAGAGACTCCTTGACTAGTGGGGATTATGATTTGTAACTTTGAAGACAATGTGAGCCGCTCTTAAGGGCCACAGGGATGAGCCTTAAAAACCTATTTTGGGTTTCTTCTCCAGAACAAAAATGCTTAGAAAATTGACTAGTGAGGAGTATAATTTAAAAAGTTGGTCCTCATAAGGGCAAGAGGGGCCATGCGCTTAAAACCTATTTTCATCCTCCTCTCAAGAACTATTAGAAAGCCAAAATCTAGTGTACAGACTTCTTGACTAGTGAGGATTATGATTTACAGATTTTGCGACCCTGTGGCGCTAATAGGAGCCAAAAATGCCATGCCCTTAAAACCTATTTTTCGTCTTTTTCTTCAGAGTGAGTGAGTGAGTGAGATGGTGTTTAACGTGTTTTGAACAATATTTCAGTTATTAAACACGCGGATGTTGCCATCCAAAAGAGAGTCGACAGATCAGGGAGAAAGGGATCGAAAGGATGAGGGAAAAGACGGAAAGAAAGGCATAGTAAGAGATAGAAAGCAGGTTTTAGAAGGACTCAAATTTGGTCTGGCTTCTACCTGTCGACCTGTCCAGCTTGGGTGACCCTCCCAGGAGTATGAAAGCTCCAGCTGGCATAGCTCTCAGGGTTGTCAAAGCACATGAACCACCACACCACGATAAGGTAATGAGTCCAGTCAATAAAAAAACGTAGTAAGCTGAAATACTGTGTATAGACTCCTTGATCAATGAATATTGAAATGTATACCTTTGGCTTTGGCCCATACTAAAACCTATTACATCTTCTTCTCAAGAAGCACAAGGCATAGAATGAGGACATTTTTGATAGAAAATTATTGTATTGGGGCTTCTAAAGAAATGGTATATTTGGTGGCCCTGTAGCCCCTCGGAAGATTGAAACCACATTGGCCACACCCCAAAGAAAAATTAAAGATGAAGCCTAAAAAGCTACAGAGCCAATGGCTCTATTATTTATGTTTTCTGATTTCCATGGAAACAGTTTGCACTTAGTCTGGGCCTTATCTCAAAAAACGTTCAAATTCATTTCATAAAACTTGGTATGTGGTTAGATCTAGTGGTGGACTGGTGCCTTTTTTAATTTGGTTATACTGATATTTAAATTGTTCTTGTTTCCATCGAAACAATTTGAACTTAATGCATTTAAGGGTATAGGATCTGTTTCGGGGCCATAACTAAAACACTATTCAATATTTGTTTACAAAATATGGTAGAGGTTAGATTTAGTGGAGGATGGGTGTGTTCTGGATTATATTATTTGGATTATTCTGATTTGTAAATTTTGTTTGATTGTTTCCATGGTAACAATTTGAACGTTTTAACCTAGTACATATGGGAGACAAAAAGTTCTGATTAAAAGTTGGGGTGGGGGCATCACCCCCTATTACTTGCACAGATTTCTAGTTCTAACAGTCTTTAATCAATCTGTCATTGATTTAAGAAAGGTTACAATATCGTCGCGATGCTCTAACACAGCCTGTTGAACAGGCGTTCTCCCAAACTTGTCTTTCTGTTTTTCAAACCCCTTCAGTTCCTTAAGAGAGACCAAATACTTCACCGTATCCAATTTATTTGCAAAGTGGATTACATTTGCCTTATCATCATCCAGTGTTGTTACATCAGCATTATGTCTGAGAAGAATTTCAACAACTGGTATCCAATCCATGCCAACAGCATCCATCATAGCAGTTCTGCCATGTTTTCCTCTTTGCTCTATATTGATGACATGTAGTGACAGGATAAACTCCACCATGTCTACATTCACTCTCCCCTGACAAGCTTTATGAAGTATAGTGTTATTGTATGTATCTACAGTGTTCATATCAGCTCCCTTATCTGTCAACAACTTTACAACTTGCACATGTCCGTTATATGCAGCACTCATAATCGGAGTTTCGCCCTCAGCATTTCTACATTCTATGTCACTACAATGGTCGTCTATCAATTTCGTAATAATGTCTACAGAATCTCCTGAAGACGCTAAATGCAACAAACAATTGTTGCCCGCATCTCTTACTGTAAGATCGCACTTGTGTTCCACCAAAAAGTCAAATAAGCCTATCGGATTAGGAAATCTAAATACGTACATGACAGGTGTTTTACCAATCCAGTCTTTACAGTTGACACCAAGTTCTCCCTCCCTAACCAGAGCCTGCAACGAATCTTGGTCCTCCATCATGATGGCTCTTGTCATAGCCTTACGAGAACAACCTTTTGAAATAAAGACACATGAGATAAAAGAAGTGAAAATATTACCACCGAGAAAACTATGTGGATTCACAAAATCCACATGCATCTTATAAGTGTTAAGTTAAACGAACGAGTGCGTGAGAAGAGCTTTGCCTATTGCCAGCAACTTTTCAGCTAGGTAATATGCAATCTCTCCCCACAGAGGCAGATCAAGTCATGTTGATTTAGCCTCTGTTCTATTACGCCGATCTCGCGAGATAGAATGGGAGATGCCTGACTGGAGGCAATCATAGTTGTGCAATCAGCGACGCTGTATTAAAATCATCATTTTGGCTAATGTAACAAGGCAAAGACATTATGATATGAACCACCCTTTCCACGCGAGAAGACTTGTCATTTGATAAAGAATTTCAAAAGTATTGTGATGAAAGTTTTTTTCCGCCAGGGGAAACTACCGGAACCGGCGGATTTCGGCGTAATATAACAGAGGCTTAATCACTTGATCTGCCTCTGTGGGGAGAGAAGGGGTAATATATGTTATCCATGTAAAAAATTGCACAATAAAAGAAGCATTTCATCGCTACAATAATTCCAGATATGGATAATGCTAAAGTGAAGATGATGAAAACATATCATTGTTTGGATCCAAAAAGCAGGTTATGAATTTAATTTTCCAAATATTACTTGAGGCAAACATGCCAAACCACTAGTACACATACATGTGTTCCATTGATTTTTATTGTAAAAGTTAACCACAAATTTAAATGCACTAGTACCTTCTTTAGTTAAAACCAAGGATGTAATTTCTTAAAGTTTAATAAAGTACAGAGCTTTGTGCAAACCAATAATGCTCTGTGAAGGAAAGTCCCGTAGGAAATGTACTCATATTACTAATTAAACAATTGTATTTCTAATACAAAATAATGTGTTAAATTTAAAGGAATTTGAAAAACTACATAACACTTCTTCATATCCTTAAAAGATGTACGGTTTGAAAAAATGAAATTTATTTTTTCATCTTGCGGACAAATTACCTTCCAAACATTTGCCCAAATCAAAACAGTTATAAATTAATTATGAACAGATTTACATATATTCGTGGACATACAGTATTTACAATTTGTATTCAAACATTATCAAATGAGATTTAAAGTTCATCTATTCTCTCCATTTAACAATCCCACTTACAGAATTATTGATTTAGGAGATAAACCTAGTTGTTTGAAAACCAGAGACATGTTATACTGGATTGATAGCAAGTAAATTATGATTTGAAACTGAATGTGCAGCAAGAGGTTTCAATTTAGAATTCCCTCGCTATTTACTCGCATGTCTCAAACACACTAGGTTTATCTCCATTCTACCACGAACTCTTTGTCTAAGCCCATTGCACTTTGTTAAAGTCCCAATATCATGCAACAATAGTGAACTCTTCTGTGCCGAGGATTTGGTCCCTGGGTATTAAAATGAATTTAGTCATGATCTAAGGTCACTCTATCATTGCGTGTCCAACAAATGTATTTCTCACTTTCCTCAACACAATTATTGATATCGTGCCGTTTTAAACGTGTTATTCAAAGATTTAAAGAGAATTACGACTGCGACACCCCAATGAAGCAAATGGAGGATTCCCAGATTCAGAAAACCCCAAATAACGTCAATATGACGTCACTGTATTGATGTCGTAAGGAGGACCGAAGACAGACCGCTGCGTCACCCCTACTACACTGAGTAAGGTAACTGCAGTTACCTTCTCAAAAAATGGCGGAACAGCAAAACATCGCTGATTCTGAGTTTTCTTCAGATGCATTTCACAACAATACTAAGACATTTTCAGTCACATAAACTATGCGCATGTCTTGGGCGTGTCCCAAAGATTGATTAGATGGCATGCCAGCATTCAGGTTGTGTGTAAATAAATCACAATCTCTGTTTTAAAAACTCAAGCGAGAGTAAGGTAACTTTGTTATGTGGAGTAAGGTAATTGTAAGAAGAATTGAAACATTGAGAAAGGTAACTGTAAAGTTATCTCTTATCTTACATGTTAGCATGGGTGATGAAACTAAAGAAATATATCATTTACATTTGCAGTGGGGGTCAACAATGAACCTACAAGCCGCCTATACCATGGATATCATTGTTATTCTAGCAGTGACAATTGCAATATCTTTACGAAATGTCTAAGGGAGTGTCATACAAATGAAAACATAATTGTAAGGTTTTAAACGCTACTTTACAGATGGATACAACAAAATATTTACCCTTTTAAATCTACTTCTCCTGTGTCATTATCATTTATTCAAGGCTATGTCTGGACATAATCGTTGAGACAAGTATCATCATACTGCCATCATTTGTTGGAATGACTGTTAATTAATATAGTCACAGTATTCTGTATAATTTCTCGTTGCATAAAAAGGTGGCACATTTTATGTGAATTTGAATAGAGATATATAGGTATATCCAAATGATATCCTCGTAAAAATCCCTTTATTGTTATAATACATTACGCTTTTTTGTATAGCCAGGAATACAAAAATAAATTGAATAATGTAATTTTAACACCTTAGAATAGCATTTTATTTTAGGACATCGTTCTTTTCACATTGTATTAGGGCCCTTTCACACCTAATAAAGCGAGAAACATGTGCATATAAGTTGCGTGTGGAAACTGTCTTTGCATCGGGGGTGTGTTGGAGATGCATATGATTTGTGTATCACCACTTCTTTGTCGCAGATGATTACATGTACATACATACCATAGGGGAGACCGGGGCCGGTACGTCCCCATAACACTAAAATAGAGATAATGAGGTTATTTTTCGCAGTATACTAGTTTACATTCGTACAATAATTGCAATAATTGTTGAAAGTGCCTAACGTAACCAGTTTGACAATAACTATGCTTTAAAGACAACGAGTTGAAAAGCCGAACATGCCCGCATCGGGTTAAGTTCGGTTTCTCTCGGGGCAGGTTCGGCCATCCTTTGGAACAATCAGAACATAATCATCCTACAACAATTAATGACAGATAAGATGCTACTCATAGTATTCAATATTTTGGACAGAAAAAATACTACATTTCTTTACAATGATATATTTTATAATGATGTGGAATTGGTAAACTTTCTATTGCAAAAATAATTCCGAGTTAGAGGAGCCTACTGTTCAAGGACCTTCAAAATGGTTTCGAGGAGGACCTTAAAATTTTTGTGACTCGTCCTCACGGCCAAATGTGCCCCGCCTGTAATAACCGAACGTTCCCCACAAACCACGTTTGCTCTTTTTGTCAATGCTACGGAAAAACAAAGTCCTCATAACAAAATTACTTGTTCGTCACATATACGTCTCGGAATGTTGGTTTATGCTCACTTAAGAATTTAATCCTACACACAGTCAACATTTGTCAAAAGCATAATGAACTGAAGTAGAATAAATTACTCAACTAGATGAAAAGATGATTTTCTTCAACAGTTTGTAGAGAATATGTTGGACTGTCACCATTTTAAAGTCAGTGTGGGAGTAAGGTCATGTTGTCTGTTAGAAATTGAATTTAATTAGTTCAAACAAAAGTGTACTGAAAACTTAAGTAACTTCTGAAAGCATCTCTCTATCTCATATGATTAAAATGAATTCCCACTAAAATGTCACAACTGCAGTTTTAATTTTGTGTACGTCTTCTGTGCGCTCTCAGTGCGTTGGTTCGGGATATCAACTAACACTGCGTATGATGTGCATACTCATCACGACTACCTAACGTGCATGTATCGCCCTCGACTGATGAAAAAACGATGCGTTATCAAGCATACCGTGCGCATGTTACTGAGTGCATAAGTTACTGTAAACAAAATTTTTTTTCGTATTCATGGCAACAAAGCTCCGAAACCCTACTCAGTTACCTTTCTCACATCTTTGAGTTACCTTTCTCATGTCAGAAAATGTTTACCGAGTTACCTTACTCTCGCTTGAGTTTTTAAAACAAAGATTGTGATTTATATACACACAACCTGAATGCTTACATGCCACCTAATCAATCTTTGGGACACGCCCAAGACATGCGCATAGTTTATATGACTGAAAATGTCTTAGTATTGTTGTGAAATGCAGTTGAAGAAAACTCAGAATCAGCGATGTTTTGCTGTTCCGCCATTTTTTGAGAAGGTAACTGCAGTTACCTTACTCAGTGTAGTAGGGGTGTGCGTGTGGCGTTGATTGTCAATGATTGACCACTTAAACATTTTTAGTGTGGAAAATACTTTATCTACCTCAAACAATTTAGTCATCCCCCGTAAACACACGGAAATATAACATGTTGAATAACATTTTTAGCTCATCTGGCCTGTAAGGCCCGATGGGCTTATGGCATGGCATGGTGTCCGGCGTCCGTCCGTCCGTCCGTCCGTCCGTCCATCCGTAAACTTTGTGGAATTTCGACTTCTTCTCCAGAACCAAAAGGCCTAGAAAGCTTAAACTTGGTGTACAGACTCCTTGACTAGTGAGGATTAAAAATTGTAGCTTTAGTGGCCCTGTGGCCCCTAATAAGGGCCACAGGGGCCACGCCCTAAAAACCTATTTTCATCTTCTTCTCCAGAAGCATAAGGCCTAGAAAGCTGCAACTTTGTGTACAGACTCCTTGACTAGTGAGGATTATAAATTGTAGCTTTAGTGGCCCTGTGGCCCCTAATAAGGGCCACAGGGGCCAAGCCCTTAAAACCTATTTTCATCTTCTTCTCCAGAACCAAAAGGCCTAGAAAGCTTAAACTTGGTGTACAGACTCCTTGACTAGTAAGGATTAAAAATTGTAGCTTTGGTGGCCCTGTGGCCCCTAATAAGGACCACAGGGGCCACGCCCTAAAAACCTATTTTCATCTTCTTCTCCAGAAGCATAAGGCCTAGAAAGCTAAAACCTTGTGTACAGACTCCTTGACTAGTGAGGATTATAAATTGTAGCTTTAGTGGCCCTGTGGCCCCTTATAAGGGCCACAGGGGCCAAGCCCTTAAAACCTATTTTCATCTTCTTCTCCAGAACCAAAAGCCTAGAAAGCTTAAACTTGGTGTACAGACTCCTTGACTAGTGAGGATTAAAAATTGTAGCTTTAGTGGCCCTGTGGCCCCTAATAAGGGCCACAGGGGCCACGCCCTAAAAACCTATTTTCATCTTCTTCTCCAGAAGCATGAGGCCCAGAAAGCTAAAACCTTGTGTACAGACTCCTTGACTAGTGAGGATTATAAATTGTAGCTTTCGTGGCCCTGTGACCCCTAATAAGGGCCACGGGCCCCGCCCTAAAAACTTATTTTCATCTTCTTTCCAGAAGCATAAGTCCTAGAAAGCTGAAACTTTGTGTAAAGACTCCTTGACTAGTGAAGATTATAAATTGTAGCTTTGGTGGCCCTGTGACCCCTAATAAGGGCCACGAGCCACGCCCTAAAAACTTATTTTCATCTTCTTCTCCAGAAGTATAAGGCCTAGAAAGCTGCAACTTTGTGTACAGACTCCTTGACTAGTGATGATTATGAATTGTAGCTTTGGTGATCCTGTTGCCCCTTATAAAGGCAACAGGAACGTCCTTCAAATCTATTTTCATCTTCTCCATCAGAAGTAAAGGCCTAGAAAACTGAAACTTGTCGCCTATATACTGAATTTTATGAATGGTGACCCTGTGGCCTCTACAAAGGGGGAATCACATTGACCACACTCTACAGCATAATTGATGATGAAGCCTGATGAGCTACAGAGCCAATGGCTCTATTTTTTAAGAATATCAATATCAGTAAACAGCAGAATACCAACTCTGAAATTGTAATTCGGTTGTGTCAATGCGCGGTGATGCGACCTCAAAATCAGAGGCCATTCAATTCATAATTGTGCACGTTTGATTTTTAAGTAGAATTCATCAAGATGTAGTATTCATCACTTTCATGGTAGAATATCCAAAGGAAATTGGTAAATAAAATCAAATACTTACGCGGCTTCTTCCTTCTTTGCTCAGCCGTTGCTAAAGAAACATTATGAGAGATGCGGCAGTGACGAATCATTTTAGGTGTTTTCACAATAAGTTTACATGACAATTGTATCTCATCAAATAGTATAGCTGAACAGTCTTTGTCCCGCTGACAGAGTGCATTACACAGTTTGGGGCCACATGGCTGAATCGTTCTGTGACCGAGAACCTGCCAGATACCTTCCAGTAGGGGAACTAAGCTCAGCAGATGAATCTTAGTCATCCGTGTGAAACTGCAGAATGTCTCCAGATTCTGCAAAAACACATATGTTTTCACAAATGTTATTAGGCTTTTACAGATTGGTCTTTCTCTCTCTTTAAAATACATTCAAGTGTTAATAACCCTGTTACTGTAGTATTGAATATAGACCTCGCCACAGAGCAGTGCGTCATGCCGCTCTCAGTTACCTCCCTTTGGGTGGCGCTAGCATCGTCCGCCATTAAGCGGCTGCAATCTTACGTCGACGTTCTACGTGCCTACAATTGACGTTTTTATTAATGATATGACTTCTAACAAATTAAAATGATCGTAAGCGGTCATGAACGGTTTATGTCATCAAGTACCTTTTTTGAATTCATATACTATGTGAAAAAAATCCCCATGCACGCTTAAAAACCCGTAAGAGAGTCACTGTCACTGTTTGTTTCTCCCTACTGCATCTATATATAGGTCTATCATCTCCAAAGAGTTCCTATCATATTTTCTGATCTACGTCTAGCTTAGGTATCACATACTAAATTTTACCAATTATGAAGCGGTTTTTGAACGAGGTGAGTTTTAGTACAATAGATTGTCAAA
Source organism: Steromphala cineraria (assembly GCA_916613615.1). Classification (NCBI taxonomy): domain Eukaryota; kingdom Metazoa; phylum Mollusca; class Gastropoda; order Trochida; family Trochidae; genus Steromphala; species Steromphala cineraria. The sequence continues at coordinate 9,441,876 of OU744735.1, forward strand.
ATTTAATAGAATAGATATAATCTTAAAATTATACAGAAAGTAGGCCTATAGGCCTAAGCTTTATGTTTTAACACGTAACACTTACCCTTGTTCACAAGTTCGATAAGATAGTAAAACGTGGGCATTACTTTTATACCTATTTAAGTTATGATGACTGATATCGTAAATGTGGTATTTTCAGTATTTTTTGTCGATCAATTGGATGACGAAACAGATAAAAATCGTAATACAAATCATCATGTCAAGACTCATTTAATTTTGAAGGATGATTAAAACAAATTGAATGAATGGTATAATGTGTAATCGGTACGAATGTCACGCGATTATAAATCGTATTTAGAAAAATGTAATGGAATGATACCTCGATATCGGGTCCAAATTCAACCCCTGCAAGACATATTACCCCGACATGGTACCGTATAAATCAAATCATTACATCCAGTGATAAATAGTGCCAATACCATGTCAATATGTTCCGAGTTAAAAGAAAACACAAAACTTGCTCTCACGTGTAATTTAAATATTCAATGAATAAATCAATCAGAAATCGAATAATCAAAAAACAAAAAGCATTATTAGTTAATACTTATAATTGAAAACACAGTTGACATGTAATGATGTCACCCAATTCATGACGCAACAATGCTATGACAACAGAATGCTGGTGATCCTGGGATCACTGCAGACGAGTTCGTGTTTTAAATGTGCCTATAATTTGCTAATTACAGATGAAGGATTTTATTTTATCTTCTGGTATTTGCTACAGAGGTTTTAGTCCTTACTGAAGTATTGCAAATCAGAAGATTTAAGGAAGCTATTTCTTAGGTGATTTTTAGAAATTAATCCGTACTCCAAAAATCAATAAACTAGTTGACATAATACATTTAATGATCACTTTGAAATTAACTGTTTGAGGGTCACTTTAGAAGTTGGTAGTATAAGGAAAACTAGGAAATACTATGTATGAACAACTTCTTTAATTTCATAATAGCAATGTTTCGAAAATTTAAATGTTTTTATGCTTTAAAAACGGAAAAGAACCTTTGCCGCAACGTCGCCATTGTCAAAGAAGTTGCTCATCATATAATTTCCTTGTGATGAAATCTAAATAAATTTACATCGACGGTTCCATATTGTCTTATATTTTAACTTAACATAAAAATCTGTTGATCTAAAATTATTTAGATTGCTTGCGACGTTGCCTTAAAGGTTTTAAATTGTGTTTGTAGCTATAGGTTGCTAATTAGAAAGTTTATCGGTGGATAGGAATGATTGAAATTAAACACTTACTTCCTTAAAATATTAAAGTTTTACACATATTTTACTGGAGAAAAATATCAAGGAAAATTTATGACATTAAGGTAAATTCATTAACATCGAAATCCTAATTTGCTGAACGGCTTTCAACGCCTAATAAATTGGCCAATCAATCCTTTACAAAGCTATAGGCCTACAGTAAATATTGATAGAATATTGTGATATAATAATGTTTCCTTAAAAAATATATACGTAAATCTAGATAATTGAACAAAAAACAAACAAAAAACAATCAGACAGCATAGCAGTTGAAATAAAGAAATAGTCGACTGAGGTAATTAATTAGATATCTAACGTTATTCATAGACCCTGAAATTTCTGCACTTTTATATCGCCAATCTAACATTAAACCGTAATTACCTGGTCATTTACATACATTGCCAAGCTTTGAAAAATCTTAACTGAAGTTTTTGATGCCGATGTGACATAAGGAGATACTTAAAATGAACTGTTAATTGGTAAGGAAGGTGACGTTAGCTTATGCCGCTTAAGTGGTGACTGGGTACCGTCTTTACTTGTATGCAACGTCAATGCGCAAATCCCGCAGCGTTGCAAATAACACTGACCAGTTAACGTTGCAGTCGCTTAATGGCTGTCATAAAATGGCTGCGCCCATGAAATTCCCGTGGAGAGGTCTATATGGAGAATACTAAAACATTTTTATGAAACGAGTGAATGGATGGCTCTCGCTCGTTAAATACCTATACCATAAACGAGTTTCATAAAAATGTCATGAAACAGGACCGAGTTTAGTATTTTATTTCTTACTGGCTTAATTACATCGTAAAAATAAATAAAAATCGCCGACATGACCATCGCGGCCGGCCCGCTGACATCGTGACGTTATACTTTACACCACGTTATTCTGTCAGCGCGCGATGTTATGACACATATTTGTCATAACATTGTAGATTTATCAAACGGAGATATCTTCCACGGGAGTTTTTTAAATAACATAGACATATCTGGACCACTGGATTTTTATTTGTTTACATTTGGAGACGAATTTCTTAACTATTTTGTCATTTAGTAATAGTGAAAGTAATCTAGACTACTTGTTAAAGATGCTTTATCATACTTGCAATATTTTAAAAAGTATTTTTAATGTATACGTTGTATTTTTATAAAAATTTAGCGACCAACTTTGAGAAAATCGGACAAAAATTCATTAAATAGGAGATAATTTACAAAAAAAAATCCGAAACGGCAGTCGACATAAGGGCGAATCAAGTGTGGCCATTTCACAACTTCCGGTTTCTTAATGTACGCTTGAAAACCGTCTTTGTCGCGCTCAACTAGATTTTATTTTATTTTTCTCCGTATTAGGTATTCGTTGCTGTCAAAGTTGATATCCATCGAACGCAATTACGGTAATAATGATTACGTCACCGAAAGCGGGTTCGTTAAATGATATGCCCTTTCTACGAGGGGTACTGTGCTTTGAGCGTCGAAATAAGTACATGTATGTTATTGTTTTTTGTTTTTTTACAATGTTTTTATTTTACAGCATACATGGATATTATCATATCTCCAACTATATTCAGAGTTGTAATCCATTGATCATTCAGGCAAAAAAGGTTGACCATTTTTTTTTATGTAAGTGAATGTTATTATTTTTGATAGCAATAATATTTTCTACATTGAATATGTCTTTCAAAATAACCAAATATCCTGTAAGTTTTGGAACTTGCTGTTTGATGCTACAGACATGGATATATTTTTTGGCTGATAAGATTATATGATTCAATATTCTATCATTATAGACTGTTCCAAACCAAACAAGATACTTTGTTATAGTGATTTTAGACTCTAAATGACTATTTATCCAAACTTCAAGATCATTCCAAAAATATTGTAAAACTCTACATTCCCAGTAGACATGGCAAACACTCTCATTCTCATTGCAAAAACAACAGGATAAGTTGTCAGCAAGTTTCATTTTAAACAGTTCTTTTTTAGTATAAATAATACCATGCACAAATTTGTATTGGAAATCAAGAAGTTTTACATCCTTTAAACCTGCTCTGTAACTCAAAAATATTCTATTCCAGTTGAGATTAACATCTGGAAAAGAAGTTTGCCATTTGAGACAAACTTTTGGAAATTCTTCACTAGAAATTAAAGTGTCATAAAACAATCTGGATCCCTTACATGATTTTAATAAATTTGAGTGATGACTGGGTATAAGTAAATCCACAAAAGGGATATGGCCTGAGTCTCTAATGGTACATTTCCAAGAATATGGTATAATATTCAAAACCTGTAAATAGTCCAAATAGGTGCCTCCTATGCCATAAGCTTCTTTCAAATTATCAAAAGATCTGAAACCAGTTTGATCACAAATGTCTTGAATTGTAATAATTCCTTTACTTGCCCAATTTTTAATATAGAGAGTTTCGTTCTTGTAGTTATGGTTAAACCATAATGGTTGAGATAAAATTTCATAAATATTATCAGAATTCACATGGTGTTGTTTACAATAAATATTCCAAGCTTTCAAAACATCCTTCCAATATGGGTTTTCAATATTAATCAATTGATCAACATTTGCACCAAGTTTAAAAAAGGCGTCAAAAGGAATATTGCATGGGTTTTCAATGTGTATTTTTGTACAATAAGATCTCAAGTTTGATAATTTCAATGCATTACAGAAAGTAACAGTATCAACCATCCTTAGACCACCATCTTCATATTTCTTTTTCAAATTTAGCCTTTTGATTTTATCGGGTTTATCATTCCATATAAATTTGAAAAACATATTTTCCAGTAGAGCAACAAATTCTTTTGGGGGATTGGGCAACGTATTAAAAATATGTACTAGTTTTGACATGGCCAAGGTTTTAATTACCGTTACTTTACCAATCAAAGTTAAATGTCTTTTCCTCCATTGAGCTAGCAGTCTATTTATTTCCTCTAGCTTTTTCTTTGTATTGATTACCCATAAGGAGTTCAGATCATTGTGGAATCTTATTCCAAGAACTTAAAAAAAAACACTTTGCCATTCAATTTTTATATCCTGGCATAACTTTTCGGAACTATTCCTTCTTGATCCTATCCATATTGCTTTAGTCTTATCTATGTTTATCTTAAGTCTTGACATTTTGTAAAATGTATTTATTTCAACAATAGCAGCTCTTAAACTCCGTTCAGAACCATCAAGAAATAATTCAGTGTCATCTGCATATTGATCTAATTTATACTCATTATCATCAATCACAATACCTTTTATATTTTCATTACTTCTAATCATACAGCCCAATATTTCAGCAACAAATATAAAGAGATACGGTGATAAGGGATCCCCTTGCCTGCAACCACGTTCATTTGTAAAAAAGTCAGAGAGTTTTCCATGTTGAATAACACAGGATGTTGTCTCATAAGTCAAGATATTAATCCAACGAATGATTTCAGGGCCAAAACCAAATTTAGTTAAAACTAAATTCAAAAAATCTTTTGAAACTGTATCAAAAGCCTTTTCAAAGTCTATCAGAAGAAGTAATCCTGGTATGTTTCTTTTTTTGGTTTCAAAGATTATATCATATAGTAATCTTGTATTTTCACTAAGTGTTCTGCCTGGTATAAAGCCGGTTTGATTTGTATGTATTAATAGATCTAAAATCTTTTTAAGGCGGTTAGAAATACAAGCACTAACAATTTTATAAAGTGCATTCAATAAGGTAATAGGTCTCCAATTCTTTAAAATAGCTTTATCTTTGTTAGCTTTGGGAATACAAGTTATTATTCCTCTTTTCATGGTAAAAGACATTTCATTTCTTTTAGAAATATTATTCACAAATCTAAAAATCCAAATCTTAAATTCCTTCCAAAAGAATTTAAAAAAGTCAATTGGAAAGCCATCAATTCCAGGACTTTTGTTATTTTTCATGTTTCTAACTGCAAAGGCTATTTCATCCATATCAATATCTTTATCTAAGTCTTTTCTAGTATCATCATTAAGCTTAGGAGTTACAATATTGTCCAGAGGGGAGAAATCTTTTTTATCTCGTTTATCCTCAGAGTAAAGATTTTGATAAAAGGATTTTACTTCATTAAGAATAGAGTTACCGTCCGTTAAAATTTCATCATTAGTTGACCTCAGTTTATTAATTGAATTACTGACATAATTCCTATTTTCCAAATGGCAAAAATATTTAGTTGGTTTTTCTCCTTCTTCATACCAAAGAAGTCTATTTCTCATTGCTATTCCTCTCATTTCTTCTTCTTTTATCTGTTCAAGTTCAGTTTTGCATTTTGATAAGTCACCTAAGACTTCCTCACTTATATTTTGAAAGACTCTTCTTATATCTTCTTCAAGTATCTTTATCTTAGCTTCTAATTCATCAGTTCTATTTTTTTTAGTTTTTTTCAAATATGTAGCATATGATATAGTCCTACCTCTAATTTTCATTAAGAGAGTTTCTAAAAATAAACTATCATCAATCTTGAGTTGTATCTCTTCTGGATTATCATAATTTGTTGATTTGCAATTTATGTATTCATCAATTGTTTCTTTTAGAGTATCCCTTACTAGGTTAGCATATTCAGGATTAAGGAGTAAAGAGTTATTAAACTTCCAATATCCTCTCCCTCTTTCCTGATTAATCGAGTTGGAAAATATTAGTGAAATAGAAGAGTGGTCGGATTTATATCCTGGTAGAATATCAGCATCCAAGGTTATATCACACATGTCCTGTGAAATAATAAAAAAATCTAATCTGGCCTGTTGCCTTGGATTTTTCTTCCACCAAGTGTATTTCTTTTCATTTGCATTAAATTGTCTCCAGACATCAAAAAGATTGAAATGTTCCAGACAGTTCAAGACTTCATCCCTAGCTTTAGGGTTATTTATATGTTTATAATTTTCTAAGTCAATTGATGGGTCTAAAACTAAGTTCCAGTCCCCCACAATGGCAATTGAGTCATTATCAAAATCACTTATATTTTGAAATATATCTTTATAAAATACTGGGTCATCATTATTTGGACCATAGAGGTTAGTTAGTGTTAATCTTTTATCTTCTATTGTTTTGTCTGCAATTATATAATTTCCATTTTCATCTATTATTGTTTTGTGTATTTTAAAGTCAATATCATTATTAAAAAGTATTGCAACTCCTCTTGCATTGGATTTGTAGGGGGCAACTATACACTGGAGTCCCCATTCATTTTTCATGGTATTGACATTTTCTGGGGCAATATGGATGTCTTGTAAACATATGATTGAATATTTTTTCCTGGTCAGGTTCATAACTTCCTTTCTTTTATTTTTATCAGCTAAGCCTCTACAATTTGAAGATATTATCTTGATTTTTTTGGTCTTATTCATTGTATGTTATTGTTGATTAAACAATCTAAGTATGATATCAACATTTCGACAAAAGATTTTTCTACAAAGTGATGTATTTCATTTCTTAATAGCTAAGTTTCATCCTGAACCGCTTGCAAGTATGATACAGCATATTTAATAGATTATTACACATTACACATTAACCATGTATATTATGAAGATTTGATTGTTCTGAATTTGGAATTTATGTCTATCATAACACATACATAAATCATTGCACTGGATAATAACAGTCTATCGAAGAAATATGACCTCCAATTGAATGTTCATACCTAAAGTGTTTCTGGTTAAAATTATTATTATTGTCGTTTAATAGTTCCAACGACGTCTTTGTAAATTCACGTCGAATAACTTTCCGTTCGCTTGCCAAGCTACACTACACTCTGCCGGATTAAGCAGGCTACTATTACGTCACAGATTCTTGTGCTCATTAAAGTTCGGGATTCTTCGGCTCTAGCTCGGGAAAGTGACGCAGCAGTTTAACGAGAGGCAGAACTGTAAAAGTGTTTTTCGAAATATTTGCCTCTTGTCACATTATTGATCTAGAGGAGAAGTGTCACAGTCATGTGGTAAGTATGGTATACGAATATGTATATTTAAATTGATTCTCAACTTTCTATAATAAAATTTCGACATGATTCGTTTAGTTTTTGAAATCCTGTAATGCCTAAAAGACATTCCAAATTACATTATATACACACCAAAAAAAGTTAAGCACCCCCAATTAAAAGTCGAATTTTCAGTATATGCTGTAACCAAAATTTAACCCTCATTATGGCAAATCAAGCAGTGTTTATTGGTGATAAAATAAGGCTTTACTTTTTTTTAAAACGTGTCTCATCACGAACGCAATCATAAGCACGTGAATCACGCCACCAATGTGTTGCACAAACCAAAGTTTCAAATAATCACAAGTATTGGGTATTTTTTTGTTCACTTCGCATCGGCAATGGCACAAAGGAAAATTTCAAATGCATTGAGATGGCAAATCATTTGGCTTTATCGGGCAGGACTTTCTTACAATTGCCGGGAGAAAGCTCTTATTCTACACCGTCATAAGCCGTCTGGTCAGGAAGCATGCACAAATAAATGATGTGAGGGACCTTCCACGATCAGGAAGGCCAAAAGCTACCACGCCCCAGGAGGATAGAGCTCTGATACGACATGTTAGACGCCTGCCGTTTGCTTCAAGCACCCAGCTGAAACGGGTATGGTTACCCCATCGCCACTTGAGCAACCAAACTCTGAGAAAGCGCCTCAAAGCTGCCGGGTTAAGGACCAGAAGTAGGTAGTTCGGAGTACTCATGCGCATCTCCCATTGTCATATAAAAGTCGATCCTGATGACGTCACCTTATGATATACAATTATTGTTAAAGTACTTGCTAATATTTTTGTTTTGGATAACTGTCGATAAACTGTACACAAATGATTGTTTAAAAGTAGGATTATAATTAGAGATGAAGATGAAGCTAACGGAAAACGGGACTATGTTTTCGCTTTTGCGAACACAGAGGTACTACACCAGTGTATCATTACGCAATTACGTCGCGCATTGTTTGATCGTTGTCGCAAAGAAATAGAAATTCCCTTTTGTATGTAATAAATAGATCACAAAACGAGTGAGTGTTGAATATCGGAAATATTTCAACGAGATATTTTCAAATGTTTTGATTTAATATTTCAACTCAATATTTTCAAAGTTTTGATTTATAAATCAAAACATTTGAAAATATCTCGTTGAAATATTACCGATATTCAACACTCACTCGTTTTGTAATCTCTATATATTTTGACGATCCTAACCTAACGAATAATGAAAATTATAGAAAAACTAGGAAAATACAAACCTAGGCCGCAAGGAACCAACGTCTCCAAAGAAAAGGGGTCATAAATGAGACACAAAGCTCTGATGAAATATTTAAATGGACAAGACTCAAATGTAGAAAACATCACTTATTGAAATTCTAAACATACCTATATATATATTTTAAATAATCAATAAACGAGTGGGAATTGCTGACTTAAGATATTTCCATCACACGTTTTAGATAAGAAAACCATTTAATAATACTAATTTGGTCATAAATATAAATACAATATAAAAACAACACTATGTAATAAGCTCTCCAAGGCTCGCAAAATGCAATGTATATTATGCAGGATATTTACGAAACCCAAACAGACACGCATGATAACCTCTATATCTCAAAGAACCTTAAACAAAGACACATAGTTGTCATAATGGTAGTAAAAAATAAACGGATCCAGCGCTGTATGGTGTTAATGTAATTCACAAGGGCAATGATTTCAAAAGTCAAAAGCTTGAGCGAAAATGATTACAATAATGGCAAATCCATTTAAGCAGGGGTTATCAGTCCGTCAAATGTCCAAACTCACGGTGGCAGTATGAGGACCACTTAAATGCAAGACCCCTTTTTTTCCGTACAATGCTACATGTAACTGTAGCAACGAGAGTTCAACAAGATCTTTGGTGTTTTTAAATTCAGCTAATGTGTTTAATTAAAAGCATTTTCAACGATTTAATCCATACTAGTACAAGTACAATAAGGTTAAAAATATAGTGAAATGTATCCAGGATGGTACTTTTGCCAAGTTCATGATATAAACGAAAATCATGTGTTTTCTTAATTGCTGTCTGCTTTTCAAATAAACAATTTATTTTGTATTTCAGTTATTTAACTGTAAGCAGAAAAGCATTCAACACGAAGTAATCAACAACAGGATTAAAAAATCAGTTTATAGACTTTTGGCTTTCATATGATATATAGAACAATGTGTTATCGTACGTCGTTGATTAGCTCCGATCTTTTCAACATACCCACCGAAACACCACATTTCCAAAATGCAAAGTTTGACCTAACGGGAAGTGACTGTTCGCAAGCGATTTTATTCTTTTATCCTAAAGACTTGGCAAATGTCTACCTCTAATGCAAAAATAATAAAATTCGTCGGTCAGGTTTTAAAGTTATCTATCCTTGAATATTGCAATTTTGAGTAATCTTTGAAAAATTCCAGAACAATAACTAATTCGAATTTCACAATTTTGTAACGAACTTTAAAAAGGCCAATGTCTCCGCTACATTATGTAGTTGCCGAGTGGTGATGCCTGATGCACGGGGTCGGACTTTTGAAAAAGTTGTAGAAAATTCAAGATGCCGGCCAAACCACGTGACCTATGAGTTTTCCATACTTCAGGTTTTTGCAGCATTTCTCATTGCGCATCTTTCTTCCCAAGACGGCCGCCATTTTCAAAATGGCCGCCAATGTAGGTCAATACCAGAAATCTCTCGTTGAAACATGCATAAGTAAGTTACTTTAGGCTTTTAAGTTATAGATTAGGTCCCATCTGAATTCAATTATGTATATGAGTCAATAATTTAGCATGTTTCATATTTTTTGTGCTGAATTTGCAAATTGAAATTTAAAAAAAAATCAAGATGGTGGTTATTGGTAAATGCTATTGTATTATTTGTTTCTACTTATCCACGGTAACAAAATGAATAGCATATTTTAACCATATGAAGCAGAAAAAAACATAATTGGTATTTTGATATGAATTACATTGTTGATTAAAAAATTGCAAAAATCCAAAATGTCAAAAAATTGTCATTGAAGAATATTTGATTCTTAATTCACCAACAATTAAGATGCTTTTCCTTGATCTTATATTAAACCATGATGCCATGTTATTTTCAGTGAATAAATGTCGATTAAATTCTTCACAATCAATCAAATCCTAAAAGACCTCGAAGCAGTATATTTTTCTATCTATGTTTTTGATTAATTATTTAGTTGAATTTTACCTATATTTTGCACATTAGTGAAAAGGAAAAGATTCACAGTATGGTATGAGGAACCGTCTGACATGACAAGACATTTTGGAATTAATAAGTTGAAATACTTGTTAATACAAGTATTCTATCAAAAACAATAAACTTTGTTTATCTTTCATATAGGCTACAGTTATAAATGTGATTCCACGTAATGTGGTTATTAATGATAATAAATTTTAAAGTATTTTGTCAATACTGAACAATCATTCCATTATTGATTACAACTTTAAAACACGACAGTGATTTCTAACATGGCACAAAATACCTGCAAAACTGTCATTCACTGCACGCATTTGACCCTAAATTATTTAAAATTTTGTTATTATTGCCTTTTATAAGTTTGTTGTCCTGTAAAAATACAAACTATTTTTTTGCAATCAATCAATTAATAAGTCTGTTTTTTTAGCTATTTTATGAAAACAAATTTTAGGGACATTCCTGTTTATATATAACGGTTATGAATAGGTGATGATGTTAAAAATGTTGCTAAATGCAATATTCTATGTTCTAATATTCTATATAATTTGACAAAATTACGATATCAAGAGATTACGATATTCTATCACTACAAAAGACAATATATAGGATCATAAACAAAAACTTATACTAATACAATTTGGCAATCAAACGGAACTGAAAAGTCTGATATGACAAAATCATACACGTTTAAATGCCAATTTATTGTCCTTTGCAGCGTCATACTCTTGCATTCAAGAAGACAAACCCTCTTCATATTCCTGACATAAAATTGCGATTACACTCTAGCAGTTTCTGACACACATTTTAACTTCTATACTACACTTAAGATGTTACCACAGGTTCCTCATCTTCGATGCTCCAGGTTTTCAATAACAGTCAGCTGGAACTGGTCATTGAGGGGCTTGCAGGAAGGATTTCCATGAAAATGTCTTGCCTTGAGTTTTGCCTGCTTATGCGTGTTAATATTCATCTCGGGTAGTGACATGAACTCAATGTACTTGCTAAATAACCTCCCGAGAATCCATACCCATCCCACAGAAGCTTACCCTGTAGTGCATGAGAACAAATCAATGCGAGTCTCTCAAATGTAAATAAACCTTTAAACAAAACAAAAGACTACATTTGATTTCACATTTGCTGTTTTCATCTTGTAGTGAAATAAGAAGGTAAATTTGTCATAATTTAACATTATCAGTACTACAAGAGGTACGTTTGTTTGATAGTTATGTAAGATTCCCTTTACAGGAGATTTTGAAACTTATTCATCCAGTTCTCCAGTTCAAAATCGATGTGGATATTAAAAGTGCTCTATCACCTTGTTATCCCCTAAGTTATATTACATTACTATTACATGTTTGAAGCCACCATCTCGACAACAGCTACGTTATAATTGTAGAATGTATAGAAGAGCAAGAGCATTTACTCTTGGTTGCCTGAAGAGAAAGCTGATAGATTTATTTCAAGATTATTACAGCATATCAATCTCAAAATTAACATGTATGAGTGCACTTTAATTGCTAAAAGAGAGAATACCACACGGTTTTCATCATGCATGATATGCAGATGCAAGCTGAAACTGTGGACACAGATATTGTTTTATATTTGGCATTTTCAATCAAACCAATCTCGCTTAACTCTTGTTAGCATTTGGTACTGAGGCGATTATACATTGTATATGACCTAGAAAACTGAAACTTGTCGCCTATTTACTTAATTTTATGATTGGTGCCCCCTACAAAGGGGGAATCACATTGGCCACACTCTACAGCATAATTGATGATTTAGCCTGATGGCTCTATTTTTACAATCTGTATTACCATGTTATACATTTTATTTTTCCCCACCAAAAGTAGATAATCCGATACACCAGCCATCATTATTTCATATTGTATTCTCGGATATGTTTGTCTGATCAACTTATGAGATACCAACTTCCGGTTTTGACATGGTCTGAACATTGTGAATGCATATTTTTATTTTGTAACATCTGATTTATTTTTTTCATCATTATCGTTTACCTCTATAGCTAGAAAAGAGTCATTCTGTATAACCATAGTATGCCAAAAAGCTCCGCAATTTCCATGGAACTTCCATGGAACGTAACCGTCCATCACTATTAAAGCGCCAACTACATAATGTTTTTTTTTCTTTCAATCTGTTTTTTTCTCAATACATTATAAATTTTGAAACAAGATTATATTTCTGAAGTACATCATTTACTTTCAATATATAAATGTCACTATGAGCTAATGAACAAAATGTCAAATAATTCAATGAATAGTTATATATGAAACACATGAGTGGGTATATTTGTTTGTAAAGTAGTGTTGGTCATCTCTGTTCTTCAAACGAGTACTATGTGTACACAACGCAAATGAACCAAAAGGACATTTAATTTGAAACCAACTTTTTTTGCGAATGCATTTGTGCATATGTGTATATATTTACGTTTTATTGAGCGTATGTTATTTCAGGTAATCTTTTGTTTAAAAAATACAACTTAGAATGTTCCATGATCGACACTTGATCAATGACTAATATGCGTTCATCGTGTACTTTAAATTATAATCTTGTAAATCTGCAGTAACAAAACTATATGTACTTACAATTTCAAATAAATAATCCAACCAAGTAACTAACGATAATATCCTCCGAATTTTAGCACATATCCACACATTCTATCTCCAAATTATCTCAATCATGATACTTTCAAAGCGATACAACGTGGCTGTTTTTTAAACGCATGATTGACTCGAGCTGCAATGTACAAAAATCAATTGAGTGGCGTTCATCGTGCTTACTCTGACTTACTCTAGTCGTGTTTACCTTATTCATAGTGACACTTAACTATTTTGTCTCATCAAGGATATTCGTGGGGTAGATTATCCCTCAAGATGATAATTTTCATATCAGTTTTATGTTGTGTTTGTATATATTTATCCCGCTGCGGGATACCTTTGTTTGATTTGTTCCAATACCAGAAGAACTTTTTATCAAAACAACAGGCAATGTTCATAGAACCTTATTTTGAATTAATTTTTCTGACCAATATTGATTCCAAGTTGGCTGATATTGAACAACTGCATCAAATTTATATAAATGACTGAAACTAAAGGTCTCCTACAGACAGAGATCCTTCGCCTACTCAGCGGCTACTGCCTGAAACAGCCTCCCTCAGCACCTCAGAGATTGTCAAGAGTTTTCTCTATTCAAACAAAGACTAAAGACCCACCTCTTCAGAAACGCTTATTACCAATAATGTCCCTTTTTGAAACGTGCCCCAAAACTTTTAACTCACTGTTAGCGCTCCGAGCATGGACTCTTCGCATGGAAATATGCGCTATACAAATGATCTATTATTATTATTATTATAAAAATATTATGCCATAATTGTAGGGGCTAAAATAACAACTTAAAGCGCAAGAAGGTATTCAACTTTTTAAGAAAGAAGAAAGGTAATATATACTGCTTACAAGATATACATTTTACTGCCGATCAAATTCAAAAGATAAAAGAACAGTGGGGATACAATGAGTGTTATATAAGCTGTTTCAAAAGTAATGCCCGAGGAACAGCCATACTGTTTAATAATAATTTCGAATTTAAACTACTAGAACGTAATATCGATGAATTCGGAAACTATGTTGCACTCAAGGTACTTGTGAACGAGGTTACTTATACTGTTATAAGCATATATGGTCCTTACGAGGATAATCCAGATTTCTTTCAGAATATTATGAACATTGTTACGAATTATGACAGTGATGAAATAACTTTGTGTGGGAACTGGAATCTAGTTATGAATAAACAGTTGGACACATACAACAACAAACATATCAACAACCCAAAAGCAAGGGAAAAAGTTTTCGAAATGATAGATAATTTTGATCTAAAAGAGCCTTGGCGTGAACTGAACCACGATTCGAATCGTTTCACCTGGCGGCAACCCACACCACTAAAACAGGCAAGATTAGATTTTTTCCTGATTTCACATTTGTTGTCTTCAGCCAATAGTAGTGATATTCTCCCAAGCATAAACTCTGACCACTCAGTAATAACCATGTCTTTAACATGCTCTACCCTAGCAAGAGGAAAGGGCTCTTGGAAATTTAATAATTCGCTTCTAAAAGATAGAAAATACGTAACATTAGTGAAAGAAACTATAAAATCAACGTTAGAACAATACAAAATTTCAGATACTGAATCAAACAAATATTCAATCGATGATCAGTTACTTTGGGAAACATTACTCCTCATGATCAGGGGCAAGACAATATACTATTCGTCAACTAAAAAGAAGATCATAAATGAAAAGGAAAAGACATTTGAGTCGAGACTTTTAGAATTAGAAAAAAAAACTAGATTTGACTGAAAACGATGACTTAAAACAGAAATTGCTTGACGAAATTAACGTTTTAAAACAGGACTTAGATGAAATAGCAAATCATAAAATAAACGGAATACTGAAAAGATCAAAAGCAAATTGGATCGAAAAAGGGGAAAAAACAACAAAATACTTTTTGAAATTAGAATCAAGAAAGTTTTTTAATAAATCATTTACTGATTTAGAAAAAAATGACAGAACCACCATAACAGGAAGTGAACAATTACTTGAAGAAACAAGAACTTTTTTTACGAAAGATTATACACTGCACAAGAACAAACTGATATCAATCTTAAAGAATTATTTAAAAATGAAAATGTACCTGTCTTAAATGAACAAGAAAAATGTGACTTTGAAGGAAAATTAAAATTGAGCGAACTATCATATGCACTTAAGAAGATGAAAAATTAAAAAAGTCCAGGGCCTGATGGCTTCACAACGGAATTTCTTAAATTCTTCTGGAAAGATCTAGGGGAATTCCTCCTTAACTCGCTTAACTTTGGCTATGCAAATGGCAATTTCTCAGAAACAAGGATTGATAACCTGCATTCCAAAAGCTGATAAGTCTAAGAATTCTTTGAAATACTGGCGCCCAATCTCTCTTCTTAATACTTCATATAAAATTGGTGCCGCCGCAATTGCAAACAGAATTAAAAAGATACTACCTAGCATCATAAATGAAGATCAAAAAGGTTTCGTTACAGGAAGATATATTGGCAAGGTAAGTTCAGGTAACACGACTTATCTATGATCTAATGGAATATACCGTAAACTTGTCAGATACCAGGCTTACTGCTTCTAATTGATTTTGAAAAAGCCTTCGATTCAGTAGACAGATATAACCTCAGTAAAGTCTTAAAGTTCTTTAATTTTGGACCAAGTATTACACAGTGGATAGAAACATTCTATAAGGATATTGAATCGAGAGTCTTGGTTAATGGATTCGCGGATAATCCTTTTAAAATAAGTCGGGGATGCCGCCAGGGAGACCCTATAGCGCCGTACATTTTTCTGCTATGTGTCGAAATCTTGGGTATCATGAGACGAAACAACAAAAACATAAAAGGAATTAAACTTGGAAATATAGAATATCTTCTTTCACAGTTTGCAGACGATACAACTCTTACACTAGATGGATCGGAAAAAAGCCTTTACTCAGCGTTAAATACTCTAGAAGTTTTTGCCCGTTTTTCAGGATTGTAAGTCAATGTAGATAAAACTAAACTTATATGGATAGGTTCCAAAAAGAGAACCCGATACAAGATGTATAAAGAATGGAATTTCAACTGGTCGCAAACAAAGTTTACTCTTTTAGGTATACAGTTTGATATTGATCTAGAACAAATGGTAGAAAAAACTACAATGAAAAGCTATGTCAAATTGAAAGGCAAATGAATATTTGGTCAGCTCGTAGCTTAACTCCATATGGAAGAAACACAGTGCTTAAATCACTGTTATTACCAAAGCTTAACCACCTTTTCTCATCTTTACCAAACCCGAACAAATGCGTTATTGAAAGATTGCAGAATTTTTTTTTTTAATTTCATATTGAAAAACAAACCAGATAAGGTTAAAAGAGATGTTATGATGTTAAACCCAGAGCACGGAGGAATAAAAACTCCAAACATAAGAAAGATTATATCATCACAAAAATTAAAATGGATAAAAGGATTAAGCGGAAATGACCTTAAATGGACATATCTTTTTAACAATCAACTAAAGATCAAAACTCCCTTTTTACTATTGGATAGTAGCTTCATACGAACTCGGTTGATCTCTTCTTCATCAAACCCGTTTTTGAAAGACATTCGTTTCGAATGGTCAGACTTCATATGTATGAGTAAAAAAGAAATCATAAATGAAGAAGATTTACAATGTCAATCACTTGGGAACAACGACAATATTCTAATTGATAAACATCCATTTCTGTATTATGATTGGTATAAGAAAGGTGTTATATTTGTGAATGATTTACTTCATGATGAAGGAAGACTGTTAACATATGACGAATTTTCCAATACGTTTTCTATCAAGACTAATTTTCTGACCTATGAATCGGTGAAAAGAGCTATAATGACATATATTCGATCCTTGAATATACAAAAATTCAAAAGGAAGTTGCTTGATCCTATTTATCCTTTTAATATATCAAAGATTGACACAATTATTGGGAGAAAAACACTTTATGCCTCTCTATTTAACTCGAAATTTATCCGCTTGCCAAGTTATTCAAAACGGGAAAGAATTCTACAAATTGATCTCGAAGAAAACGATAGGAAAATTGTTAATATCATTGCCAATGAATGCTCGAAAAGTACAGATTTAAAATGGTTGCAATTCAGAATTATACATAATATCCTTCCAACAAAACAGTTTCTTTATAAAATTGGATATGAACCATCACCATTATGTTCATTTTGTGAAATTGAAGTTGAAACAATTAATCACATTTTATGGGATTGTGAACCTAGTTATAGATTATGGAACGAAATAAATTCATGGTTGAACTCAGTACAATTGAAACTTAAATTTACAAACAAAATAATCATTTTTGGAATGAACGGAAAAAACAATAATCCTGTAAATGCAATCATTTTACTCGTCAAACAATATATTTATAGATGCAGTATGATGGGTTTTATATCCAAGTTATTATACATTAAACGTGAAATTAGACGTTACTATGATATGTCAAGATATGTATTTTTGACAACAGAATCTGAAGAAATGTTTTTTAAATATTGGTCAACATAACATTTACTACTTGAAAAATAAATCGGCCACCTTCTGAATTTGTACATATTAACTATGAATTTATATATGTGAAACTATATGTTATATGTTTCTTTTGAACGATGTAAATGCCTGTATCGCTTACTCGTAACTTAAACAAAATTGAACACAAACAGCTGACTGGAGATGACATTGTCTTACGTTTTAAATGTTTCCTCAAAACACGTATTCGGGTTGACTTTTTTCGTCTATCTTCGTCTATGTATAGCCTTGTATATATGCTTTGTGCGCACTGGTAGTGCCCAACTTTATATATGTGTTTTGTTTTAATGTTCTTTGTGCACTTGTAGTGCGCTTTACAAAACAGAGTTAGCAACTATACTTATTTTGGACCTCAATTTACGACCCCGGCCGTTTCAAATTGTCCACTGTCGTCTGAAGTTAGGCTATAGTGACTTAAATAGCGACAAATATAAACGACATACATTGTATATACGACACGCCCGCCTGCTCATGTGGTACCAGTAATGAGGATGCAGTTCATTTCTTTCTAATTTGTCCAAATTACTCCGCTTTGAGGTCCAACTGTTAGTTTTTAGACAGGGATTCGATATTTTGTGTATTATTTGGAAATGCAACCGTGGAGAAGGATACAAATCAGAAATTATTAGAATCTGTCCATTTCTTTATAAGTTCATCTAAAAGATTTAGCAATTTATAAGATGATTCTACAGTAACTCATTATCTCACTCACTTGCTTAAGTACAGCGGGAAACCAGATCTATCAGAGCACCTTCATTTTGTTCATTGTATTTCTCCAAATTTCCATGCCATTCTCGTGTAATGTTGTATGTATTATGTTGCGGGAAAGGTATTTACATGCATATAAGCCATACGGCTTGTTAACCGATCCCATTCACTGAATAAAATATGTTTAAAACATAAAAAACACTGAATTCTAAATATGTTGCTGCAGTCTATCTTTATGTATTTATCTTACTTCTTCTCTCCTCTATCTTGTATATATTTCCTCTTTATTCCTGAATTGTATAGGGCCACTTCCTCTACCAACTGTGATACTTTCTTTTACTCCTGAGGTAGTGGCAAAACCCCTGCTGTCAAAATATGTATATACCTGATTTTCTGTAATAAATTTGAAAAAAAAGTATCTGTTCGAGGAAGCTATACAGATCGGAAAATCGTGGTTGAAAAAGACATGATGATGAACTGTGTTTGGATATAATGAAAGGACCAATTAGGATAATACTGAACAGTGCTCGGGTGTCACGGGCTTCCCCACTGGATTAAGGTGATCACGGAGAGTAGAGTGTGGCCAATGTGATTCCCCCTTGGTAGAAGCCACAGGGGCACCAATCATAAAATTAAGTATATAGGCGACAAGTTTCAGTTTTCTAGGCCTTATACTTCAGGAGAAGAAGATGAAAATAGATTTGAAGGACGTTCCTGGTTTTTTATAGGGGCAACAGGGTCACCAACAATTCATAAACCTCACCAGTCAAGGAGGCTATACATAAAGTTTCAGCTTTATAAGCCTCATGGTTCTGGAAAAGACGATGAACATAGGTTTTAGGGCGTGGCCCCTGTGGCCCCTATTAGGAGTCACAGGGCCACCAAAGCTACAATTTATAATCTTCACCAGTCAAGGAGTCTGCAAACAAAGTTTCAGCTTTCTAGGCCTCATGGTTCTGGAGAAGAAGATGAAAATAGGATTTTAGGGCATGGCATCTGTGGCCCTTATTAAGGGTCACACGGCCACCAAAGCTACAATTTATAATCTTCACCAGTCAAGGAGTCTTCAAACAAAGTTTCAGCTTTCTAGGCCTCAGGGTTCTGGAGAAGAAGATGAAAATAGGTTTTAGGGCATGGCATCTGTGGCCCGTAGAAGGGGACACAGGGCCACCAAAGCTACAAATTATAATCCTCACTCTTAAAAGAGGCTATACATAAAGTTTCAGCTTTTTAGGCCTTATGGTTCTTGAAAAGAAGATGAAAATAGGTTTCTAGGGTGTGGCACCTGTGGCCCTTATTAGGGGTGACAGGGCCACCAAAGCTACAAATTATAATCCTCATTCTTCAAAGAGGCTATACATAACGTTTCAGCTTTCTAGGCCTTATGGTTCTGGAAAAAAAGATGAAAATCGGTTTTTAGGTTGTGACCCCTGTGGCCCTTATTTGGGGTCACAGGGCCACCAAAGCTACACTTTATAATCCTCACTAGCCAAGGAGTCTGCAAACAAAGTTTCAGCTTTCTAGGCCTCATGGTTCTGGAGAAGAAGATGAAAATAGGTTTTTAGGGCATGGCATCTGTGGCCCTTATTAGGGGTCACAGGGCAACCAAAGCTACAATTTATAATCCTCACTAGCCAAGGAGTCTGTACTCAAAGTTTCAGCTTTCTAGGCCTTATGGTTCTGTAGAAGAAGATGAAAATAGGGTTTTAGGGTGTGACACCTGTGGCCCTTATTTGGGGTCACAGGGCCACCAAAGCTACACTTTATAATCCTCACTAGCCAAGGAGTCTGTACACAAAGTTTCAGCTTTCTAGGCCTTATGGTTCTGGAGAAGAAGATGAAAATAGGTTTTTAGGGTGTGACCCCTGTGGCCCTTATTTGGGGTCACAGGGCCACCAAAGCTACACTTTATAATCCTCACTAGCCAAGGAGTCTGTACACAAAGTTTCAGCTTTCTAGGCCTTATGGTTCTGGAGAAGAAGTCGAAAAGTTTACAAAGTTTATGGACGGATGGACGGACGGACGGACGCCGGACACCATGCCATGCCATAAGCCGATCGGGCCTTACAGGCCAGATGAGCTTAAAATTAGAAATCTCTGTTTTCTATTCTGTTCCTTGTCCAAGAGGGTCTTTAAAGGGGCAGTAGCACGTTTTTTGATAATTTTACATTTTAAATATTTCACTTATAATTGTAAGAATATGCTAAATGTATCATATTGACAGTGTCAACAATCTCAATACACAAGCCAATCACCCATAGTCAGAGGACAAAGTATGAGGCTTCACATAAAATCTATTGGCGGCCATTTTTGTGTGAACACCTTTAATTCATTTTTGTAAGAAAAATTAATCTCATGGATGAACTTTACGTTATATATTTGAATTATTACTGCTTCATTTAGTTTGAATACATTGTCTTTTAATTAGAAGCATTTATTTTCAATTTCCTGACATCACCCTATATTCCCCCTAAAAACGTGCTACTGCCCCTTTAAGAGTCGCTGTACGGCGTATTGAAATGAAAATACGTTAACTCTACTGTACTCTTATTTGTAACGTCATGCAACTTCCGCGGCCCTCTAACGTGTAAACTACCATTCGGAAAAGTTGCGCCGTGAAAATGCCTTCAATTTGAAACCATTTTCACTCCGCTAGCCCCTCTAGTTAGTGTTTTAGCTAAATTTTTGTGATTGAAATGGGTGCCGTAAATTTTCATTGTTAAAAGGGTCAAACTGTGACGAAACAGACGAATCCAGTACCTACGTCATCGACAGAAGAGGGGTCTGACGTGCTTTGCGTTAGCACCTAGAAAACGATGATTTCGGCGGAAATATGCGCTGCCGGGCCCTAAAAACGATTGAAAAGGTTAGTTCACATCTTTGTCTAACTGCCGCAATGTTATTTATGTGCAAATTAATTTTATAAAGTTATTTAATGAGCGTTTTACTTTTTGCTATAATGCTTACCCTTGCCGATTTAGGGAAATCGCTGCCGTTGCCTTTCTTTACAGATGCTGTTTCATACTTGCATGCGGTTCAGGCTGAAATTTAGCTATTGAGAAAAGAAATACATCACTTTGTAGAAAAATCTTCCGTCGAAATTTTGATATCATATTAAGATTAATTAACAATAACATACCTATTTTGACGCCCAAAGCACAGTACTCCTTGTAGAAAGGGCATAGCATTTAACGAACCCGCTTTCGGTGACGTAATTATAACTCGTGGAGGATTTATACCGTGTCACAACTAGCGTATTTGCGTTCGATGGGTATCAACTTTGGCAGCAACGAATACCTTATTCAGAGAAAAAGAATAGAAAATCTAGTCGTGATGGAAAAAAGAAAAGCGTATATTTAGAGACCGGAAGTTGTGAGTTGGCCTCACTTGATTCGCCTTTATGTTGGCTGCCGTTTCCGTAATGTTGGTAAATTATCTCATATTTAATGAATTTTGGTCCGATTTTCCCTAGGTTGGTCGCTAAATTTTTCTAAAAACACAACGAATACATTAAAATTACTTTTAAAAATATTGCAAGTATGATACAGCATCTTTAATATTACACTGTATGCAGACCTTTTCATACATATTAACCTATTGTTTCACATTTATCACAGGACTATATTCTATTATATATATTATATATCATATTATATGTTTTCGCTCTATTTTTGTATATTTTGATTGTTAAAAGCCTTTATCTTAGGCAATTTACGCACTGTAAGTTTTGCATTTGTTTTTAAAAGTTTTTTGCGGCGGCAGGTTTTACTGTTAAGTTAGTGTCTGCAGTATGAAATACGTATTTGATACATGTCCGACGTTGTACCTACGTTGCGATTGAGATGGAATAGAATTTAGGAAATGACAGTAGGTTTTTGCTACATAGGCAAAGAAGTAAAGTATTGTAAATAAATTTGAAAACACAAAAATTGCATGTGTAAAGGCGTGCGTTAGGCGTTTGTTTTTGGGATGTTTGAGGGTATTTTGGCAATTAAAATGTTTGGAAAAATGTGAAAGTGTGTATGCAAAATAGCGGCGGGCGTTTATGGTCAACGGGTCGGCATTGAAAGGCCGGAACGGCAACGAATCGGTATCGCTTCTCGGCCTTTTGGCTAAGTTCAAAGTGGAGGTCGGGAGCGATTGAGTTTTGTATTTCATGCTTTTCCTGGTCTCTCACAAACAGCAATGTTGTGTAGATGCATTTGGGTTTAGGTCGATCATTGGCATGAAGTTTATGGAACTTGTACCAGGAAATGTGCCATTTTTGTGAATCATCTGCATAGTTCCATTCCACGAGGGCGTGTGTGGTCGCAGCAGCCATGCAGACTTCCAGAGAATGTTTACACTTTATGATGTATCCTCACATTCAATTTGAGACAGCATGCCATATTTCATGTGAGACACTTTGTTTTGACTTTAATAATGCAATCTAATTGTTCCTATGGCCTTGAGATCTTCATAATTAGCGTTTATATTTGGTACATGTTTCTGTATCTTTGATCCTGGGGTAGCAGCTGCAATAATCCCCATCCCATGAAAGGTTCCATATCCGTCTATTGTCCTGATGTTATGGTCGACATTGTCAGCAACAAATTGAATGAATTGGCCTCATGTGTATCCTGGGATTTCAGTGTTATTTGCAACAGATGCACTGCGCTCAAACCTCTGGACATCAGCATAAGAACAGCTGAAAACAAGGGCATTGAGTGTATCTATCAGGTGTCTGGATGTATAAAGGTGATGACGTTGTACCCCAAAAGCTAGTTGGAGCGGTGAAAGGAATTTACTTGGTCTTACAGCTTGCATAAATAGCTTGCCCTATTGCTGATTGCTTGGTCAGTGTGTTTTTCCCAACAAAAAGAGTTCTTAAAAGCACCTGTAAAGATTCAGGAACAAAGGAAATTCCACTTTCAGGAGACTTTATCTCATCAGGTGATGGAAACACATCCGTTGGATGAGAGACATTTTCAATGTCACTTTTAAGAAGTTTTGCAGCTGTTTCAATTATTTGGGCTTTTTCTTACTCAGGATCATCACTTTTTGGAAGGGAAAAAAATCCTGAATAACTTTAGAAGCTGTTGCCTTTATTGTTACTATACTGGATTTTCCATCACTTTCAGCAATTACAATATTTTCTCTAAAATACTCAGTTAGTCTTGATTTCATGTGAGTTGGAGTGTATGGTTCAACATCTTCATCCAGAAAATTCTTAATATTTTCAACGAGAGCAGTCAATGTTATTAGTTCATCATCACTTTTCTCAAGGTAGGCAACCACTTTCTGGAATGCAGATTCACGGACAGAACTCTTCTGTCTCCCCTTTCTATTTTTCAATGTGACATTAGAATGATTAGATCCAAGTTCTTTTCCTGTTCTGAATTTGACACTACAACTCTGGTGGTAAATTGAATCTGAGGCATGTAGATCACCTGAATATTCAATTCTTGACCGAACTGTGTTCCCACATTCATCATTTCTTTCTATGCACTTGTCATACACCTCACGCTGAAAATCTACAGTTCTTACAGGATAGGATTCTTTATAATTATATCTTCAATCTTTTTGTCTGACTTATTGATTTCCCACAGAACAAACAGTCTTCACTAAATTTAAATTCCAAACCATCAGATCTTAAGGTATGCTCTTTTACACTGTCAACAGATTTTCTTTTTCTAGCAATTCTTTTAGGATCTACATAGGAGCGGCGGCATGATGAATGTATTTTTTGACCAGAAATAAAAATTAAATGTTCATCACCTCTTTCTTTTGCAGCTTTCAATAAACCTTTACATCCCTTGTCAGTTATCGAAACAGAATCTTCATCAGATAACAATTTTGAACAGATACCACATTTGTCTTCAATTTGCAACCTCATGAAATTGTAAACAAAGGGGGATAACTCTCATTTCTCCCCTTTGCTGAGTGCTTGTCATTTAAAATCCATGTTCAAACCCCTTAATTTTCATAATTTCAAAATTATTTTTATTTCTTTCACTGTTTTTGTCAGATCATTAAGATGTATCTGTGGTATCAATGAATATTCTAAAAGATTTGTTCTCCCCCCAAAAGACATTTTCAAAAATCATAAAAACAATTTAGCATCAGAATTGAGCGGAGGACTTTTTATATTTTGTTTGTATGACTATTCTGAATAACTTTGAACATAAAACTATTTCTGTACCAATTTTTTGGGGGTTATGGGTTGTTTACTGTAATTTTACTGGACTAGTTCGACCTTTGATGATTTTGATAAAAAAATTCTATTCCAAACTTGTTAATGCAGAGCCCATTGATGAATTAACTGCTAATCATTTCCTTGCTGATTTACCATCTCTTGATTCGGACATTTCGGACACTCTGGAAGGTGTGATTTCTAAAGATGAAGTTCTAAAGGCCCTTTTAAAAGGCAATTGACGACAATAAGTCCCCAGGTCCAGATGGGCTTACAAAGGAATTTTATGTACGCTTCTTCCCTATTCTTTGTGATGTTTTGTGTCGTGTGCATGATCTTTGCTTTGAATCCTTTACTTTACCTTCTTCCTCTAAAACTTTGTATATTACTCTATTATGTAAGGATGATAAGCTTCCGGATATTGTTAAAAATTATCGCCCTATCTCTTTATTAAATATTGATTACAAAATTCTTTCTAAATTATTATGTTTTCATTTAGGCAAAGTTATAGGTGATATTGTTCATATTGATCAGACTTGCGCTGTTCCTGGCAGATCTATTCATGATAACTCTCATTTAATTCGTAATGTGCTTGATTATGTGGAGCAAAAAAATCTCCAATGTGCTTTTATAAGTTTAGATCAGGAAAAGGCTTTTGAAAGAGTATCCCACGTTTTTTTGTTTAAGTTTTGGACGCTTTTGGCTTTGGTCCTCATTTCAAAAAGAGGGTCAAAATTCTGTATACGGACAAATCTAGTGCAGTAATTGTTAATCAGCACATATCTCGGCCCTTTCCAGTAACTAGGTCAGTCCGGCAAGGTTATCCCCAGCTTTTTACGTTCTAGCACTAGAGGCTCTGTCAGATAAAATCCGGAAAAATAAAGAAATTGTCGGAGTTAAATTACCAGGCTCAAATGATTCAACGAAAATATCTGCCTTTTGCTGATGATGGACTGGGTTTTTGTACAACTGATGCTTCCATTCGTACACTTTTGAAAATGTATGGCGACTTTGGCAAAGCATCAGGTTCTAAATTGAATTATTCAAAAACAAACGTTATTTTTGTTGGTAAATGGAAATCTAGGTCCGACCAT
The DNA here is from genome assembly GCA_916613615.1 of Steromphala cineraria. Lineage (NCBI taxonomy): Eukaryota > Metazoa > Mollusca > Gastropoda > Trochida > Trochidae > Steromphala > Steromphala cineraria. The sequence continues at coordinate 9,467,507 of OU744735.1, forward strand.
CCGTTCAGCAATTCTTGGATCGACCAGTCAAAAATTGTAGGTCTAATCACAGGCAATGATGTTTCCAATGATGATCAATTCCTCCCTGTACTATCTAAATTTCGTAATGTTTTAAAGTTGTGCAAAGGGCGTGCACTCTCTATTCTTGGGAAAACTGTTGTGTGCAATATTTTGGGTTTGTCTAAACTGTGGTACCATGGCGCAGTATCACCAGTTTCTAAACACTACGTCGAACTCTTTCAGAGGGAGACTTTTAGATATATTTGGCAGTCCACATCTGAGCCTATTCGGCGCACTGTTTTGTATAAATCAACGTTAGAGGGAGGTTTGGGGGTTATACACATACTTTCCAAATTGCAGTCACAGGACACAGGACAGCTCAGTAAAGTGGACCTATTTTGCAAAATATTGGCTAGGTTTCTCTTAGACACTATCGCCCTGACTTTAAACCTCTTCTCTTTCCTCACTCTGAGACTATGCCTTTGTTCTACCAGCAATGTCTTGTGGCTGTTAAATTATTTCAATCCATATCTTCGGCCCCGCTGGTAGACCTGCTAAATTTAAATACTAAACAGTTTTACAACTATCTCCTTTCCAAAATTGTTGAAAATAAAATCGAAAATTTATATCCACAAATTAATCTCTCTTTGGTTTGGCGTAATCTACATCACAAATTTGTGGATAATATTCCAAAATCAGTTAATTATCGTCTCATCTATAACTCGCTCCCTCTAGGCTATAAACATTTCGCTCGTCACATGGCTGTCTCTCCTAACTGTGTTCTCTGTCTCTCTGCAGTAGAGAACTCTGATCATCTCTTTCTCTACTGTCCTTGTGTGAATGAGTTGTGGTCTGTTGTCTTCCAGTGGTTAAATACTCTATCTAGCGGCCTTGTTGCCAAATCAAGTGAATTTATTCGTTTTGGGCTTGTCCCTCAACTTCCAAATTCTTGTAATTTTGCTGTTTGTGTATATCTCCTCTCTTTGGCAAAATATTCCATTTGGCTTACTCGTAACTTAAACAAATTTGAACACAAACAGCTGACTGGAGATGACATTGTCTTTAAATGTTTCCTCAATTGCAAAACACGTATTCAGGTTGACTTTTTTCGTCTATCTTCGTCTATGTTTTTCTGACCATTGGCTTTCCACTAACTGTTTCTGTAAATTACATGCTAATAAACTCAGCTTTTTATTCTAACCAGTAAAATCCTTGCATTAATGTTTGTGTATTTTCCATGTTTTATCATATTTACGTACTGTGTACGTATCTCTCTATATTTTAACGTATTGCATACGTTTTATTATACATATACCATCATATTTTAACCCTGTATAACTACTGCTTTTTATGTAAGTAACGTACTGTGTGCGTTTACTTCCTGTTTTATTCATGTGTATATGCTTTTTAATAACACATGTATTATAAATATTTTTATTCCTATAAACGTTTTGCATACGTTTATGTTTGTAAATATATGTATATATGGCTTTGTATATATGTTTGGTGCGCACTGGTAGTGCCCAACTTTGTATAAATGTTTTATCTTAATGTTCTATGTGCACGTGTAGTGCCCTGATTTGTAAATATGTTGCCGCAGTCTATCTTTATGTCCTTATCTTATTCCTTCTCTCCTCTATCTTGAATATATTTCCTCTTTATTTCTGAATTGTATAGGGCCGCTACCTCTACCAACTGTGATACTTTCTTTTGCTCCTGAGGTAGTGGCCAAACCACTGCTGTCCAAATATTTTTATACTTCAACTTCTGTAATAAATTCTTATCAAAACGAAAAAAGTATCTGTTCTTATCAGCTTAATATATGATACGTCTTCTATATGAAGACATCGATATTAAACTGATTTTTAGAACGGGATGAGGTGCCACGGGGCTTGCTCCGCCCTCATCACGGGTTGACCCGGTATTGCAGTACCTCCGGGACCGGCCCGTCTCATATTCAAATCAAAAGTCCTTTTCGGACAGGGTCTTTAAGAGTCGCTGTACGGCGTATTTAAATGAAAATACGTTCACTCTGCATTACTCTTATTTGTAACGTCATGCAACTTTCGCGAAAATGCCTTCAATTTGAAACCATTTTCACTTCGCTAGCCCCTCTAGTTAGTGTTTTAGCTAAATTTTTGTCACCGAAATCGGTGCCGTAACCTTTCATTGTTAAAGGGTCAAACTGTAACGTAACAGACGAATCCAGTATCTACGTCATAGACAGAAGAGGGGTGTGACGTGCTTTGCGTTAGCACCTAGAAAACAGCGATTTCGGCAAAAATAAGCGCTGCCGGGCCCTAAAAACGATTGAAAAGGTTAGTTCACATCTTTGTCTAACTGCCGCAATGTTTTGTATGTGCAAATTAATTTTATAAATTTATTTAATGAGCGTTTTAATTTTCGCTATAATGCTAACCCTTGCCGACTTAGGGAAATCGCCACCGTTGCCTTTCTTTTATTTTACACTGTATGCAGACCTTTTCATACATGACCTATTGTTTCACATTTATCATAGGACTATATTCTTTATGTTTTCGCTATTTGTTTTGTATATTTTGATTGTTAAAAACCTATTTTTTAGACAATTTACGCACTGTAAGTTTTGCATTTGTTTTTAAAAGTTGCTGCGGCGTCAGGTTCACTGTTAGATGAGTGTCGGCAGTGACGGCAGCCCTAAGTCGGGTCCTGCTATGTATGAATGAAATACGTATTTAATACATGTTCGACGTTGTACCTACGTTGCGATTGAGATGGATTAGAATTAAGGAAATTACAGTAGGTTTTTGCTAAATAGATAAAGAAGTTAAGTATTGTAAATAAATTTGAAAGCACCAAATTGCATGTGTAAAGGCGTGCGTTGGGCGTTTGTTTTGGAGATGTTTCTAGGGTATTTTGGCAATTAAAAGTTTTGGAAAAATGTGTAAGTGTGTATGCAAAGTAGCGGCTGGCGTTTATGGTCAGCGGGTCGGCATTGAAAGGTCGGAACGGCCACGAATCGGTATCGCTTCTCGGCTTTTTGGCTAAGATCAAAGTGTGTCTTAGCCAAAATTTCCATTCTAGAAGCGATTGAGATCTTTTTTCGTTTTTGTCATGCCTTTATTCCAGATCTACGTGCGGGAGTCTTCGGACTAGACTTCGGTCACCCCACTCTTCTCTACTTTGCTGCTATGGCGTACCAGGGTGCCAGGGAGGAGCCTCCGATCCCCAGGGAGTACATCGACCTAGGGAGAGTAGCCTCCACTGTAAGGATTGAAGTCTTCCGCCGCACACTGAGACGAGATGAGGTTGCTGCCCTTCTTGACCATGCTGGTCTTCGGATGAGAGACGTAACATCTATCTGGAAGGGTGAGGTGAATAACATTTACTTTGTTACCTTTGATGTAAAGGAAACAGCCTTGTTGTTCGCGGGAACAGGAACTATAACTCTTGACGAAATTGATTTTCATATATCCCTTTACAAATCCCAGATCATAACTTTAAAGGTTCACTGGCTACACGATGTAGTCAGGAATAGCTTCTTGAGCATGTATTTCTCAAAGTTTGGAAAAGTGCTAAATGTTCAAAACACAAGTGAGGAGGTTGGAGGTGAATTCTGGAATACGGGAAGTAAGAATAGAGCTTGCAGAGAACTCTTAAGGAGGACATACCGTATATAGTGAGATTTGGTCCATCAAGATCCATGTTGGTAACTGCTCCAGGTAGACTCCCTATATGTTTTTCATGTTGGCGCCTAGGCCACAGGAGAGGTGACTGTCCAAACAGGTTAGTGAAACCGAGAGGTGGGCAGCCGCCCCCTCCCCCAGTGAGAGACCCCCCTCAGGTGAGAGCTCCGCTCCCAGTGAGGGACCCTCCCCCTGTCAGGAATCAGCCTACTGTAAGAGATCTGCCAAGTGAGGAAACAGACCCCAAAGTTGTTATCCCCCCTAGGGTAGTGGTTGACAAGCTTACCCCTCATGACAGGCTTACCCCTGAGGACTCGGGTCTGCTCTCGCCCCACATGGGACCGACTTCCGACTTCCCCGACTTAACTTCACGCCCCAGGGGATCCGCACCCTCAACCTCGAAGGAGGGGGAGGGGAGGGGAGACCCCAGTGACGAGCTTGAGGTTGAGGGAGGGAGGAGTTGGACCTAGTGGGGAGGAGTTTGGGACCGGGAACTCAGGACTCGGATGCCTTCCTAGCCGAACTCAGTGTGAGTGACGGTCCTAGTGACCCTGACTCCCTCATATCATCGCCCAGTTCAACGAGGTCAGGTGACTACACTGTGGTAATCGGTAAGAGGAAGACAAGGAGCAGCAGCTCTGGGCGCTCAAAGCAACGGAGACAGGACCCCCCTGTCCGTCCTCTGGGCCCCCTCCACCTGTTCCCCGTAGACATAGAAAGTCAAGTGTGTGTGACCCCCCCTAAGACCTTCTCATGTTACATTTCTACTCGATAATGGACTCTGACCGCCCCTTGGACTCTGATTTAAGACCACCCCCAACCTTTCTCCCCCAGGGGAGTGAATTATCTTTTGTTTTAATGTTATTAATTCAATATTGTTGTTTTGTATTATGTTTTTCATGTATATGCTTGTATTGCCTCTTTAAATACCAAAATGTATAATTTTCAAACACTTAATTGTAATGGATTGCTGGACTCTCCTAGTAAATTAAATACTCTTTCTTATAAATTTAATTCTCATTCCATTGATGTTCTTTTTCTTCAAGAGACCCATGTTCATAATTTATATTAAGCAAAAAAATTCTTATCAAAATTTAATGGTAAAGCTTTTTGCTCTTTTGGCAGTAATCGTAGTCGTGGAGTAGGAATAATTATTTCTTCCAAATTGAATTATAACATTTCAAAATTTCATTTTGATTGTGAAGGCTGCCTTATTGTTTTGGATCTAAATATAGATAATCGTAACTTACGTTTTATTAATGTGTATGCTCCTAATAATTCTACTGAAAGTGTTGATTTTTTCAATAAACTTTCAAAATTTTTAGTTACTAATAGAAAATTATGGTTAGGGGGTGATTTTAATTGCGGTCCTAACGCTAAGTTTGACAAAATCGGCGGCAACCTTACTGCTAACTCCATGGGCTCTTCTATTATCTCTCAATGGCTTTCTGACTTTGATCTTATTGATACATATCGTTTTCTATTTCCAGATACTGTCGCCGTCTCCTGGCGCAACTCTAATGGTGTTGGTTCACGGCTAGACCGCTTTTACGTATCTGCCTGTTTCGGTGAAGGAATCTCTGGTGCTGGTATTTCTCCTTGTTCTTTTTCTGACCATGATTACGTGTATGTAACGCTCAGAGATTTATACGGCATCGATTTTGGTCCTAGTTATTGGAAGTGTAACAATTCCCTTTTTGATGATAACTTTCAAACCCTTTTTGCAAATTGCTGTAAATGTAATATTCCATCTTTGGAGGCCATTTCTTTAGAATGGTGTGATGCTTTTAAATTAGAAATTAAAGATTATCTTATTCTTTATGCAAAGCATTGTAAGTCCCGTGAAGCATATCACTTAAAAGACCTCCATGCCCAATACTGGAATTTATGCCGCCTAGAATCTTCAAATCCTGGACTTTATTCTAAAGATATTTTGGCTGTTAAACGTCAGTTAAATGCTATCGAAATTGCAAATTTTCAAGGCAATTTAATTCGCACAAAAGCGAGAGACCTTGAAAATGGTGAAAAGCCTTCCAGCCATTTTTTTTCGCAAGGAAAGCCGGAGAGGACAAAAGAAAACTATACATTCGATCTCTGATGATTTTGATAATAAATTTTATACCTCTCCTGGTATCATGGGCGTTTTTCAAAATTATTATTCCAAACTTTTTAATGCAGAGCCCATTGATGAATAAACTGCTAATCATTTCCTTGCTGATTTACCATCTCTTGATTCGGACATTTCGGACACTCTGGAAGGTGAAATTACTAAAGATGAAGTACTAAAGACCCTTAAGGCAATGGACGACAATAAGTCCCCAGGTCCAGATGGGCTTACAAAGGAATTTTATGTACGCTTCTTTCCTATTCTTGGTTTATGTTTTGTGTCGTGTGTATGAACTTTGCTTTGAATCCTCTACTTTACCTTCTTCCTCTAAAACTTCTTATATTACTCTATTATGTAAGGATGATAAGCATCCGGATATTGTTAAAAATTATCGCCCTATCTCTTTATTAAATATTGATTACAAAATTCTTTCTAAATTATTATGCACACGTTTTCTTCATATTGATCCGACTTGCGCTGTTCCTGGCAGATCTATTCATGATAACTCTCATTTAATTCGTAATGTGCTTGATTATGTGGAGCAAAAAAATCTCCAATGTGCTTTTATAAGTTTAGATCAGGAAAAGGCTTTTGATAGAGTCTCCCACGATTTTTTGTTTAAAGTTTTGGACGCTTTTGGCTTTGGTCCTCATTTCAAAAAGTGGGTCAAAATTCAATGGCTTTCTGACTTTGATCTTATTGATACATATCGTTTTCTATTTCCAGATACTGTCGCCGTCTCCTGGCGCAACTCTAATGGTGTTGGTTCACGGCTAGACCGCTTTTACGTATCTGCCTGTTTCGGTGAAGGAATCTCTGGTGCTGGTATTTCTCCTTGTTCTTTTTCTGACCATGATTACGTGTATGTAACGCTCAGAGATTTCTACGGCATCGATTTTGGTCCTAGTTATTGGAAGTGTAACAATTCCCTTTTTGATGATAACTTTCAAACCCTTTTTGCAAATTGCTGTAAATGTAATATTCCATCTTTGGAGGCCATTTCTTTAGAATGGTGTGATGCTTTTAAATTAGAAATTAAAGATTATCTTATTCTTTATGCAAAGCATTGTAAGTCCCGTGAAGCATATCACTTAAAAGACCTCCATGCCCAATACTGGAATTTATGCCACCTAGAATCTTCAAATCCTGGACTTTATTCTAAAGATATTTTGGCTGTTAAACGTCAGTTAAATGCTATCGAAATTGCAAATTTTCAAGGCAATTTAATTCGCACAAAAGCGAGAGACCTTGAAAATGGTGAAAAGCCTTCCAGCCATTTTTTTTCGCAAGGAAAGCCGGAGAGGACAAAAGAAAACTATACATTCGATCTCTGATGATTTTGATAATAAATTTTATACCTCTCCTGGTATCATGGGCGTTTTTCAAAATTATTATTCCAAACTTTTTAATGCAGAGCCCATTGATGAATAAACTGCTAATCATTTCCTTGCTGATTTACCATCTCTTGATTCGGACATTTCGGACACTCTGGAAGGTGAAATTACTAAAGATGAAGTACTAAAGACCCTTAAGGCAATGGACGACAATAAGTCCCCAGGTCCAGATGGGCTTACAAAGGAATTTTATGTACGCTTCTTTCCTATTCTTGGTTTATGTTTTGTGTCGTGTGTATGAACTTTGCTTTGAATCCTCTACTTTACCTTCTTCCCCTAAAACTTCTTATATTACTCTATTATGTAAGGATGATAAGCATCCGGATATTGTTAAAAATTATCGCCCTATCTCTTTATTAAATATTGATTACAAAATTCTTTCTAAATTATTATGCACACGTTTTCTTCATATTGATCCGACTTGCGCTGTTCCTGGCAGATCTATTCATGATAACTCTCATTTAATTCGTAATGTGCTTGATTATGTGGAGCAAAAAAATCTCCAATGTGCTTTTATAAGTTTAGATCAGGAAAAGGCTTTTGATAGAGTCTCCCACGATTTTTTGTTTAAAGTTTTGGACGCTTTTGGCTTTGGTCCTCATTTCAAAAAGTGGGTCAAAATTCTGTATACGGACATATCTAGTGCAGTAATTGTTAATCAGCACATATCTCGGCCAGTAACTAGGTCAGTCCGGCAGGGTTGTGAGTTATCCCCGGCTTTGTACGTTCTAGCACTTGAGCCTTTGTTAGATAAAATCCGGAAAAGTAAAGAAATTGTCGGAATTAAATTACCAGGCTCAAATGATTCAGCGAAAATATCTGCCTTTGCTGATGATGGACTGGGTTTTTGTACAACTGATGCTTCCATTCGGACACTTTTAAAAATGTATGGCGACTTTGGCAAAGCATTAGGGTCAAAATAGAATTATTCAAAAACAAACAGAATTTTTGTTGGTAAATGGAAATCTAGGTATGACCATTCGTTCGGCATTTCTTGGATCGACCAGTCAAATTAAAATTGTAGGTGTAATCACAGGCAATGATGTTTCCAATGATGATCAATTCCTCCCTGTACTATCTAAATTTCGTAATGTTTTAAAGTTGTGCAAAGGGCGTGCACTCTTTATTTTTGGGAAAACTGTTGTGTGCAATATTTTGGCTTTGTCTAAACTGTGGTACCGTGGCGCAGTATCACCAGTTTCTAAACACTACGTCGAACTCTTTCAGAGGGAGACTTTTAGATATATTTGGCAGTCCACATCTGAGCCTATTCGGCGCACTGTTTTGTATAAATCCACGTTAGAGGGAGGGTTGGGGGTTATACATATACTTTCCAAATTGCAGTCTATGCACTAAAGAAATGTCCAACATCTCCTTAAGGACAGCTCAGCAAAGTGGACTTATTTTGCAAAATATTGGCTAGGTTTATCTCTTAGACACTATCGCCCTGACTTTAAATCTCTTCTCTTTCCTCACTCTGAGACTATGCCTTTGTTCTACCAGCAATGTCTTTTGGCTGTTAAATTATTTCAATCCATATCTTCTGCTCCGCTGGTAGACATGCTAAATTTTAGTACTAAACAGTTTTACAACTGTCTCCTTTCCAAAATTGTTGAAAATAAAATTGAAAATTTATATCCACAAATAAATTTCTCTTTGGTTTGGCGTAATTTACATCACAAATTTGTGGATAATATTCCAAAATCAGTTAATTTTCGTCTCATCTATAACTCTCTCCCTCTGGGCTATAATCTTTTCGCTCGTCACATGGCTGTCTCTCCTAACTGTGTTCTCTGTCGCTCTGCAGTAGAGAATTCTGATCATCTGTTTCTCTACTGTCCTTGTGTGAATTAGTTGTGGTCTGTTGTCTTCCAGTGGTTAAATACTCTATCTAGCGGCCTTGTTGCCAAATCAAGTGAAAATATTCGTTTTGGGCTTGTCCCTCAACTTCCAAATTCTTGTAATTTTGCTGTTTGTGTATATCTCCTCTCTTTGGCAAAATATTCCATTTGGCTTACTCGTAACTTAAACAAATTTGAACACAAACAGCTGACTGGAGATGACATTGTCTTACGTTTTAAATGTTTCCTCAAAACACGTATTCGGGTTGACTTTTTTCGTCTATCTTCGTCTATGTTTTCTGACCATTGGCTATCCACTAACTGTTTCTGTAAATTACATGCTAATAAACTTATATTTTTATTCTAACCAGTAAAATCCTTGCATTAATGTTTGTGTATGTTCCATGTTTTATCATCTTAAGTACTGTGTACGTATCTTGTTAATATTTTAATGTATTGTATACGTTTCATCATACATATATCAATATTTTAATTCTGTACAAATACTGGCTTTTTATACAAGTAACGTACTGTGTGCGTTTACTTCCTGTTTTATTCATGTATATAAGCTTTTTAAAACACATGTAATATAACCCATTTATTTTTATAAACGTATTGTATACGTTTATGTTGTATATTTGTGTATATATGGCTTTGTACAAATGTTTGTGCGCACTGGTAGTGCCCGACTTTGTATATTTGTTTTGTTTTATGTTCTTTGTGCGCTTGTAGTGCTCTGATTTGTAAATATGTTGCTGCAGTCTATCTTTATGTCTTTATCTCTCTCTTTCTCTGCTATATATTTCCTCTTTAATTTTCAATTGTATAGGGCCACTACCTCTTCCAACTGTGATACTTCTCTTTTACTTCTGAGGTAGTGGCCAAACCCCTGCTGTCCAAATATGTATATACTTCAACTTCTGTAATAAATTCTTATTAAAACGAAAAAGTATCTGTGTGGTCTGTGTTAGCAGCGGGTGGGAGGCTTCACAGCCTAGACTTCGGTCAGCCCCCACTACCCCACTACCCCCCCCCCCCCCCCCACGTGTATGCCATCTTCAAAGGAGAGAGGTACAATGTCATCTATGTTTCTTTCTTTAAGCCTAATTTTGTCACCATGGTTGCCCGAGAGCATAGACTAACTGTTGAGAATTGCACTTACTATGTGTCCCCATATAATGAGCAAGTAGTCAGGCTGAGGGTACATTGGCTACACCAGAACGTGAAAAATAGCTTTTTGGACCGTTTCTTCTCCCGATATGGTGATGTGCTTAAGGTAGAAGCTGAGAATGAGGTACTAGGAGATGCTTCCTTTTAAGTGGGATAAGAAATGTCACGCTTAGTTGCAGTGAAGAATCAAAGGAGAGACTTCCATATGTTGTTAAGTTTGGGCCCTCCAGGGCCATGTTGGTAACAGCCCCCGGTAGGCTCCCTGTGTGCTTCTCCTGCTGGAGAGTGGGCCACCGGAGAGGGGATTGCCCCGATAGACGGCATAAAGGAGCAGGTAATGTGAGGCAAGAGTTTCAGGATCGTCACCACCATCAGAACACTCAAGAGGATGTCATCGATGTGAGAGGACCACTGGCAGTCTTTTTAGCTAAATGTTTATGTGAAGTGACTTCATTAATAACTACATTATTCAATTTTAGGTCGGGCTTGTGATTGGGATTGCGCTTTCTGCTAAATTGCATAGAAACAGTTTTCTTTGGATTAAAATCTATTTGCCAAAGCTTGGCCCATTTCGAGATTCTTTGTAAGTCATTGTTTAATGTTACTGCTGCGATATTAGGATTATCAATTACAATATATAATGACGTATCGTCAGCAAACAGTCTGATATTACAGTCTATATCATCAACTAGATCGTTTATATATATTAGGACAAATAGTGGCCCAAGAACGGATCCCTGGGGTACTCCAGCTAATATATATCTTTTTTGTATCAGAGTTTTTACCTTCTATTACGACACTTTGTTTTCTGTTGCTTAAATAACTCTTAATCCACATAAGTAAATCATCTTCAATGCCATAAGATTTCAATTTAGTTATCAATCCTTCATGCCAGACTCTGTCGAAAGCTTTACTTATGTCGCAAAAAACAGCTCTAATTTCTTTACCTTTATCAATTTCTTTTGATATAAAGTTATATAGATATGTAAGCTGGTTTACAGTTGAATCACCTGGTATAAATCCAGACTGTAAATTAGACAATATATTGTTGTCTTTAAAATAATTGAAAAGATATGTGAATAGACATTTCTCAAATATTTTAGCTAGATTACTAATAAGTGCTATTGGTCTATAGTTAGTACAGTCGTTTGTGCTACCTTTCTTATGAATAGGGATGATAGAGGATTCTTTCCACTGTTTCTTGAAATAAATTTTCCCTAAGGGAAGTATTAAAAATGATGGCGAGGGGTTTATTCAAGCAATGTGCACACATATGGATAATTCTGTTAGCAACACCGTCTGGACCGGTTGCTTTATTAGCATCAACTGATAGTAATAAATCTAAAAACTTCTTTAGGTGATACAGTAACTGATGAGAGGGATTGTTGTGTTTTTAAGTTCATTGAGGGTGGATGCCTGGAAGGGTCTCCAACTTGTGCTTGGGATATGAAATAATTGTTTAGTAATTTCTGGTTTTGTTCAAGTAGTTCTTCATAAATCGCCACCATGATTTATTACTAACTGATGAATTAATTTTCTCATCTAGTTTATTTTGCAATATGAACAGCCGATACAACCGTATTTCTCAATCGCTTAAAGTTTAACCAATCAGAAGACAAATTCCTGTGTTTAGCTTTCTTATGTAGGCGATTTCGCTTTCTGATAAGGTGACGAATTTGGATATTTAGCCACGGGGGATCATCTGGTCTTACTGTTATTAATCTATTTGGAATATGTTTCTTACAAGCAGTTTTTAGTGTATATGTTAAAATATCTACCATTTCATCATGCGATTTTGAGTATAATAATGCTTCCCAATTTACAGAAGTTAGATCATTTTAGATTCCTTCTTTGTCTATTTTATTATAGTCATATACAGTGCATTTGAAGGTGGTTTGTTTCTGTTGCTTAGTATTAATAAGAACGAAGATTGGACAATGATCACTGCATATTGGATCTAACACACAATCGATTCATCGACACAATCACCAGCATTTGTACATATTAAGTCAATCAAGGAAGAAGACGAGTGTGTTATTCTAGTGGGTTTGTTGATTAATTGTTCAAGATTATACATCGTTTTCAAATATTCTGTCTCCTAGAGCATCGATATGATATTCCCGACTGGTACAGGAACATGGACATTTCAAGGAGGACTCTAAGGTTCGAAGCTTCATCTAAAGGCCTTTCTAAGGACGTGTTCACCAAGGTATTGTTGAATATGCCTACTTTTTATGTCAAGAATTTTGATGCAATATGGAAAAAAGATAGGGGTGGGTTTTTTTGTGTGACATTTTAGACAATGCTATTGTGTGACTTATTTGCCAAGATAGGGCAGATTCGGTATGAAGATGGTGTTCTAAGGATCACAAGTTATGACAAACAAGTAGTGCCGTTCCGTATTCATTGGTTTAAAATGGATGTGACAAATGATTTGCTTAAGAATTTCTTCAGTGATTATGGAAAGGTGTTGGACGTGTGTTATGTAGATGATGAGATTGAGGGTGTAACGATTAAATCAGGGGTGAGACAAGTGCTTTTGCAGCTGAATGAGGACGCGAAGGACCATGTCCCTCACATGGTCAACTTCGCGGGTAGCAGGATGCTCATAACCGCCCCTGGTAGGTTACCCATCTGTCTAAGATGTAAGCGACTAGGTCATGTCAGATTGGATTGTCCGATGCCATCGGCAAATATACAGAGGGTAGATAATGACAGTAAAGACGATGCCAGTCAGGAGAAGAGTGATAGCACTCAGGATACGGATCAGGCTATGGTAGAGATGCAGGTGTTGGGGCTCGTCTTGATCGCTTTTACTTCTCCTCTTCGGTGGTGGAATCTGTCTCTTCTACTGGTATACTTCCTTGTTCTTTTTCTGACCACGATTATGTCTTTGTTAAGCTCAGGGATTTAGAAGGCATAGACTTTGGGCCTGGCTATTGGAAATGTAATAATAGTCTTTTTGATTCTGCTTTTTGCTTTTCTTTCAATTATTTTTGTTTAAATCATATTCCTCCTTTGGATAATATTTCTTTGGATTTGTGGGATACTTTTAAAATCGAGATTCAAAATTTACTTAAAACTATTTCAAAACTTCATAAAATGGCCCTTGTATCCCACCTTAAAGACCTTGATCGCTTCTCGGCCTTTTGGCTAAGATCAAAGTGTAGTATCTGTTCTTATCGATACAGCTTGTCTTAGTCATAGCCCTTGAGGAGAGACCTTTTTTAGTTCACAGATCTACGCGTGGCAACCCTACTTATGTATGGCGTGTCCTTTAGTGGCTCCACGTTTTGCTGTTGCTGTGCTGCTGCCAGGGTTTGTTCTACTGGGTGCAGCCGGAGCATGGCGCTCTTCCACGCCAAGCCGGAGCCGCCCATCCCCAAGGTCTACCTGGACCTGAACAGAGCCGAGGCGACTGTCCGGATCGATGTTACCGGAAAGGACAGAGAACCTTCAAATGTAAGATCAACGCGTCTCTTCTTGTGAGCACTGGCTCAATTACCTTTGAAAATGCCGTCTTTTCTTTCGCTTCCTATCAAGCTCAGGTTTTAACATTACGTATTCATTGGGTACACAATGTGGTTAGAGATTCTTTCCTAGCTAAATACTTTTCTCAGTATGGCAAAGTGTTGAAAGTCAACAGGGAGTATGAGATAATTGGTGAAGGTGTGAAAGTAGGAACAGGAGTGAGATTAGTGACAATCCAACTCACCGAGGAGAAGAAGTCCTCATTACCTTATATTGTCAACTTCGGGGGGTCGCGACCAATGATGGTCACAGCACCAGGGCGCTTGCCCGTGTGTTTTTCCTGTTGGCAGGTAGGCCATAGACGTGGAGACTGCCCAAACAGGGGACAGAGAAGAAACGTGCCCCAGGGACCTGCTGCCCCGCCGCCGTAGCGCCCAGTACTCGCCTTGCCTGGATCTGACCTGTCCCTCCCCTCTAAGAAGGCCACTGCTCCCTCTTCAAAACAAAGAGGTGAAAAGTGGTCAGACCGATGATGAGGGTCGTGAGATAGGCTGGGACGTCGCTCCCGAGGGTGGGGAAGAGCCAGGCAGGCTGACGGAACAGCCTTCAGAGGGTGAAGAGTGAGTTATCGTTGAGCGCCGCTTGGGGAGGGTGAAGAGGGGGAAGGAATGGAGGTGGAGGCATGCACCGTCCCCCCTTCACAAGAGGAGTCACATGACTCAGAGGAACTGTTCATAGACCTCACTCCCGCTCTGGAGGAAGAGGAAGAAGAAGATGAACCAAGTGGACGAGGAAACAGTCAAGGAACAGGAATAATCGAAAAGAGTGATTCCCTGGCCAAAGAGGCCCCTATGTTGTGCCCCTTACAAGAGGGCGTCGTGACCCAGGCTGATTGGTCCGATGACGGGCCACCTTAAATGGGTCACTGTGATAGTGTGTTCATAACGGATTACGACAAGGACTACGATTGCAGATCAGCGCCTTTTGTTCTCCAAAAGGAAAGGAGTACCCTTATATATACATGTGCATACCTACCTTTGCACTTTTATTACACTTATATTTTAATGTTAGTTTTCTATGCACTTGCTATGCACTTATAACCTTGCTACTGCACTTCAACTCACAGAAGAATAGAAATCATCACTGCCGTATATAGTGAACTTCGGGGGGTCAAGGCCAATGATGGTCATGGCCCCAGGGCGCTTGCCCTTGTGTTTTTCATGTTGGCAGGTGGGCCACAGTACTCGCCCTGCCTGGATCTGACCTGTCCGAGGATGACTTCCTGGACCTATCACTCCCCTCTAGGAAGGCCACTGCTCCCTCTTCAAAAAGAGGTGAAAAGTGGTCCGACCGATGATGAGGGTCGAGAGATAGGCTGGGACGTCGCGTACGAGGGGGGGGGGGGGAAAGAGCCGGGCAGGCTGATGGAACAGCCTTCGAAAGGCGAGGAAGGTGAAGAGGGGGAAGGAATGGAGGTGGAGGCATCCACCGTCCCCCCTTCACAGGAGGAGTCAGGTGACTCAGGAGAACTCTTCATCGACCTCACTCCCTAGAGGGCGTCGTGACCAAATATGATGGGTCTGATGACGAGCCACCTTAAGTGGGTCCTTGTGCGAGTGTTTTCTAACGGATTACGACAAGGACCGCCCAATAGACTACTACTACAAAACAACGCTTTTTCTTCCAAGAGGAAGTGAGTACCTTTATATATATATATGTACATACCTGCCTTCGCACTTTTATTGCACTTGTATTTATGCACTATTTTATTGTTAGCTTTCTATGCACTCGCTGTGCACCTATAACACTGCTACTGCATTTTATATTTGTGTCAACAACTTTTTACAACAATGTACACCTTTTATTCCAAAAACTGTAAGGCCTCTTAAATTCGCCATCTAAAATACTATCATCTAATTTCAACTCTCACTCTATTGATGTTCTCTTTCTTCAAGAGACCCATGTTTATAATTTAACTCTAACAAAACTATATGAATTAAAACTTAATGGGAAAGGGTATTGGTCTTTTGGCAGTAATCACAGTAGAGGGGTAGGGATTATAGTTTCTTCTAAATTGGAATATTCTATGTCTAAGTTTCATTTTAAACAAGAAGGCTGCCTCATCGTTTTTGATTTAAACATTAACCAAACGTGAAATCGACAAAGCCAAAGGAATTTTATGTGCGCTTCTTTCCTCTACTTAATGATGTGTTGTGTCATGTGTTTGAACTCTGTTTTGAACTATCTACCTTACCTACTTCTTCTAAAACCTCTTATATTACTCTTATTTGTAAGGATGACAATCATCCAGATATTGTTAAGAACTAGATTAGCGTTTGCGGGATACCACAAAAGCAGAGCAGCCCCGGAACTTGGGGTTTCGCCTTACCCTGTTCCGCCTTTTACAGGCCTCACCAAATTGGGAATTTTCTCGTGACCTTGACCTTTGACACTCAAGGTCACACAATAGTATAATATTATTGTAATGAAATAAAGTGTTAAAAATTAAACTAATCCATTTTCTCCATATATGTTGACCTTGCTGTGACCTTGACCTTCGACAGTTTGTACCCAAAACTTTTTGAAAATGTTGTACTTCTCAAGAGATCATATATACAAAATCTAAACTTCATAGCACAAAAACTTTTCAAGTTATTGTGTTTACAAGGTATTGCAATAACTCATATCTCATGACCTTGACCTTCAAGGTCACACAATAACTGAACACTTTTTATTGAGTATAACGATCATGTATTGATTAAAAGTGATCATAGTTAAAATAAAGCATTTTCGCTAAACCATGCTTAAGTCATGACCTTGCTGTGACCTTGACCTTTGACGGATTGTAGCTGAAACCTTTTCAAAATTTTTTACTTTTCCAAGGATGATATATACCAAGTTAGAGCTTCATAGCACAAAAACTTTTCAAGTTATCGCGTTTACAAGGAATTTTGCGGTGATTTTATAACTCGTGACCTTGACCTTTGAACTTGAAAGTGAACATGTCATAATGATTCCCTGGAAGTATTAACATTTAGACATGTTCATGAGTTCTGAAAAGCTAAATGGGATAAAGTTATACCCCAATTTAGTGCATTTTGTAATAACTCATATCTCATGACCTTGACCTTTGACCTTCAAGGTCACACGATCATTGAACACTTTTTATTGAGTATAACAATCATGTATTGATTAAAAGTGTTCATAGTTAAAATAAAGCTTTTTCGCTAAAACATGCTTACGTCATGACCTTGCTGTGACCTTGACCTTTGACGGATTGTAGCCAAAACCTTTTCAATTTTTTTTACTATACCAAGTTAGAGCTTCATAGCACAAAAACTTTTCAAGTTATCGCGTTTACAAGGAATTCTTAGAGTGAATACATATCGTGACCTTGACCTTTGACCTTGAAAGTGAATGGTCAAAATCGTTCCCCCGAAAGCTTAGTGGAAAAAAGTTATAGCTAGTAGTACGAGTGCGGCGGCGGCGGCGATGGAAACTTCACAAAAACTGCTAATTATCGTCCTATCTCTTTATTAAATGTTGGTGTGAAAAGTTACTAAATTACTATGCACACGTTCAGGAAATATTATAGGTGATATTGTACATATTGATCAGACTTGCGCTGTCCCCGGCAGATCCATTCAGGATAATACTCATTTGATACGTAATGTGCTTGATTATATGGAGCAAAAAAACCTCCAATGTGCTTTTATAAGTTTAGATCAAGAGAAGGCCTTTGACAGGGTCTCCCACGATTATTTATTTAAAGTTCTGGACACTTTTGGTTTTGGTCCTAATTTCAAAAAGTGGGTGAAAATTCTATATACGGACATATCTAGTGCAGTAATTGTAAATCAGCACAGTTACTAGGTCAGTCCGGCAGGGGTGCGGCCTTTCGCCCCCCCCCCTATACGTTCTAGCACTAGAGCCTCTGTTAGATAAAATCCGGAAAAGTAAAGAAATTATTGGGTGTTAAACTACCAGGTTCAAGTGATTCGACAAAGGCCTAGGTTTTTGCACAACTGATGCTTCAATTCGTTCACTTTCAAAATTGTCTACAAACTTTACAAGGTTTACCTCAAACCAAAGACCACCCTTTGCATCCAAGTTTATCCAATCAGAAACGAAACGCAGACACTACTTGCGTAAACAACTCTACTTATCAAGTAAGCGTTTTGCTGAGTCATTGCAAAGGGAGAAAATTTTGTTCGAGGTAAACCTCATAAAGTTTTCCAGGGCTTGTAGTGTAGATTTATCGGAACGAAAGCGCTGGATTATCGAGGATGGGATAAAGGATGAGAGAAAAGACTGAAAGAAAAGCGTGTTGCGAGATAGAATGCAGGGTTAGAAGGACTGTCCAGCTTGGATGACCCTACCAGGAGCATGTAAACTCCAGCTGGCAGAGCTCTCAGGGTCGCCGAACTGCACGAAATGAAAGTGTTGCATTTTATAATGTAACTTATTAGTATAATTACATCAAAGTGCATTCTCTCCTCACAGAGGCAGATCAAGCCATGTAACTTTGATACAGCCTCTGTTCTATTGTGCCGAAATACGTGCACGTGGGTTCCGGCAGTTTCCCCTGGCTGAAAAAAATGGCATCCCAATCCATTTGAACTTCTTAATCAAATGAAAACGCTTCCCGGATAGAAAGGGTGGATATTTCAAATGGGGGAGAGAATTATCACAGCGTAGCTTATATGTTGATATTGGAGATATGCTCCAGAAAAAAGAGTTGGTCAAATGGTCACTGTTTTAGTTATATTTCCATGGAAACCGCATAAAAATATAAATCATTTGTTGGTCTTACCCTCATAAGGCACATCTAGTGATCATGGTTGATTAGTGTATGTAGTTTGGTGAAGCTAGCATTTAAACTTTAAGTTATATGTGCTACGGTCAAAGGAATTTGTCACATAGTCACTGTTTAATGATGTTTTCATGGCAACTTTAAAAAATATTTGTTGGTCGAACCCCCAAACGGCACATCTAGGGATCATGGCTGATAAGTGTATGAAGTTTTGCAAATATAGCTTGTATAGTTTAGGAGATATGCTCCGGACAAAGTTTTGTGATAGATGGACAGACGGACGGACATAATGAACGCTTTATACTTCCCGCTTCAACAATGGTAGACTTTTCATTGCCTGCAGTACCCGCTTCCTTGCCGATGGACTACTATGTACAATGGCCTGAAATATCCATACCTTTCATTAGTACTCATACTATGTTTCTTTGATTGGGTATCGTTTTGTTCTGTAATAATAATGAATAAGTAGCACCCCCGTCTAAGGACGGGGCTGCTATCAGTTTTTGTGAAGTTTCCACCGCCGCCGCCGCCGCACTCGTATAACTGGCTATACTTTGTTTCCACTAAGCTTTCCAGAACTCTTATTCATAACTTACTCAATCTTATTAAAATACGATCTATTCTACACTACGCTACGCATGTAGATCATACCAGGCTCAGTTATAACAGCCGTCAGAGTATCCTTTGACTCAGCCAATCAGCGACTTTTCCCCGTAACTCGGGTTGCTGGCGACAGGTATTCATATCTAATCTTCAGAACTCGAAAAACGAACATTTCCGACTATTTCTAAATGTCGACAACAAATATTTCCTGTCATGTACGAATGAATTACTCAAACTGTGCTTTATATCGCTCTTATCAATTTGTTGGTCCAAAAACGTTCAGGTAAATACTTAAATGTTATCATTATCGAAGAAATCACCGTAAACTTGGCAAATTCAAACAGCAAGCTGTAGATGCTATTTTTGGAACAGTTACGTTATATACACGTTTCCTTTTAAATCTTATATGAAACGATTTATGCTCATTTAATTCGTTGTATTTTGTAGCCATAAATATACTGACACAAATGAGAAGACCAGAACTGACATAAAAACATTAGATAAAGTCTTGTTGATTTGATATCACACATATTCGATATACATATGCAAATTAGAAAGAATCTAGTTCTGTCAAATAGTCAAACATTACAACTGAATTAGCGAATGTTACGACATATGCAAATTACCTAACACTGCTTTTTGGGAAAATCGAAAGGTCATAAGTTATCATTTTATCATTTGGGCTGTACTGTGTTAAATTGCTTTAATCTATTGAATCGTCCTTTAAGAAAGGTACGATTTGATTGGTGGATGAAATCTTCCTCACATCCAGCGGTCAAAGGTTACCCTGACGGCTGGACTTACGGGGCCTTGTGCGATCTTTAATCTGCGTAACGTAGTGAAGCAATTCAGATATCACTGGGTGTAATGTGTACGCGAGGACGTTCGCTGTTACTGATTTGTCACGTGACTTTTAATGCGAGGAGCGAGACATTCAGGCACATATTTTTGTCAATTTTATACGATTACGAGCATTTTATGAGTAAATATGAACTTTTAACTATCGATTACTTCATGGGCAGATATCTATGCACGAACTTATGAATGCAAATAGGAGTTAAAACTCACTGAATTTTTGCAAACTAACATATTGGTAACTGCCTGTCAATAAATGTTGTCAAAATTTCGACGACCTCTGTACATTTTGCCTACATTAATAGTATTTAATGTCCACTTTATAAAAAAAAATTACGATGTATAATTGTTTTTATAATAACTACAAACAATGGCGAAATTTCAAGGTATAGCACAGTGTGAATGTTTAATAATCTGTTGTCAAAGTTTTGTCATGTATTTTCATTGCTAAAGTTTCCCGGTGTACGGCAAGTTACCGATCATGTTTTATACGGGATACGGATTGTGCTGATCGAGGGTACGGATTGTGCCTGATTGAATTTGCATTATTTTCTTAATAAATCCATACATATTGGTTTTGAAAAACAAACTTTACTACTAAAGTGTCTATTAAATTATAGTCTATCATTTTAGACACATGCAATCCGTCTAACAGTATCAAAAACACCGTTTTATCTGTAACTTTATAAATTTGTATATATCTACAGAAAGCATGAATGTTGCACTGTCCCGAGGGAGCCGAAAGAAGCATCTACGATATTAAGGACCCTCTACATTCATCGGCTCCTTAAACATATATAGGAGGCTATTTATATTAGATTTAATCATTCAGATCATCAGACAAACAGGAAGACAGGGCCGTCAATCAATCCAAAGCAGATATCTTTTTCAACAAGTTTGTGGTTACTTGCGAGTTTAATGTTTCAATTGTTATTGTAGTACTTCCTGTATTTGAAACAAAATGCTTTTAAAATTGGAGTAAGAATGCTAAATATTCATGTCCATCCGTGTTTTCCAGCTTTCCGTTGTTAACCCTCTCATTAAACTAGGTATTCTCAAGACGTGAATTACTCGACTGAGGGTATATACGGTAATGACATTATCTTTTGTTTAACATTTCATCGTTGTCTAACATCTTACAGCCTGTAGAGTGTTTTCAAACACATATCTGAAAATCAAATTCATCAAAATCCTGCACCAAAATAACGGAATGTTTGCTTTTTCAATAACTTGCAGAATCACACAATTATGAACCAAAGCTCTAATTTATAATCCTCACTAGTTAAGGAGTCTGTACACCAAGTTTCCGCTTTCTAGGCCTTATGGTCCTGGAGAAGAAGATGAAAATAGGTTTTAAGGGTGTGTCCTAGGGACCACAAGGCCACCAAAGCTACAATATATAATCCTCTGGAATCTTACAGGCCAGATGAGCTAAAATTGCTTATTGTGTGCAGGAAGACGTTTGTTTTATTCACATATTGAGTTAAAAGAAGTTCCAGTTTTATTAGATTTTGAGTTAATAATGTTTATCCAATGCCTTGATCGCTTTTTACCATTGTTACATTTAATCAATTGACAAGTTGATGACCTTCTGTATTTGGACGTTTGTATAGTTAAGACACATACACAAAAGCAGTTAATCGTTTTCGTTATGTGTATTGGAAAATGGATACTTTGAGATCTGAAATGCCATACATACAGGCACTTCTTTCGAAATGATGAAGTTTTGAGGAATGGACAATCTATTACATAGCTAGTACCGTATTTCCTCGAATAGACGCCGGGTCTCGAATAAACGTCGGGTGATCAGTTGATTAATCAATGCTCCCGTAGTTGAATTGAAATAAAGTATTCCCCCTTTACACCATCTATACTAAAAAATAAATAGACGCTTGGTCTCGAATAGCCTACACGCCGGGGGTAAACGGGGGCTGAAAAAATAAACGCCGGGGGCGTCTATATGCGAGGAAACACGGTATGTGTTTTGGTAGTCTTAAATAAGAAATGATGTTCTGAATGATATCACATTCTGTAAGTGATCTATTTCAAACGAAAATTTAACATTTTGGCACAAAACTGTCATTTTGTTCAAGAAATTCAATCACCACAATCCGTACACTAGGTTTGGTGCAATCACTAACGATCCGTATACCCAGATTGAACAATCCGTACACTACGATTCGTTTCAAGGTTACTTATTCATCTCGTCCAAACTTCGTTAATGCAGTTCGCAACCTTTTTAAAATTTGCAGTCTGTTTTTAGGTTTATTAAGGGTTAAGTAGGTATGCTTATAATTAAGATTTGTTGATTTATTTAGATGTTAGTAGACAACACAAGTCATGTGGTGTGGACTCCAAACAACGTAACTGCAGTGATCAAGTTAAAAAAGACAAACATAATTTTGTTTACAAGACTTCTCGTTGTGTATAAGTAAATGGTTAAACCTCAGTAATAGATATATACTAATATTGATACATGATTTATCAGAATTATGGTGATAATTTAATTTGTATGTAGTGATCAGGACAATGATAACACGTCTCTCGCTCTAAGAGTCACGTGACTGATCAGTAACAACAAACGTCCTCGCGTACACATTACACCCAGTGGATATCATTTATATGAGATTGTAACTTACTACTCATACCTCGGGGGAACGATTGTGACACGTTCACTTTCAATGTCAAAGGTCACGAGCTATGTAATCACTCTTAGAATTCCTTGTAACTATGAACACTTTTAATCAATACATGATTACACAATAAAAAATGTTCTTTAATTGTGTGACCTTGAAGGTCAAAAGTCATGGTCATGAGATATGAGTTATTGCAATGTGAACCTCATTTAATAAATAATATTAAAACTTGCGTGAATATTGACTTTAATTATGTTTTTGGAGACAATAATGTGCAAGGTTACGAAAGGGGGCTTCTGTTTCGAGGGGGCAGCGACCAAATTGCGGCATCGTTTTGATGCGCACTTCATGCAGAAAGCTGGCCGAAAGGTTTGTTTACCTAATAATTTATTCGTCATGATGCGCCGTTATGATATGGTAATATGAACAAGAAAACAACACTTTCTCCCCTATTTTTGAATATTTTATTATCCCGATCGGGGTTAGTACCCGATCGAGGGGTGTCCCGAACCTGTCCATAACCTTGCCAGGTAATTATTAATCATCGTCGATAATATCTATTGTCACTTGTCATTTCAAGAAAACAATAAATTCCTTGTTTAGTGTTTTCTATTATCAAATTCATTGGGCCCAATTCATTTTCGAAAATATGGACAGAATCATTTATCAAAGCACCTGAGACTATCAGAACTGATATTCATGTGGGAGAAATAGTTAGAACACCCTCTAAATCATATCATTCACATTTTTCATAGTGAAGTATAATGAATCAAAGTTATTTTTATTTCAAATGATATTTATTCAAAGATATCAATTAAATATTTTTCATCTTTTCATATGTCGACTTTCTGTGTCATTGTGGAACATACAAAACTGTCCTGTATAATATTCTTAAAAACAGAGGTTCAAGGATATCATTATTTAAAAGAAAGTGATTGGCATCTATTGATGCCCTTTTTTGTACTATTAAATGAAATAAGGTATGAAATCCACTAGACTGTCGTGATAAATCTACGACATCCACACACAAAAATTGAAAGAAAAGTAAATAATGATACTTCACTATTTTTTTCCAGAAAAAAAAAATAAATGAACAAATTATTCTAAAATAATCAATATTTATGAATATGCAATAATTGATCAATTCATACGATTTTTTGTGTGCTTATTTTTTGTACTAAATAGTTACCAAAAATACTGCTATTATCTTCAATCTTAATTATGGGTTCAGAATTTGTAAGATTATTCATTCTCGGGCTCCATTATAGTGATTTAAATGCTGATAAACTTAATAGACATATCATATCATGTGGTCACCAGATCAAAAATTGGGTACCCCTTTTGTTCACGTGCTAAAAGATAAGCAACAGTTCATGAATAAATAAAATGTATATAAATAATAAAATAAATAATAATAAGTAAATCATTTCTTTCTTGTGTCTTACATATTTTTTCATTCCACACACATAACTATGAACATGTTAATGTTTTTAGAAAACATAATGTTTGGTGAGTCAGTGACCTGGGACAATTATATTTTTTATACAGTTACGTTCAAAGTATGCTTAACATTTTTTTCATTTATAGTTAATTTCTGAAGATATGTAATGTATTTCATTCTTTATTAACAGCGTTCTATTAGGAGAGTTGTGGAACAGCTCAAGAAGGCCACAGACAACCCACTTGTATTGACCTACAGCAGGTATGTGTTGCTCAGTGTATCAGTGAAATCTTTTCTAATGAAAATTTACATATATTTCAAATAGTGTGTAGATTTTCAAGTAGCATGTGCAAATCAATTACAATTACATGAATAGATTCCACTATTTATCAATTTTCTCAAAAAGAGCAATAGTATGCAGTGTTTTGGCCTTGGGGAAAATTTGCCCATCCTTCTGGCTTGGTGTGACCTAAAATTTTGAGAAGTAGGATGCTTCTACCATTGCAAAGGGTCCCAATAGCTAAGAATAGGCCAAAATGACCCTCCCTGCTTCTTAGCAATGCCACTCACATGATCTCAACTTTTTTTAAATGTATTATTTTGTATATTTTTAATAATAATGATAACAATTTGATTGATGTTGATTATCTTTATTATGCAGCAGAGATGAAGATGACGAAGGAATGAAGCGAGTAGTAAAGACTTTTTGTGATCAGGGCTTGTCAGTGGGGACATGTGAAGGTATTATTTATTAATGAACTTAACATCACAACACAATAATAACATCCAACTTAAGACTTTTTCATGTCTATGTAACTCGTTGTAAGCGAGTGTTTATGCCCCCGAATCGGAGATTCCGGGGGTATATTGTTGTTCACCTGTCCGTTTGTCCACAAAAACTTTAACCTTGGTCATAACTTTTGATTGGTCAGAGCTAGGTCTTTGATACTTGACATATGGATCCCTTGTGATGAGACCTTTCAGCTGACACCATGACATTTGACCTTGTGACCTTGACCTTGACACAGCGAGCAGGATGCATCCGGGGGCATTCGTGTTTCACAAACACATCTTGTTTATCAAGAACTTCTGAAGGATATATTGAATTAAGAATGTTCTTTTTTTATAAGAGTAGAAATAACAACCAATTAAATATCGAACAATATTATATTTGGGATCACACTGTCTTGAATTAATATTTAATATAATTTTTGTATAGGTGAAGAAAAATATTTACAGTTCCAGTAGAAAGGAAACAATTTTTTGCTTTAACACAAAAGAATTATTATGATGCATATAATACATTGCTTTCACAAGTAACAATTTGCCAAGTTTTTATCAAATCTAATTATATTTTCACACCTTTTATTCCATTCATTAAATTAATGTAACTGTTTAATCATGAATTTTTAAGGAATCATTTGTATCCACCTTTTGAAAACTTGCTTTCTAGGAGCTTCCAACAATTGCAATTTATTTACACTTTTACTTAATAAATATTGCACTTTCCAGAGGCTTTTTTGCGAACCTGGACGAACAAGAGGGATGACCTGAGAAGGAAGAACAAAGGAAAAGCAGAAGCTCACAGGCTGGCTGCGAAGAAGAACAAGCGAATCAAAACTGTAAGTTCATCCAATCATCAAAATCTACCTCTTAAATCTCTTACTATGCCTTTCTTTCCGTCTTTTCCCTCATCCTTTCGATCCCTTTCTCTCTGATCTGTCTACTCTCTTTTGGATGGCAACATCCACGTGTTTAATAACTGAAATATTGTTCAAAACACGTTAAACACCATCTCACTCACTCACTGCCTCTTAAAATAGATTTTGCTGAACATTAACCCTTCATGTACAATGTAGCTATGTCCTTCATCCGATGTGCAAATGGCCCCTGCCTTTACCAATCCCTGGTGGTATTTATTTCTGAGAGGATAGGAAGCTAACACAGGCGAGTCAGACTGCAAGTAAATGTTTACAGAGGAAATGTTGAAACAGCAAAGTATTTAACACACTTCCCTTTTCTGTCATGCATTAGGTTTTTGTGGTGGCTTGAATAGGTGACTTACATAAGCTGACATTGTCAAACTAAAT
The DNA here is from genome assembly GCA_916613615.1 of Steromphala cineraria. Taxonomy (NCBI): domain Eukaryota; kingdom Metazoa; phylum Mollusca; class Gastropoda; order Trochida; family Trochidae; genus Steromphala; species Steromphala cineraria. The sequence goes on from OU744735.1 coordinate 9,493,593, forward strand.
AACTCACAAATGTTGGCACTATGTGTATAGGCTTTGTACATATCTTATCAATATAAGCTTCATATCATTATTTCTTTTTATGATACCCCCGTTACGAAGTAAGCGGGGGTATATAGCGGTCATTCCGTCCGTCCGTCCGTCCTTCTGTCCGGTCACATATATCCAAAACTAAACTGGGCAAAAAAAGAAACACATCACTAAAAATCAACTTTTCAAATTGCAATAATTTAGCAATTTATGTTTTAAATCGATTAAATTTGATTCATTATCATCAGTTCTAGTCAATACAACAATGTGATGCGCTCGAACGCATCTTATGATGTCTTGTCGCCAAAATTATGCACCTTGAGAAAAAAAGCGCCGAAATTTGCATGCAAAAAAATCTGTAAGCATGTTGCACGTAAAACTTCGGATATTACACCCTAGTAATAGTGGGTATAAAAGCACATCAGTCCCATTGCGATTCAAACTCAGCTTTTTTCTTCATGCGACCTGCAAAATGCCACGACTTAACGAGGAAATCCGAAACCGAGCAATTAGTCGTTTGGAGCGCAGAGAAAGCCATCGTTCAGTTGCAAGACACTTCAACGTGAGTCATAGCACGATTTCAAGTCTATGGCAGCGCTACAGACTGTACAACCCCGCCCGAGACCGACCAAAATCAGGACGACTAAGCGTGACCACTCCTGCGCAGGACCACTACATCAGGATCTTCCATCTGCGTTATAGAACTGTAAGTGCTACTCACACCGCCGACAACGTTCTTGGACTTTGCAGAGTCTCGCCGGAGAAGATTAGAAATCGCCTACGAGAACAGAGATGAAATCCTCATTCGCCACTGACGTTAAAAGGGAAATATTTCAGCAAGGCAGCGCGAGACCACACGCAGCACGTCTTAATATGGACTATTGCGCAAACACCAATGTGACTGTTCTCCCATGGCCATCAAAATGCCCAGATCTCAATCCAATTGAGCATATGTGGGATCTGTTGGACCGACGTCTACGACGGCGTCAGCAGCAACCACGTACACGACAGCAGATGATGTATGCATTGTAGTATGAGTGGCGAAGGATTCCTCAACATCGGATTCGCTGCCTCATTCAGTCTATGCCATGGAGATGCAGAGCAGTGCTCCATGCTCGAGGGGGTAACACTAGGTACTGACTTTGACTACTGCTACATGTCATTCTCATAAATTCTTGACCATCTGTAGCATTCTGGAATTTAAATTTTTGGCCGTTTCCATGGAAACGTCACTTTTTGGACCTAGTTTAATAATAGGGTTCAATGGGGACTAATTTTCTCAGAAACTATTGGACCTAGATGAAACAAATTTTGGTTAAAATGCTTCTGATGATACTCTTTATCGAGTTCGAAAGCCGATGAATTTTTGCGGAGTTATCGCCCTTAAATCTCCAAATTGATTTGGTACAGACAGCGGACTTGGTGCTTCAACGGGGACAAGTTCAATCAGAAACTATTGTACCTAGATAAATAAAATTTTGGTTATGGATACACCTGATAATACTCTTGATCGAGTTCGAAAGCCATTTTCGAAATTTTAATTTGACAGAGTGAGTGAGTGAGGTGGTGTTTAACGTGTTTTGAACAATATTTCAGTTATTAAACACGTGGATGTTGCCATCCAAAAGAGAGTAGATAGATAAGAGAGAAAGGGATCGAAAGGATGAGGGAAAAGACGGAAAGAAAGGCATAGTAAGAGATAGAAAGCAGGTTTTAGAAGGACTCAAATTTGGTCTGGCGTCTACCCGTCGACCTGTCCAGCTTGGGTGACCCTACCAGGAGCATGTAAGCTCCAGCTGGCATAGCTCTCGGGGTCGCCGAAGCACACAAACCACCACACCACGATAAGGTAATGAGGCCAGTGGTGGAATTTTGACAGAGTTATGGCCCTTGTTTCTGAAATTGAAGCAAGCAATTGAGCGAGTAACAGGTCTGATGCTGCAATGGGGACAGATTTCCTCAGAAACTATAACACCTAGGTAAATGAAATTTTGGTTATGGATACACCTGATGTTATTCTTGATCGAGTTCGAAAGCCATTTTCGAAATTTTATTTTTTATAGAGTTATGGCCCTTGTTTCTGAAATTAAACTTGGAGCGAGTAACAGGTCTGATGCTGCAATGGGGACAGATTTACTTAGAAACTATAACACCTAGGTAAATGAAATTTTGGTTATGGATACACCTGATGTTACTCTTGATCGAGTTCGAAAGCCATTTTCGAAATTTTATTTTTGACAGAGTTATGGCCCTTGATTGCGCAATTTGATTTGGAGCGATTAACAGGTCCGATGCTGCAATGGGGACAGATTTCCGCAGAAACTATTACACCTAGATGAATGAAATTTTGGTTATGGGTACACCTGATGATACTCTTCATCAAGTTTGAAAGATATTCCCGAATTATTATTTTTCACAGAGTTATTGTGTTGAAAATGGATCCACTTGTTGGTACTTTTCATTGAGTTTGAAAGCTGTTACCATATTCACCGTTGCGTTTGGGTTTGAAGTTGGTGCAAATGACTAGTCTGATGCTCCAATTTGGACATGTTTTATCTGAACTTTAACAGTTAGGTAGATGAAATTGTGGTTTTTGTTTCACCTGATGATACTCTTGACTCTTGAGGTAGAAGAAAAATCAGACAGGATGCGGGGGTATGTGAGCCATGCTCACTTTTTTCTTGTTGTGATATAAAAAAGTGTTAAAACATAATAATAATAATGTATCCATATTTATATTACAAAATATTATTGGATTCAAAATCCTGAGGCATGAAAGTCATCACTTTTTAACAAATTTTCAGTACTATCAAAATTGTTATTGTTAGTCATGACCCACTTTTATGTAATTATATTTATCTCAATACCAGATGAGAGACTTATGGCATCTCAAACACAGTTACTGCTTAAAAATGTAAAATTCTACAAAACTGCTTCAAATTGACATGACCTTCATGTCCTTATACATATCAATACCATAGTTTATCAAAATAGCTTCATTTAGTAGCTTTTGGCCTGACAGAACATGTAGTTTTATTTAAGTCATTATTTTGGGCGCAACTATCCACCTTATTTAAGTAAAAATATGTTCAAAAATGTAAACCTTGACACACATTCATATGTATCTCAGTATCAACTTTAATACAATGAGATTTGATATGCTTTTTTGAGTCAAATTCCTTTCAAACTACAAACATAAATAGAGATTATTACCCCAGGAAGTGTGTCATATGACTTTTACGAAATGAGTGTGAATTTTGGTATTACCCGAGCGAGAGCGAGGGTTATACACAAATTTGCACGAGTTTCGTAAAAGTCATATGACACACTTCCGAGGGTGATAATTTCTTTATTACCGATTATTTTCCATTTTACCATCTTAGAAATATCCAAGAAACGGGCCGTTTCCCTTGTGACGGTCGGTTACAGTGACGTCACGAACAATGGTGTTATGACGTCACAGGCGAAAAAATACGGGAACTCGTGCTACAACAATCGTTGCTAGGCAAGAGTGATATGTGCACTAGTGCTCATATTGAAAATATCACACAACTTATTTCCAACCATATTGGTAATAACAGTTATTAAGATATTCTAGAAATTACTAATCGATGGATGGATGGACAGTAGGGGTTACTTTGATATCTGATGCAACATTGTTTAACATTTAAGGATGAGAAGAGTTATAAGCATCATTTCAAATGTTGTGGGTGCTATTCATTAGAATTTCAAATGATCGGCTCTTATAGTTTTCTGTCAATTTTGAGGACTGACTGCACCTCTCCAGTCGTATCAGATGAAGAGGATGACAACCTGCTCCAGTCAACACGATTTTCCTTGGAGAGTCGTAAACTATCCCATTACAAGCGACAACTTGACAACCAGCGAGTCTTCAGTGCTCCGGCAAGAGGCAGAAACAAGCTGAAGACATGGTCAAGGTACCCAACTATAACAGAACAATCCCTTCCGCCTAAAGACATTCCGGATTGGGCTGTCAATACAAGTGGGCCAGTGGACTTGAATGACACAGTGGAATATGATTCTTAATCAAGAAATAGTTGAGGAAAATTTTGATTAAACAATTCTAAAAGTGTACTGATAACTACTCCATTTGGCAGATATATTGGTATAACAATATTTATTATATATATAGTCTGTCAGATATGTCATTCTAATGAAATTGAAGAGGAATACCATTTCTAACTTTTATGTCCTGGCTATAATACGATCTGAAAGAAAAATATGAAAATTGGTTTATAATCATGTCATATTTTTCAAATTCAAGGCTTACCATGCCATGTGAGATGCAATGAATATTTAATCGAACTTAATTTAAATCTCTTATATTTGCTCGTATTCTATATTCTTCTTCTGAGAAAATGTTATGTCATAAGAATATATAAAATGTTAGTATAATAGTCTTTAATTTATGTATGTGTATATGTTTTATCTTGGCTGAACATTATCATTGAATGATAAAGAATAAAGTTTCAGACAATGATAAATGCATAATATTGTTGTTGTAATCAAAATTGTCATTATTCATTTTTTATATGACCGTGATTTATTTATTGCTATTGATAGTGCTCTATTTATATGCAATATCTTGTTGAGAACTAATAAACTGTTGCTCATTTATTCACTCTGGTGGTTTTTTGACAATTTCCAAATGTACCGATATGTTTATCAGCCATGCCATAATTTTAAGCCATGTGTTGAATGATCGACAGGCAGATATGATCAGTTCACATTCAAAAGTGGGAATGTGGTAAGTTGTAACCATGTAACAAGCTAAAAATAAACAAGTACATGGAAACCAAGTTGAAACCTATATTAAACTGACAAAACATGGAAACGAAGTAGAAACTTACAATATACTATGAAATGGAAACAAAGTTGAAACCTATAAAAATCTTATAAAATGTGGAAACCAAGTTGAAACTGAAAATAAACTTGTAAATGGAACTAGGATGAAACCTATTATAAACTAAAAGAACTGAAACCAAGTGGATCCTACTTGGAGGAGTGTGTAAAGAACTGTGATGGATACCACACGGATCTTGGGTATAAGTAGGTTTAAATTTTTATGGAAACCTACAATAAACTTACACCATGGAAACCAAGTGGATCCTACTTGGAGGAGTGTGTAAAGAACTGTGATGGATACCGCACGGATCTGGGCAAAAGTAGGTTTCAGTTTTCATTGAAACAAGGTTGAATCTTAAGAAACTTATCTGGAAACCAAGTGGAAATGTTGGTTTCCATTTAGTTTCATGTTGGTTTCAGTACTCAGGAAACCAAGTAATTTTGTAGTGTAGCTTTGGTGGCCCTGTGACCCCTAGTAAGGGCCACAGAGGCACGCCCTAAAAAACTATTTTCATCTTCTTCTCCAGAACCATGAGGTCTAGAAAGCTGAAACTTTGTGTACAGACTCCTTGACTAGTGAAGATTATAAAGTGTAACTTTGGTGGCCCTGTGACCCCTTATAAGGGCCACACCCTAAAAACCTATTTTCATCTTCTTCTCCAGAACAATAAGGCCTAGAAAGCGAAAACTTTGGTGTACCGTATATTTCAATGTGCAGCGACCTCCTACGTAAGGCGACCCCCCCCCCCCCCCCCCCCGGTAGTATGGTTTTGAGTAATGTGTCTTATGTCTTGTCCTCAGTATTTTAACTTGTACAATGCAATTTTCTGTTTTTTTGTTCATCTTACAGCTAACCTTATCTCAAGAAATTATTCAATATGCATGGTTGTTGTAGCAAGAACAGACAAATGTTAACACAAGATTTATAGCTTATTCCTCTGAACCATATTATGAACACTTTATTTCCATTGACAGTTTTTCTCTCAGAGGTGACAATATCATGCACTGATAGTTTGGCAATAAGGGTTGGCAACATTATTTACAGGGGAAATCATGGCAATAAAAGGGCCCAAGTTTTATTCAGCTCCCATTATGTTGCCTTGCTTCAAGTTTGAATTATTTAGCCAAGTGACCAAGTTGTTAAATGGTGGCGTTGAAAAACTACAAAAGAAACAGAAAAAAGATTCCTGACTTTTTTTACAATTACAGAACAAACAAAACATTAATTAAGATACATTTTACAATACAACTTCATTGACAATAAAATACAAGATATTGTCTGAAGTAGTAAATGAATATTACCAAGAATTTTTTTTTATAAATTATACAAATACAATTAAAGATGAATATTTTATCAATAAACAAATAATATAAAGCTTACATTGATAACACAAAAACTGCAGGTAAAAGATTACTTCCACTGAAAATATCTGCAAATGAAGCATTAATTTGTGATAGATGTTATCACTGCAATAAAAAGCAATTCCAAAGTTAAAATTAATAATTCTTACTGAAAATCTCCTTTTTTACTTGACAAATTCATATTCAATTATACTGATACACAATAACCTAAAACAAAGTAAAGTTATTGTCAAAAAATTAAAAATTCCCACCTCCTGCTTGCTGTCTTTTTCTAAAGTAACAGGTTAGTTTGAGACTGGTAGAATGCCTAAGTACAGGCTTGTGGGGCAAAAAAAAGCTAGAAGATCATGCAAAGTCAGGTTAGTTGTATGCGGCATGAAAAAATCATGCAAAGACACCCAAGTCACATGATACTCACCATGACAGCCTAAGCCATCTAGACTTGAGCAAGACTCTTATTGGTCAAATAACTTAACTTTTGGAAGTAAAAATCCATAATTGAAAAAAAAGAAGAGATTCTACCGTTTGATTGAGAACATTGAAAGATTGAAAAATAATGTGAAAATGAGTCTTGCTTGCAAACTGGCACAAGTTGTGATGATATGCAAAAAAGGTCAGCTGACCTTTTCTTTATAAACATTGACATGTGCATTTTGTTTTGATCAACATCAAGGAGCATAATTAATGGTTTGATTACAGAATTTAGTTAGCCAAATTATAGAATTAGACAAGTAATAGATTATAGATCATGAAAATAAATATGAATATGCTTATAAGTGTATTTATAAGAATGTTTAAATGAAAATATAATAAATATGCTGACCGTATAAATAAAATTTAAAAACATATTTTAGCCTTTTCACTGCTGTACTTAGGATTATCATATATAGTTCTTGGCTCTCTGTCTGTGATCATTGTTTGTAGAGTATATTGATTAATCAAAACATGCAATTGTATCTTTTTGGGTTTTCAACTTTCGAAGATTTTTAGTTTTGTAAATTACTCTGGAAGCACTACTTAGAAACGTATTTCACAAAACATATCTCCATGAAATTTGGTATTGATCATCACTAGAGGTCGTGCTTTTCAGGGGTTTTATGCTTTCTCGACCATCATTTTTCAATATGACCAACTTTCAAATTAATTCCTTCCATGACTTAACACAACCAGTTTTCCCGACTAATCATTACAAGAAGTCGTCGGGGAGACATATTGGTTTGGTAGGTGAGCTTTGCTCACTTTTTATTGTTTATAAGGCGATCCCCCCCTTCTAGCAGGTCGTTGAAACAGGCAACATGACAGACAACTCGTTGACAAGATTGCGTAAGGGTAAATTTTCAGACTCCTTGACTAGTGAGGATTATGAATTGTAGCTTTGGTGACCCTGTGGCCCCTAGTAAAGGCATCAGGAACATCCTTCAAATCTATTTTCCTCCTCTTCTCCTGAAGTATAAAACTGAAACTTGTCGCCTATATACTTAATTTTATGATTGGTGACCCACTGGCCTCTACAAAGGGGGAATCACATTTGCCACACTCAACAGCATATATTGTAATTGACGATGAAGCCTGATGAGCTACAGAGCCAATGGCTCTATTTTTGTAAATTACATCTCTCTTCACTAGAGAATATTACTTTAGAATGGTGGGATAAGTTCAAAATTAAAATGTCCCAGCAAGTTTCCCACCTTAAAGATCTCCAGTCCCAATACCAAACACTATGCCGATTAGATGCTCTATCCCCTGGATTATATTCTAAAGATATTTTGGCAGTTAAACAACAACTTAAAGCTATAGAAATTACTAATTTCCAAGGTTACTTTGCACTCTTCTTCTAAAACTTCATATATCACTCTTATCTGTAAGGATGATAACCATCCAGATTTAGTAAAAAATTATCGCCCAATCTCTTTGTTAAATATTGATTACAAACTTTTATCTAAATTATTATGCACACGTCTAGGCAATGTTATAGGCGATATTATTCATATTGATCAAACTTGTGCTGTCCCAGGCAGATCTTTTCAGGATAACTCTCATCTTATTCGAAATGTGCTTGATTATGTGGAGCAAAAAAATCTCCAATGTGCTTTTATAAGTTTAGATCAGGAAAAGGCTTTTTTTTAAAGTTTTGGACGCTTTTGGTACCTAAGGTAGTGGCCAAACCCCTGCTGTCCAAATATGTATATACCTCAATCTCTGAAATAAATTAGTTATCAAAACGAAAAAAGTATCTGTTCTTGGAAGACCATTGGTGAGAACCTTTTTGTTGTGCTATTGTGATTTTTGTGACTTTTTGTGCTGTGACTTTTTGCTGTGCCCTGTTCTTGCTTTCCTCTCTCAGGTCTACGGGGTGGAATCCTCTTTTAGAGGTGCGGCTTCATCAAGGTACTCTTAAATATGCCCTCTTTTTCTGTAACGAATATCATATATGGGAAACGGGTGACTTTCCATCTTGTTGGCACAATGCCACCATCGTCCCCATTCCTAAACCAGGAAAGGATCACACAGATCCTTCCAACTATCGTCCTATAGCCTTAACTAGTTGCGTATGTAAAACTATGGAACGGATGATCAATGATCGTCTTGTCTGGTACTTGGAAACCAACAGATTACTTACTGACATTCAATGTGGTTTCCGTAAACAAAGAAGTACAACTGATCATCTTGTTCGATTAGAATCTTTCGTAAGAGATGCATTTATCAATAAGCAACATGCTGTGTCAATCTTTTTCGATTTGGAAAAAGTATACGACACCACATGGAAGCATGGCATCCTCAAAGACTTATTTGAATTCGGCCTGCGGGGTCGAATGCCTCATTTTATCTCAAATTTTTTACATGATCGCCAATTCAAGGTCCGTGTGGGCTCCACGATTTCTGAATTCTTTGATCAAGAAATGGGTGTCCCACAAGGAAGAATACTATCAGTTGCATTATTCAGCATTAAAATCAATAGCTTGGCTAAAGTATTAAACGATCACACAGATGGTTCACTTTTTGTGGACGATTTTGGAGTTTCTTGCAGAGGCAAGAATATGCCATCAATTGAGCGGCAGCTGCAGCTCTGTCTAAATAAAATCCACAAATGGTCTTTGGAAAACGGCTTCAAGTTTTCCAAAGCTAAACATCATGTGTGCATTTTTGCAATATGCGCAAAATGCACAAAGATCCAGAGCTTTTTCTGGATAAAACTCCAATCAAGGTCGTACCTGAGGCCAAGTTTCTTGGTCTTACTTTTGATAGTAAATTATCATTCATCCCTCATATTAAAAACCTTAAAGCTAAATGTCTTATTTAAGCTTTGGACCTTCTAAAGGTCGTATCTAAAGTAATCAAACTTGTCAAGGATAGTAAGCCAACAACATGTGACTTGGATCCTATTCCGACCAAACTTCTGTTGGAATTTACTGATGTCCTTATCACCCCAATAACTAAACTTGTAAATTTGAGTATTACCTCAGGCGCTGTTTCTACACCCCTGAAAGAAGCAGTCATCCGACCATTGATCAAGAAGACAGGATGTGATGAAAATGACTTAAAAAATTACCGTCCCATCTCCAACTTACCCTTTCTATCAAAACTTGTTGAAAGGGCTGTGAAAGTGAGACTAAACTCCCATCTGACAGAACATAAACTGATGGAAAAATTCCAGTCTGCTTACAGACCATGTCATAGCACGGAAACGGCACTCATTCGTGTTATGAATGACTTACTTTGTTTCGTTGACAGTGGAAAGATTGCCTTACTGGTACTTCTTGACCTCTCGGCCGCTTTCGACACTCTTGATCACCAAATACTTCTGAAACATCTTGAAGTGTCATTTGGAGTCACAGGAAGGGCACTGTCATGGTTTGCTTCATACCTCAGCGGTCGACAGCAGGCAGTTATCATCAGAGATCAAAAGTCACGGAAAACTCCTTTATCCTGTGGAGTACCACAAGGGTCAGTTCTGGGACCAGTGTTGTTTACACTTTACACCAGAGATCTTGGCGATGTCATCAGTACCCACGAAGTCAGTCACCACTTTTACGCAGATGACACCCAGTTGTCCGATTCATGCACTCCAAATACCGCAGATCTCATGTGCAAGCGAATATCAGATTGTACAGGTGATGTCAAAGCTTGGATGACATCGCATTTGCTCAAACTGAATGAGACGAAGACTGAGGCGCTGCTGGTCGGCACGAAGAGGAATCTGAATCAAGTCATGACAAGCTCCATTACAGTGTGTAACACTGTCATTCCTTTTTCAAAATCTGTCAAAAATCTTGGACTTCACTTGGACTCAGATCTCTCCTTGAAGACTCATATAGAGAAAGTCTGCAAATCATGTTATTTCCACTTACGAAACATCAGCAGCATCAGAAACTCCCTGACTACAACAGCAACTCATGCCCTTGTCCGCTCTCTAGTTCTTTCCAAGTTAGACTACTGTAATGCAACATTCTATGGACTTCCCGAAAATCTGCTAACAAAACTTCAAAAAGTGCAAAATTCTGCTGCTCGAATAGTAAACAAAGTTCCCTCCGGAGTCCACATAACACCAGTTCTTCAATCTCTGTACTGGCTACCAGTAAGGGGCAGAATCGAATTCAAAGTCCTGAGTCTGGCCTACCAGTGTTACCACCATACTTCTCCAGAGTACCTAGTTGAACTTGTCAGTAAGCATAATCCAACCAGAGCGCTCCGATCGGCAGATCAACACCTTCTGAACATTCCCAGGCAGAAACTCAAAGCTTTTGGATTCCGATCTTTCAACTACGGTGCTCCTCAGCTGTGGAACCAATTGCCCACTGAACTAAAACTGTCACCCTCAATTGACTCATTTAAAAGCTCCCTGAAAACCCACCTGTTCAGAAAGTATTTCAACTGAGAACACTAAGTTCATTGACTCTCACTGTTCCAATTACTTTTAAATACTTGCTTTTATCTTATATATATTTATTATGTAGCGCTTTGAGCAGACTTCACTGTCTGGAATTCAGCGCATTATAAATACACATATTATTATTTATCTAACGCTAAATGGGGTGGAGATGAAGAAACTCTTCTTCATCTCTATCGATCTCTCATCCGCTCTAAACTCGATTATGGATCCATAATCTATGGATCTGCCCGCCCCTCTTATATCAAAATGCAAGATACAATCCACCACCAGGGTCTCAGACTTTGTCTTGGGGCCTTTAGAACTTCACCTGTCGAAAGCCTTTATGTTGAAGCTGATGAGCCATCTCTAGCAGATCGGCGCATCAAACTAGCACTCCAATATATAACAAAACTTAAATCAAATCCTTCAAATCCTGCCTACTACTGCGTATTCAGCCCAGAATACCAGCAGTTGTATGCTTCAAAGCCAAAAGCAATTCCACCTCTCGGAATCCGCCTTCAACAGCATGTCGAAGAATCGGATATTGATTTAACAACAATAGCAGAATACGGTCTGCTTGCCACTCCTCCATGGCAGTTGGTCAAGCCCCGTGTTAATCTTAGCTTAAGCACACACACAAAATCTAACACCAATCAGTTAATCTTCCTGCAGGCTTTCAATGAGCTTCGCGATTCTATTCAGATTACAAAGCAATCTACACTGATGGCTCTAAGGATGGCATTACAGCTAGCTGGAACTCGGCGCTATATACATAGATTATTTATTATTATTATTTATATATATATTATTATTATATACAGTTGCAGCAGCAACTGTTACACCTTCAACAACTTACGCTTCAAGGCTGCATGACGGCAGCAGTATCTTTACTGCTGAAGCAAAGGCCATCCTGAAGGCCATTCAGCACATCAAAAATAGAGCCATTGGCTCTGTAGCTCATCAGGCTTCATCATCAATTATGCTGTAGAGTGTGGCCAATGTGATTCCCCTTTGTAGAGGCCACATGGGCACCAATCATAAAATTAAGTATAGGCAAAATAGGCATTTAGGGCGTGGCCCCTGTGGCCCTTATTAGGGGTCACAGGGCCACCAAAGCTACAATTTATAATCCTCACTAGCCAAGGAGTCTTTACACAAAGTTTCAGCTTTCTAGGCCTTATGGTTCTGGAGAAGAAGTCGAAATTCCACAAAGATTATGGACGGATGGACGGACGGACGCCGGACACCATGCCATGCCATAAGCCCATCGGGCCTTACAGGCCAGATGAGCTAAAAATTCAACTCCAAATGACTACATTATTTTCTCTGATTCCTTGTCCTGCTTGCAGGCTATTAAAAACTGTAAAACTGATCATCCCGTGATCAGAGATATTCTTAAACTTCATAATACCTTTCTTCAATGCGACATTGTCTTTTGCTGGCTTCCTAGTCACATGGGTATTAGAGGCAACAATAAAGCTGATAAAGCTGCGAAGGCAGCTTTAAACTTCAAAAATATTTCATCAACTAAAGTTCCATATACAGATTCAAAACCTGCTATTAAATCCTACATTAAGCAGCTTTGGAGGTCCCAATGGGACCAGCAACAACATAACAAACTTCATACCATTCAACCTCATTTAGGTTATAAATCTCTTTTGTCGGATTGGACATACTCATTTAACTCATTCATATCTTTTAAAGGGGGAAGATCCCCCTATGTGTATACCCTGCCAATGTCCCCTCACTGTAAAACACATATTGTGTGAGTGTTGGGACACAGCCCAAGTCAGGGAAACATTTTATCCTAATATTTCCATTTCACAACTTTTTTATCACTTCGGTGAACACCGTATTTTAGTTCTTAAGGAAATCGAGCTTTTTGATAAGTTATAAATTTTATAATTATTTATCAGCTTTTAAGAACTTTGTGATATTATGCTGATGTTATACAGCCTTTGCGCTGTTTCATTATCTGCTTTTGCAATCATGTTCAATTTAGGCAATTTCATTAACTTTCTCGCCGCTAATGGCTGCAATATTGCCCAAGCGGCGCTAAACAATAACTCACTCACTCACTCTGTAAAGAATATGGACGCAATCTGGAAAACGGATAGGGGGGGGGGGGGAGTTTTCTTTGTAACATTTAAAACTATGATTTTATGTGATCTCTTTGCGAAAATAGGAAAAATTCGTTGGGAGGATGGGATGCTGCGCATTACTAACTATGAGAAACAAATAATTCCCTTTCGAATCCATTGGCTAAAGATGGAGATTACCAATGACTTGATGAGAGGCTTTTTCAGCGACTATGGAAAGGTTATTGATGTGAGTAACATGGAAGAAATCATTGAGGGGGTTAGTGTCAAAACAGGTGTGAGACAGGTATTATTGCAATTAAATGAGGAGGCCTTAACCATGTTCCTCATATGGTGAACTTCGCCGGGAGTCCGATGTTGATCACCGCCCGCGGCAGATTGCTGATATGCTTGAGATGTAAAAGACTAGGCCATGTTCGAATGGACTGCCCAATGGGATAGGCAAACAGGCAAGTAGCAAACAATACTGGTGTAGTGGATAATGGTCAGGACACTAAAAACATGGATCAGGTAATGGCCGAACTGCAGGACCCTTCCTTGTCCCCACAGGAGCCCCACCCGGCCCCTCAGGATACTCCCTTGCCTACGCAGGAGACTCCCCCGTCCCCTCAGGAAACTCCCAAGCCCCCTGAGAAGGAATCAGATATGGCTGCCGCGGCTGTGGTAGCCACAGGACCCAAGTCTAAGCAGAGGAGGGATGCTACCCCGAGTCCGTCTAGATATCCCTATGTAACCCCCTCCAGGTATGACACCCTCAACCCAAGGATATAGAGGATGTGTCAAGTGATGGCGACCCAGGGTAGTGTATTAGATTGTGACTAGCCCAATGTTGACGAACTTGGAAATGTCCCTTGACTACGACCTTAATCAACGACTTAAACAACGAATGTCGGCAAAGCACTTATTAACTACCCTGGGAGTTTCAATCCCGTTTATTATTTTGCATTTATTTCCTATGATTTGTTTTATTAATTGTTTGGTTGAGTATGGATGGATAAGTATGATTGTTTTTGTAAGGTCTTATATATTATTAATTGTGTAATTTTGGGTTGCTTTTCTTAAATCCATCGCTCATCATTTAGTTACTAATAGGCTTTTATTTTCGGGAGGGGATTTTAATTGCGTTTGTTATTTAAAGTTAGATAAAATAGGTGGTAATGTAAATAAAAAGCAATTAGGGGCTGATATTATCAATAAGTGGGTTTCTGACTTTTCTTTAACTGATATTGTTCGTTTTCTTTTCCAGATTCGGTGGTGGTGTCTTGGCTGAATTCTTCTGGTGTTGGGGCTCGTCTTGATCGTTTCTACTTCTCCTACTGGAATCTGTATCTTCTACTGGTATACTTCCCTGTTCTTTTTCTGACCACGATTATGTCTTTGTTAAGCTCAGGGATTTAGAAGGCATAGACATGCTATTGGAAATGCAACAATAGTCTTAACATTAGTCAAAGGTTAAAGTTTTTGTGGACAAACGGACAGACAGACAGGTGAAAAACAATATACCCCCGGAATCTCCGAGGGCATAAACAGCCTTTGATAGGGTTTCCCACGAATTATTTAAAAATCCTTGGACGCTTTTGGCTTTGGTCCTAATTTCAAAAAGTGGGTCAACATTTTATATACGGATATATCTAGTGCAGTCATAGTTAATCAGCACATTTCTCGGCCTTTTCCAGTAACGAGGTCTGTGGTTTGTCTCCAGCCCTGTACGCACTAGCACTAGAGGCTCTATTACATACAATTCGTCAAAATTCTTTAATTAAGGATTATTTAAGGAGTTACCTGGATCAAGTGGTTCAGCAAACATATCAGGCTTTGCTGATGATGGTCTTGGATTTTGTACTACAGATGCCTCTATTTAACATTTGTTAAAGAGTTATGATGATTTTGGCAAGGCATCTGGCTCTAAATTAAACTAAAGGAATTTTTATTGGTAAATGGAAATCTAGGTCAGATCACCCTTTTGGTATTTCTTGGATTGAGCAGTCAAAAATTGTTGGAATTATTACTGGACAAGCTGTCAGTGAGGACGATCAGTTCGTTCCTCTAGTTACCAAATTTAGAAAAGTATTAAATGTTAATAAGGGACGCTCTATGTCTATTTTTGGCAAAACAATTGCAATTTTGGTGTTTTCAAATTTATTTACATGTGTAAAGGCCTGCGTTGGGCGTTTGTTTTGAGGATGTTTTTAGGGTATTTTGGCAATTAAATTTGTTTAAAAATGTGTGTAAGTGTGTATGCAAAGTAGCGGCCGGCATTGAAAGGCCGGAACGGCCACGAACCGGTATCGCTTCTCGGCCTTTTGGCTTAGATCAGACCGAGGTAGCGACTTCTAGACATTTAATCCACTTATTACTTTCAGATCTACAGGTTGGCCACTCACCTAGGTGAGAGTGCGCTCTTCAGTGGGCACAACCTTGTTCCTGCTCGCCAGCCTTTTGCACACGGCCCCACCATGGCTCTCTCCAACGCTCGCCCCGAGCCGGCCATTGCTGAGCGGTTTATTGACTAAGACCGAGCAGACGCCACAGTAAGGATCGACGTCCACCGCCACAACATCTTCTGGGAGGAAGCTGCCCGCCTCCTGCAGTACTGCGAGGTCGACCTCCGTGACGTCTGCTCCATTTAGAAAGGTGAGCGAACCTCTACTGTTTATGTGACTCTAAAAACCAAACATCAGGCCACTCTTCAAAGTAAAAACGAACAGATCTTATTTGAAAATGTGAACTACTATTTCGGCCCGTACCAAGCACAAGTGCTTACTTTGAGAATGCACTGCGTCCACGACGTTATTAGAGATTCATTTCTCAGTAAGTACTTTTCAACCAATGGCAAAGTACTGGAAGTTGACAGTGAGTACGAAATTGTTGAAGGTCATAAGATCAGAACAGGGGTGAGAATTGTCAAAATCCAGAAAAGTGAAGAAAAAAAGGGGCTTCTGCCCAATATCGTTAACTTCGGGGGGTTCCGCCCCATGATATTGACGGCCCCTGGGAGACTCCCCATTTGTTTTGCCTGCTGGCGAGTAGGCCATTTGCGCACTGTCACACCAGGAATAGGGCCCCCCGCAGTGACACCCGTCACCCAAGTGCGATATCAGCCCTGCTGAAAGCGCTGTAAAAAACCCCAATTTAAGTACAGACCCTTGCAGAATTAGTTACCTGAAAACCGCGGTCTGACTGCATTCTGATCGCGGTCAACCGCGGTCTGACTGCAATCTGATCGCGGTCAACCGCGTTCTGACTGCAATCTGATCGCGGTAAACCGCGTTCTGATTGCATTCTGATCGCGGTCAACTGCATTCAGATTGCAGTCTGATCGCGATCAACCGGGATCAGATTGCAGTCAAACCGCGGTCGATCCGATCAGGGGTTGAGAGTGATTGTAGACATTGTCTGCATGTCGGCAGTGGTGATCGTAAAAAAAAGTAATTATTTTTTTTATTTTATAAGTTTAACAAAGTATGACATAATATACAGACAGATCGGCAGTATAGCAGAATTTTAATCCTAATAGATTGTGAAACTCAATTCTGCCGTATTTGGTCCAAATTGATTTTACTACCTGATTTGTTATTTGATATTCAAACTTTTACAACGCATACTATTTCAATGTATTCATTAGTTCAGATACTTAATGCATACCTTCTACATTGTCGTCCACATAGTCAAGAGTCAGAACGAAACGTGGCATAACGTTAGTGTCATCTCAAACAGAATTAACATGCAAGTTTGTCAAGCCACAATCATACCGTTTATAACGTTTACATACGTATAACGATTGCTTGCACTGCTTAAATATTGAAATAATATCCTCTAACATAAAATGTAATTTGAATGTACCTTTCTACGACTTTTTGTAGCGTTTGTGTGAAGTTATGAACACCGTTAGCTCATCATTACTTGTATTCCTCTTTTATACAGGAGAGATATTCACTTTATGGTGTTATGAAAGCCTTATTTATCGTTACGACTTCTCTGTAGTTGGTGGGTGTTGAAGTTATAAGACGGCCGAATGAAATCGTGAAATTCCCCATGCCAATACGTGTAATAATGTCATACACAATTTGATGTAATTATAAAAAGAATTTAGGAAAAAATACGAAGGAGGAATATTTACTGACCATGATTTTCTCGGTTCTTGGACATCACTGGGTAATTTAGACAGGACACAATGGTAGAAAGTGGTATTATTGGTATATGACTCTGTCATTTTCAAATATCCTTTTCAAAACTGTACATTGTAATTCTTTGTGTGCTAAACCTTTTTTTATACTTTTGGAGGAAATAAAGATTACTTATCAATTATCGTGAAAAGTTCACATGCCGGTTTGGTAAGACATAACAAATGACGCGGTACAACTAAAAGCAGTAATGATATAAATAGTTTTCATCAAATAAAATCAAATGGTCTATTTTCAAGGTATTACTAAAATAGAACAAGAAGACATTACAGTTGCAGAATTGATTATCTGTGATAAGTTTTGCCGATATAGTTGCATTAATTTATATGCGATTTGAGTATTTAATCATGCCTTAATAAGAAGAGACAACCTCTATGTAGATTTTGTAGTTTTGTCATGTTTATATGTCAATATTACAGTGTTTATTGTTCACGGGTAAATGTGCAATTTTATAAAACAGCTGAAAGAAACAGTCAGGGAAAAGTTTATGAATACATTTTTATGTACAACAGCGACTTCTGACCGATGGTGTCCTGTTCAGGGGGAGGAGAACACATACTGTAAAACATCTATTATTCATTGTCGCCTATAGCTCGGCTGTACAATCTGAACGCACATACAACTGTAGAAGAAGAAGAAGAAGAAGAAGAAGAAATGTATTTTATTAAAGTGTCACACTGCATACAAGCAACATACAATCACATATATAGTATATATCACAACAAGTAAAATGTATGCTGTCCGGCCAGTAATGGCCTATGAGACACTAATTCTCTAAAAACGCTTCCGCGTTAAAATATATATTAAAATAAGTTAAGATATGTTTCATATGCTTAAATATTAATAAATGGCTTATAAAAATGACAAACGCCGTAAATACATTTTTTGGAGAAGTGCGGCAAGTGGATTGTGATACTCTTGATTTTGCATTAAATATATTAGTTGGGCTACTGGTGATAACCAGAGGAATGAGGGGTCTGAAACAGATACAGTATGCCATAGCTCATACCTTAAATCTGAATATAAGTTACAACAGACTAGAAAGTGAACTTCGTCCTCTACACTGTGGTTATTACAAAATTCACATACGTTCTTCTAAAGGAATTACAGGGCGAGAAAATCTGCCTAATTCTATTTGTAACGGTAAAGTGCCACTGCGAAATTTATTAAAGATAGGGGAGACCAGGGCAAAGCGCGCCCCCTAACATATAAGTGCGTCTAGTGGGCACCCCGACATGTGCAGAATGCGGCTTGAACCATATATCTAATACTTGTCACCTAGACTGTTACATGGCACATGCTTTTTTAATCTACCATTTCGGAATAAGGATATATTAACGTAAATGTATTTTGACTAAGGGGGCGCGCTTTGCCCTGTAGTTTGGGGCAAAGTGCCCAATCCCCTGGGCGCTTTGCCCCATGTGAAAAACAACAACGAATGTTATAGATATTACACACCTATAATCAGCCTATACTAATCAAAAGCTATCATCTTGATAATGCAAGGCAACTATCGAACTCATA
Organism: Steromphala cineraria; assembly: GCA_916613615.1. NCBI lineage: Eukaryota > Metazoa > Mollusca > Gastropoda > Trochida > Trochidae > Steromphala > Steromphala cineraria. The sequence continues at coordinate 9,512,525 of OU744735.1, forward strand.
TGAAGGATATAATTAACATTAAAGTTGGCAATATATGCAAGGGTGCTCAAAATGTTCCTTAACATGTCATGGACCTACATGTTCAACATTCTTAATGACCAAATATCAGTATGGTTGGTGGATGTACATTTCTTTTAACTACGAAAGTGTTTATAATTTAGGTCATTGACTATCAAAACCAGTAAGAAGTAAAAGAAAATAAGAATTGAATTGTGGATATGGACGAATTAAAGAATTTACAACATTTATTTTGTGTCGAACTTGCCATAACGGCATAAAATTGCTTATCTTTTATGGTTGAACAGTAATATACAATAAATTATATTTTCGTGATTTAAAAAACAACATAAACTGTTACTTGTTGTCATTCTTTAACAAAACTAAGCCCTTTAAGTTAAAAGGTTTATTTTATTTTTATAGAATACAGGAGAATGCTGATATTAAAATGACAATTCTGCTTTACATTATTTGCTTAAGAAATGTAAAATAATAACTTTTACACCAATATGTTAACCAAAAAGATGTATTCCATAACACATGGGGCAAAGCGCTCCCCCCGGCACGTTTTGCCCCATCCAGGGCAACATTCGTTATGTACATCACAGAAAATCATTAAAGCAAGTAATTACAAATTTCATTATTCAATGAATTAATGATACCAATTCATGTTACATGTGCACGAGAATTTAAAGTTCCGTTGTGCATTTTAATGAAATATTTGAATTTGAGACATATCCGTTCCTTATAGTAAAATCGTGTTTTTTCGAATAGTTGAAATTCTGTGTCCACAACTCAGGCAAATGATTCCAGCGTTGATCACAACGCTTCATTACGGTTACTTTCATTCGTTTGTAATGACAATTTACTCCATTTGTCGATAGTTTTGAAGAAATAACCCGAGGTCACTTTGCTCCGGGGGCGCGCTTTGCCCTGGTCTCCCCTACTGCGTTGAGACCTGTTGGGTTAAGTAGTAAGATATGTTTCCGCCGATAATGTGTTCTTAAAAAGACGATAAGTGCGACGTTTATTGCCGTTAATTAGCCTTCTATCATTCCAAAGATTGTCAAGCCAATAATTAAAATCCAATGACAGCAGTAATAAAATCCTGAGAAGATATGTCATAAAGGTTTGGAATAGGTAACTGTAATGAATTAAACAATGTTGCTGTGTTGTTATACCATGATTTTTTAAATGTAACAGATCATTTGCTAATGACATTGGGTATTAAACTGGGGGTTGCTGAATGCAACTTACGCCAAAACCGTAAAATGTCAATTTTGTGCTTTGTGAATGGTGAAGTCCAACCCATATCCCCTCTAACTGCTAGGTTCTGGGTCTTATTACAAACACCAGGAAAAAATCTACAGGCACGATTTTGAACAGCATTTATACAACTGAATTCCTTAGTGCCCCAAATTGCTGAACCATAATACAATAAGGGCTGGACCAAATTATCATAAAGTGTATTAAAAACACTGTAATCAAAACCACCAACAGATTTAAATTTACATATCACAACACCCAATGCACGACTAGCAGACTTCGCAATTTCTTTGGCAGTGTAATGTAAATCTAAATGTTCCTTGAGCCAGACACCGAGGTATTTATAAGCATGTGTATAACAAATGGTTGTGCTGCCAATACTAAATACAAACTCAGATTGTTTGAAAGAAGCAGGACGATAATGAACAATTTTAGTTTTACTAGATACAAAGTCGGAAACATCAAAGTCCTATTCAGTGATCAAAGCGGTATATCACATAATCATTTTATATCAAAGCCGGTGAAAGGATTGTTGGTATTTATTGTCTGATATTGTTAGCAATTTGAACTCATGAGGAATACACATTCCTAGTTACTGATGAAAGTGGTATATCACATGATTATTATGTTAACGCTGGTGACCAGTTTGTCGGTATGTATTGAGTGATTCTGTTACGCAACAATGGCGTCAGCACGGCGTCTTGTATTTTGTGTCGTATATTTAGACTGCTTCAATAAACAATAATGTTTTTTGACCTCAGTCGACCATTCATTGAGTATTGATATACTTTTTAAAGGATGATTTAGTGTCAGGATTAATTGTGCAGACAATAAACGACGACAGTTTGTGTTACTGAGCAAACAGGTTTTACCTAATATAGTTTCAAAATATTCTTGATACTGGCGGGAGCAGAACAAAAGCCACCGGACAAATGTCACCTGGGACATAAGCCACCTAGGCCAAAGCCACCCACTTATTTATTGTAATATACTAATAATATGAGTATGATACAATACAATATTATTTAGTCATATGATTCATCCACTAACAATATTCTCCAAGGAAAAATAATAATTTGAAAACAAGTTTTTTACCGATACGGAAGAAGCAGTGGACTTGGGTCGCATTGTTTGATCTTAAGTTAATCTTGATGTAGTGAAGAATAAGTGAATATTTTGTCAAAATATTTTGGTCCTCATAACACTGCTGATATTTGACAATACCTAATCAAGACTGTCATCTATGATGTTGAAAGAGATTATCATAATACGTTTGACATATATAATAGTAAGAATATGACATTAACGACTTATCTATTTCTCTATAAATTTTGCATTGAATTATACACTGTCCACTGAACATAAATATCAGTAAATAATGTAAGTATGGGTGATGTTTAAATACCAAAAAGCAAGACTCTGATATCTAATAAAATTTGATAATTATGATGTTTTCATGTACTCGTTATGTAGCATAGCGACACATACAGTATGCAGTGACATTTGGAAATCCATTTATTGAAACAATGTCATTGGTTCATTAGCAGCATTAACAGGAATTTAATACAGCCAAATGTTAATCATCACTATTTACTAAATTCATGACATATTTACATTCAATCAATTTTAAAGTTTTCTCTGAAATTTTCACTAAAATTCTAACCGATCCCGATATTATGTAACTACGAGATGAGTGATACATGAATAAACTCGTCGGTCTGTCTCCACTGTTTCCACACCATTTTAACAATGTATATTTTTTTTATCTCATGATTTTAGATTATCAACGAATTTCGTTTTAAGGCTTGATGTTATTTTTTAAATTGACCTTGTGAATGTTCCAAATGTTTTATAACAACATGTGACACGTAAATAAAATATATTCTTCTTCTTCTTCTTCTTCTTCTGTCTCTTCTAAGTGAATACTGATTCACCGAGGGAGCTAGCTATTCACTGAGACATAAATACATACACCTGTTGTACATGTATGTATACGCTGCCAGACAGACAGAGAGACAGAACATTTTATTTTTGTCTCACTTGTTTTACACAACCAATCGATCAGCGATTCATGAGAGACACGTTTACACTCAAATTAAAATGAATGTAAACATTCATTTAAATCTAAAAATTCAGCTATGAATGACAGTAAGAACATTTAGAAACCCATCGGGGATGTTGTCTATTGTTTTGGAGGTCTCTTGTTTTCTCGTAATAACCTCCAAGGAGGTTTTACATTGGGAAGTCAGGGCATTATCATATGTAAGACCTACTCGGAGGTTGGAAGGTTTTTATATTTCAAAGTCAAGTTTTTTCCAATGTATTACTTAACCCCAAAGTCAATACTATCTTTAAAAAATCTACAAAGTTGCATTCGGAAAGAAAGCTTCGCGGGAAGTAAGACTCCAAGCAAACCCAAGCATAACCGAGTTCGAGTGTTTTAACCCTTTCATAAAAGTTACGTACAAGGCTCTTAAAAACATAGCTATAAACATATTTACATATCACAGAGTCACTTATATAAAATATAATCTGGTCGTTATAGACAGACAGACAGACAGACAAGATATTTTATTAATGTGTCACATGTTTTGTATATAATCGGGTACAGTGACAATTTAAAAAACGTAAAATAGTATACAAACATCAGGCCATATGGCCAACGAGACACACGAGACGTTATATATACAAGTTAAAAATGGAATATTAAGATATGAATTAATATATATACACCTATCCAAACACTGGAAACGCTACGGTTTTATGACTGCACTAATTACGTGATAGACGGGTGGCACGAATAATTACCACCTGCAGTCATTACTTAGACTGTTATGTGCTATGTGTTATTGTGCCAACACCCCACTCTCCCGGAAACACTAAAACTCGAAAATGGTGTAAAAAGGAAATCCACATCAATGGTAATTAAACAATTATTTAGGCTGTATTTCAGTTTATATAATGCTGCGTTACTCTCAATAGTCTCTTTATTACGTCACAACCGCGCAAGTTTTATGGCCCCTAACCCAGGTTGGTTTTTCACAGCTGATAATTACGCTGTCTTAATGAAAGGCTCATTAAAGGTGTTTATTGGACAAATTAACACAAATCAAGTCCAGTTTTTATTTTTTTGAAGTGGGAAAGTCGGGGTTAGTGGATGTTGAAAATAACGATTGACATGTAAAGTTAATTTAATTAATATGCTCATATGGCAATTTAAAGCACGTTTTCTTACTGAAATAAAAAATGAAAAATACGTGTTAACAATTGCTAAATAATACTCCTGTATCAATAAAAAAATAGTTCTAAACCGAATGCACAATGTTCGGTTAAGTCATGGGAGTCAATTTCCCTTCGGGCGGCTACAATGTGTTCAGTAATGTTCACATTAAAATGGTCGCTTGAATGTTCAAGTTCAAGGGATCTGACTGATATGGCGCAACACAGTGTGTTATAATCAATCGAATTGATGACTTCAGACTACCAAAGAAGCTCTTTGTTGTCTCTAGAAGAAGGAGGAAATCCTTTGCATCAACTGTTGAGAAGATCTGCTCACAACTCGGAATTAAGGATCTGATAGAAGCCAAGGGATCTGTTTAACGTATAATGCACAATGTTAAGCGAGTCCTTAAGCATAAAGATGAAGAGAGCTGGTTTACTGAACTATGGAATGATAAAAATAATATGAATGGTAATAAACTTAGGACACACAGGACATTTAAAAAAGACCTCTTAACCGAGCCCTATTTGAAGCATACATGTATCATCTCGTGTCAAAAGAGAAAGTTTTTAACCAGAGTACGATGTGGATCACTTCCTCTGCAAATCGAAACTGGTCGCTATAGCAACCCCCTACACCTGTCTATGATAAAATACTAGTATGCTCTTTCTGTGATAATGTTGAAGATGAATTGCATTGTTTAATCGAATGTGACTTTTACTCTGATCTTACCTATAATCTGTTTGATGTTTTACCTATCTTTGATATAACGGATAAACATTGTTAAAATTATAAGCGTTCAAGATGCTGAAGGTAACAAAGTTTTAGCTAATATAGTGACAAATATGTTTCTAAGGCGCCACAGTTTTGTCTGAAATGTGTAGCTATTCATTTTAGTATCTTTTTATCATTTTTAATTTATTATTTGTACATATGTGTATTATTATGAAAGACTAGTGTCTCATAAGCCCTACGCGGCTGGTTGTCAGTTTAAAAAAATAGGTTTAACTAAATACATACTATGTAACATAGAGAGAGAGAAGAGAAAAATGTTTATTAAAGTGTCACGTACTTTAAAATAAGTTACAATACATAAAAACATACATATATTTTAAAAAGTACCCGGCCATAATATGGCCTATGAGACACTGTAGTCGTTAAATGTCACATTATTACAATAAAATTAGAAGCTATATTAAAACTGATGTAATTGCACGTAACATGTAACTGGCGAGTGACACTTCAATAAAAAAATCTGTCTGTCTGTCTGTCTGTCTATAAACATCCAGCAAGCAGGTTAATTTCGAATATGGTATGGGTCAGACATTATTCATCAAACCGTTCGATACCTTCGATTGAGGCACAATTTTGACAATAAAAATGATCGACACACACATATATTCCAGTGCACATATTGTATTACGTGTTATGATAGTGTGAGATAAGAAGGATTGTTAGCGTATCTCATTCCTACAGTTTAGTATTTAATTCAACGCCGCTTCAGTTCATATTTCTCAAATCTGGATGAAAAGCAAATATCAAACTCAATGAATATACTTTATAATTTTCTGCCATATATTGTATGTAGCGAACATGAAACTTTCTGTTTAGTGAACGACAACCATGATTATTTTTGCAAATGTATCTTGGAGCGGCCTTCGCATAGGTTCATGAACTTGTTGGCCAAACCGATTCATGTATCTTTAATGAAATGAATATGTTTAAACCAAATCAATGAAATCAAAAATGAAAAGAAAAATATCATCTGTTTAAAACATCAAATCAGTGAATAAATTATGAAAAGTGTCATGTTGTTGGGTATGCCAAAAGATGAAGATGGCTGCAGCTCTTAATCAACTTTTTGTTAAATATCGGGCATATGGTTTTGCAGTGGTTCAAACCAAGTATCGATTGTTATATTGTAATGATTAGTACCACGATCGGCACCTACATGTAATCGACCGAACTATTTGTTATAACTTGGGGGAATTGGATACCAACTGAATGGTGTATACACGTGAACTGAATATGATTGTAGAATTAGTTCATTATCCATTGTTATTTGAAAGCCAGTATAGTATGATTAAATACTGGTGTAAGATGTGTGTGATTATGATATTTTACGTATTTGTTATTAGTATGTGTAAAAGAATTTGAAAATAAAACCTGTTCAGAATCCGACGTTTCAGGTTCAACGTATACCGTCATTGTCATTGGTTAAAGCAGGAATTGCCAATATATTATTCAGTTTTAAAACAAGAGGCTTTCTTATTAACAGTTAATTAGGGGGTCTCTGATAAACCAGATTATTATTACCATATCACCCAGTTAAATATCTTGCTCATTACGTAATAATACGATTGTTTAATGTTCACTGTTATATCATTCACGCAAATATATTACATGTCATTGCATGAAATATATATAGAAAACCTTACACTATGTCTACTTAACAGTTCTTATTATCTGTAGAAACTGAAAATATAATGAAATAAATATTGCTGATATCAAATAACCATTGTGCACAGATGAAGTTGTAGACGAATTGATCTTTATATTAAAGTGTCAGTAGCACGTTTTGTTCTTGAATAAAAACAATATAATTTTTTCACTGATAATTGAATGTTAATGTTAAATGTATTATTTTCATAATGTCAAAAATCTCATTACACAAACCAATCATCCATTGTAAGAGAATAAATTATAAAGATCAACTAAAAGATCATTGGCGGTCATTTTTTTATGAACACCTTTAATTCATTTTGTGTAAGAAAAAGGAATCCCATGACTGAACTTTACATAATATATTCATTACTGCTTCATTTAGTTAAAATAGTTGTCTTTCAATTAGAACAATTTATTTTCATTTTCCTTACATAAGCTTATATTCCTCCCAATAACGTACTATTGTCCCTTTAAAATATCCGTTATATGTTAATTCCTGAATACAATTTGTCAAACCGTATGCAAGTTTTATAAATACTATCATGCTTATTAAAGTCACGCCTCACAACACACAACACAATCTTATTCAATTAGATTTAAGTCAAAGAAAACTATTTGTATTGATTACTGATCATCACTTCTTGCCGTAACAAGTGAAACGGTGATACCGATTTTGCACTTAACTACCACATATAGGTTGTATAATTAGCATGTTTTATTTGGTTTTAAAACATATGCCAAACACTTTTCCATACAGACGTTAATTGTCCAAAACATTGTTTATGCGCTTTCAAATTATAGCGGCCGAAAAAAGATATATGTAAAAATTGACATGTCCTCTTTAGATCAACTGATGGGCTTTCTAGATCAAACTCCTCTTCTTTCAATGACCCTGAAGTGACCACGGTCAACCGCGACCAGAATGCAATCCGATCGCGGTCAACTGCAATCAGAATGCAATCCGATCGCGGTCAACTGCAATCAGATTGCAGTTTGATCGCGGTCAACCGCGGTCTGACTGCAATCTGATCGCGGTCAACCGCGGTCTGACTGCATTCTGATCGCGGTCAACTGCAATCAGATTGCAGTCTGATCGCGGTAGGTACCGGTAAAGATATCTGCAAGGGTCTGTAAGTATGACACCCGTCAGACTATGACGCCCAAGACTGCCACAGTACCTAAAGAGACCAATCCTCCCGGCCTAGTACTGGCTCTCCCCGGCTCTGATCTTACCGAGGGGGACTTCCCTGAACTCGGTGCTGACCCTAGGCAGCCTGTTCCATCTACCTCGAAACAGGCAGACGAGAGCGAGGCTGTCAATGATGGTGTCGGCCCTGAGGGAAAGGATGTGAATGAGTTGAGGTTTACCGTGGTGTCAGCAATTGTGCAGCTATTTAACATGTTGCCACTCAAAAGAAAATAGACGGAACAGGGAGAAAGGATGAGAGAAAAGACTGAAAGAGAGGCGGATTGCGAGATAGAAAGCAGGGTTAGAAGGACTGTCCAGCTTGGATGACCCTACCAGGAGCATGTAAACTCCAGCTGGCAGAGCTCTCAGGGTCGCCGAAGTGCACGAAATGAAAGTTTTGTATTTTATAATGCAACTTATTACATCAAAGTGCATTCTCTCCCCACAGAGGCAGGTCAAGCCATGTAACTTTGATACAGCCTCTGTTCTATTGTGCCAAAATACGTGGGTTGCGGCAGTTTCCCCTGGCTGAAAAAAATGGCATCCCAATCCATTTGAACTTCTTAATCAAATGACAACGCTTCTCGCATAGAAAGGGTGGTTATTTCACAATGGGGGAGAAAATTATCACAGCGTAGCTAATATGTTAATATTGGAGATATGCTCCAGACAAAAGATTTAGTCAAAGGGTCACTGTTTTAGTTATATTTCCATGGAAACCGCATAAAATAAAAATCATTTGTTGGTCTAACCCTCATAAGGCACATCTTGGGATCATGGTTGATTAGTGTATGAAGTTTGGTGAAGCTAGCATTTAAAATTTAGGATATATGTGCTACGGTCAAAAGAATTTGTCACATAGTCACTGTTTAATGATGTTTTCATGGTAACTTTAAAAAATATTTGTTGATCGAACCCCCAATCGGCACATCTAGGGATCATGGCTGATAAGTGTATAAAGTTTTGCAAAGATAGCTTGTATAGTTTAGGAGATATGCTCTGGACAAAGTTTTGTGATAGATGGACAGACGGACGGACATAATGAACGCTTTATACTTCCCGCTTCAACTTTTCATTGCCTGCAGTACCCGCTTCCTTGCCGATATACTTCTAAAACCTGCTTTCTATCTCTTACTATGCCTTTCTTTCCGTCTTTTCCCTCATCCTGTCGATCCCTTTCTCTCTGATCTGTCTACTCTCTTTTGGATGGCAACATCCACGTGTTTAATAACTGAAATATTGTTCAAAACACGTTAAACACCAACTCACTCACTCACTCACGCCGATAGACTACTATGTACAATGGCCTGAAATATCCATACCTTTCATTTGTACTCATACTATGTTTTTGGATTGTGTTTTGTTTTGTTCTGTGATAATAAGGGAAGATGAGTCAAATGAATTGTCCATAGAGAACAAGAACGAACGATTGTTATCTCAATAAATTAGTAGAGTGAGTTGGGATTTTAACGTATTTTTTAGCAAGAACCCGCAACGAAGAACTATAACAAGCAAACAAGCCTTATGAGCTATCCCTTATTATCAAAACAGTGAATAAGCTTGCCTAAAGTCGTGCATTTGCAACTTCGTGACGCACGTGCTTGAAATAAACAACAAGTTCTTGTTGTTGTGTCGGCCAAATATGACAGTAAACACCTACACAATGACGACAGTTTATTGGTCTTCAGAACAGAGCCCACTGATGAACATTGATTTAAATCCCTTCCTTGCTGCTGTTCCATCTTTAGATTCAAAGGTTCTGAAGACCCGAGGTGAAATTACAAGTGCTGAATGTTGATGCCCCAAAAGGAAACAGGAAAAACTGGTTTCCCGGTAGTAGGACAAAAGTAATTTATAAAACTTCCCCGTGGCGGCCAAAATTTGCACCAAAATCCATTAGCAAATGACAACGCCTCTCCCCGGAAAAATGGCTTTGCTATGATTCAGTAGCAAAAATGATGAGTTAAGAACAGCGTCGCTGATTGCGCAACTAACTCTGATTGCCTCCAATCAGGCATGAACCCAATCTCACATTTAGCCCACAAAGTCGGTGTAATAGAACAGAAGTTGTTTCAAAATGTCACGACTTAACCCGTTCTCTCCCCACATAGGCAGATTAACTTTGTCATGGTTTAAATTAAATAATATTTTTATGGATATTGTTCGAAAATCTTTCTCGCCGATAATTGCTGCAATACTGCTCAAGCGGTGCTAAACAATAACTCACTCACTCGAAAAAATTTTAAGTTATCTACCGCTGCACGTTTGGCGCCAAGCGGGTCGATTAGGGTTAGATGTCATTTTGGTTTAGCTTGGTGATGCTTAACAAGGATAACAATGTCTTTGCCTTGATATTATATTTCCAACGAAATTAAGAGCATGTTCGTTATAGTAAGAAAGTTACATGGAGAAGAGTTTTTACTACGCTTCTACTAGAAATTTCAAATATGGTGTTCCAAATAAGGTAGTTTTGTGTATCAATACGCGTGTGAATCGCCTCTGAAAGAACACCCCTTTTATTCTATAATGGTCATGCGTTTGTATCATGTTCGTCCCCAATGTACACTTGAATATCAATTCAGGGTAGTAAGCTTAAGATAGTGCTGGTTATTTTTTTTATGAATATGGCGTATTGAAGATGTTTACATTCATAGTAAACGAAAGTGATTTCTCATTATATGAATTTTTCGAAAACCACATGTTTGTTTCTAATTTGTGCATTGATATCCGTTTGCTTATATTAGCAGGGCAAATAACTTATTTGTGATGAGTATCTTATTTTCAAAACCATTGTTATAATATTCACGTTATTCTCCCTCATTAAATCAATCGATTCATCATAAAAGATTGTGGGCAAGAGACAGTGTACATAGCACGATGTGCATGCTTTTCTCGCCATACCCAGGCGCCGACACCCTCTAGCGCACATAGCTTGGCTGCTTTGGTTGTGAAATTGGCAATTGAGCAAGAATTTAAATGGTTTTTTTTTGCAGTTGAGTCCAACTGACCATGTTTTGATTGTATGTTTGATGAATCGTTGAATATAAGATATAGTGATATGAAAAACTGGCAGTAGTTTTCTACAACATGAAATATTTTAGTTTCAGAACAAATGTGTTTGTCTGAATGTAATTTTGGAAATTAAAGGCAGTATGAACTACAGTAACGAGTTTATAATGTTGAAAGGGGAAGTAGCACGTTTTTGTGACAATGATATGTTTTCAATTGTTCACTGATAGTTGTATGTTATTGCTTTATGTTTTATTTTGATAGTGTCAAAATTGTCATTACACAAACCAATCGTCCATAGTGAGTGGACAAATCATAAAGATTCACATAAAATCCATTGGTAGCGACAACCAGCCAGGGGGATAACCAGCACAACTCTTCTCGCAGGCCTAAAAAATTGCTTAGAAATCGGGGTCCAAACAGGGGGGTGGTTTTACGTTTTTTCGTACCGTTTCCTCTTATTGCACAAAAAAATCGAAATACTACAAAAGAAAATAGGATAACAAATCTAGAGACACTTATTTTTAGATTTTCATTTATGTGGCGTCAAATGTTGACTTTGTAAGGAGGAAAACTTCAGAAATGTAAAAAACGTATTTTCGCAAAGCGCACATGTCTACAAAGAATTAAATTGGTAGAATAATTGTTCAGCTACAATTTGCACTATATATCGGATTTTTATAACGACGTACTCACATCATATTAAATAAAAGAACGACCATACCGTCTCAATAAAAGCGTGAGCTAAGTTTGTGTTTGTAGTCATCGTTTTTACGACTAAATATACGGTAAGGAACACCTTTCCCGAATCTAATGTGGTGTTTCTTAAAAAAAAGCTTTAATATTAATAGTTTTAACTTATAATTTCCAACAACTCAGATATAATTAAGGATGAGTAAAGATTTTTGTAACCAACATATGGGCAAGAACTTCATGTAAGACGACACGAAAATTTCACAGTCCGTGTACATATATTTATAAAAAAAAACTACAAAGGATATGTATGTAATTGTATAACAATTAAAACTTGCAAGTATCGCTGAAAGTATATAAAGTAACCATAGGCTTTATAATGTTTAATAGTATGTAAAGGTACGGTCTTTATACATGTAAATGATGATTGTGTCAATGTGTTCATAATACTTGGCATAATCAGTCATTTTTTAATAATGAACCAAAATTAACCAAACTTGGTGTGTTGGTAGAACAAAGTTTGAATAATAACATGCAATTTCACTTTTCAGAATAAAAATTTTCGTTAAAAAAAATAATTGATTTCAAAGACCCCCACCCTCGAAAAAAATAAAATACATGTATTTTTCAATGATTTGTTTTGGTTAGAGTCTCATAAAAATATTTCTACTTTACCTTGTAAAAATGGTATCATTATATTCCAAGACTGTCTCTTAGATATACTTACTGATGAAAAGGAAGATGTGTTTATCTTATGCGGCGGAGATTCCAATGCTAGAACAGGTGTAGATGCAGATTTTGTTGAAGATGATCTATTAGAACACGTTGAAAATGAAAATTTCACTCTATTAGATTTTATTTGTGATAATTTTAATCTGAGACGTTACTCTGCCGATAAGATGATTAACAACTTCAGTAGATATTTTCTTGATCTTTGTGCTGTTCTTAACATTCACATAATGAACGGGAGATGTGGGTCGGACGCACGTGTTGGAGATTTTACTTTCATTGGTAAAAACGGTGCAAGCCTGGTTGACTATATTATTTCTTCTACACCTCTATTTGATTATGTAACTGATTTTAGCATACCGTCTCGAGCGGAGTCGAAACATCTTCCGATCATTATGCAGTTACGTGCGCTTCATTCTCGGAAGATATTTGCACATAACAATACTTGTAATAATGCGTTCAAATTTGTATGGGATAACGACAAACGTGAACAATTTAGACAAAATATTTTGTCAGATTCGATACAGGATATCCTTGACAAATCTGTTGATAGTGCGTTTACTTGTATCGATTCTAGCATTGACTTTATTGTAGATGCTATCTGTCAAGCAGCATCAGATATGAAAAGAAAATGTATAAATAGGGAAAATGATGTAAATGACTTGTTTGATAATGTAGAAAGCTAAAAACCGAACGATGTAAATTATTAAATAAGTTTAGGAAACAAAAAGACAGGATATCATTGGAAAATTATAATTTATCAAGAAACAAATATAATGCCTATTGCAAGCAACAGCGTATTGCGTATTATAAAGAGAAGCAGAGTAAAATTGAAAGTAATATTAAAGACTCCAAAATATTTTGGCGTGAATTGAAATCTTTGAATAGTAAGAGTGTTTCAAATAACAATATCCCAACGCAAGAGTGGTTCAATCACTTTAAACAGTGTTTTCAGTTGAACATGTTGGAAATAGGAGAAACTTGGTTAGTAATGATCATGAGCCTTTGTCTGATTATGACTCAAATAGTGACCTTACAAAGGATATTCTTGATTCCCCTATATCCAAAGAAGAGATCATAGATAGTATCAAAAACCTTAAACTCAATAAATCTCCGGGGATAGACAATTTAATTCCCGAATTTTTTAAACATTCGGCTGACCTCCTACTACCATACTTTGAATTAATTTTCAATTTGATATTAGAACGCGGAACATTTCCAAACTCCTGGTCTGTTGGAATAATCGTTCTTTTACATAAACAAGGTAATTTGGATAATTTTGATAACTACAGAGGAATTACATTGCTAAGTATATTTAGTAAAGTTTTCACATCAATTATTAACAAACGACTAGTGTTTTGGGGCGACACTATGAATAAATTTAATGAATCCCAAGCAGGATTCAGACAAAGTTATACAACAACGGATAACATGTTTATCTTACAAAGTGTGATACAAAGATATTTGAAAAATCAAAGTGGAAAGTTATATGCAATGTTCGTTGATTTTTCTAAAGCATTTGATACAAAGACATAAGCTATGGGGATTATGTAACACACATGGACTTAGTAGTAAAATGACCAATCTTTTAAGTAATATCTATGAAAATATTAAAGCTTGTGTTAAGAACAAAACTTTTCTTTCCGACACTTTTGATATACAAGTCGGAGTAAGACAGGGCTGTATACTTAGCCCTTTTTTGTTTTCATTCTTTATAAATGAATTAGCAATACAGATTGAAAAAACCTGCTCACATGGTATACAATTACACCCTGATATGTTTAACCTTTTCCTTCTATTATTTGCAGATGATATTGTTCTTATCTCTAGTACTATTTGTGGTCTCCAGAAACAAATCAATGAATTAGAAAAATACTGCGAAGAGTTCTGTCTAAAAGTAAATAAGGATAAAACAAACTTGTTGTCTTTAAAAAATGAGGGAAATTGTCGAAAATGGAAAATTGGTACTATAAAGACAATAAAATAGAAACAACTTTGGCATATAAATATCTCGGTGTATACTTTACTAATCATCTTGCATGGTCGGTACATGCAAAGTATACAGCTGTGCAAGCACGAAAAGTATTGATTATTATAATGAGAAATATAAAGATACTTGGTGACTTAAGTTTGGCATTGTTCTTCCGAATATTTGATGTTAAAATCAAACCTATTTTACTATATGGGGCAGAAATTTGGGGTTTTAAATACTTTGATTGTATAGAAAAGGTACATTTATTTGCATGCAAAAAGTTTCTTGGGGTAAAGATGAGCACATCAAATGTAATGGTGTATGGTGAATGTGGCAGATACCCACTTAGGATATACACACAAATCAGAGTGATAAAATATTGGATAAGGCTGTTAAGTATGCCACCCTACTGTTTGCCTAAAATGTGCTATAAAATGATGTTACTATATGACAAAGAGGGTAAAAAGAATTGGGTATCGGATGTAAAAGAATTACTTTTTTCAACTGGATTCAACCACATATGGTACGAACAAAATGTTGAATTTTCGGCATTATTTCTTAATGCATTAGAGCAAAGATTAAAAGATATTTATCAACAGAACTGGCTTGATACAATTACGACATCGTCAAAATGTAATTACTACTCAATCTTTAAAACGCACATTTACACTGAACGTTACTTATCATGTGTCAATATTAAAAAATTTAGAATATCTTTAGCTCGTTTCCGTTGCTCATCCCTTAAACTCTTTGTTGAAAAGGGTAGATTTACAAATATCCCAAGACAATCCAGAATCTGTAAATGCTGTAATTATCGTGCCGTTGAAGACGAATATCAATTTCTCTTGTATGTCCAGCATATGATAGCATACGTCAAAAATTTATTAAAGAATTCTATTTTGTACACCCATCAATTGATAAGTTTTCATTACTTTTGAATTGTTTGAATGAAACTGTCATTCAGAATGTAGCTGTTTTTATCTACCATGCAATGTTGTATATATGAAATGTACTATAGGCCTGTGGCCTCCTCAGTACTGAAATAAAGATTGATTGATTGAAGGAACAGACGAATCCAGTACCTACGTCATAGACAGAAGAGGGATCTGACTAAGTCGGGTCCTGCTATGTATAAAATACGTATTCGATACATGTCCGACGTTGTATCTACGTTGCGATTGAGATTGAATAGGATTAAGGAAATTACAGTATGTTTTTGCTACATAGGCAAACAAGTTAAGAATTGTAAATAAATTTGAAAAGACCAAAATTGCATGTGTAAAGGCCTGCGTTGGGCGTTTGTCATGGGGATGTTTCTAGGGTATTTCGGCAATTACAATTTTTGGAAAAATGTGTAAGTGTGTATGCAAAGTAGCGGCCGTCGTTTATGGTCAGCGGGTCGGCATTAAAAGGCCGGAACGCCTACGAATCGGTATCGCTTCTCGGCCTTTTGGCTAAGATCAAAGTGCGTATCTTAGTCATAATTCCATTACAGAAGCGATTGAGATTTTTTCGTTTGCATTGCTATGTCTTAACCCACCTTTTTCCAGATCTACGTGCGGGCTAGTCTTCGGACTTTGACCTCGGTCACCCCACTCTTTCTTGTTTCGTCATGGCCTACCAGGCAGCCCGTCAGGAGCCTCCCATCCCGGCTGAATACATCGACCCGGCGAAGGTGTCCACTACTGTGAGAGTGGAAGTAATCAGACGGACTTTGAGGAAAGAGGACATTGCTGACCTTCTACACCATGCGGGCATCGCTATGAAGGATGTGACATCCATCTGGAAAGGTGAAGCAAACAATGTGCAATTTATAACTTTCGATTCTAAGCAAACTGCATTGCTATTGGCTAGAACTTGAGAAATTAATTTGGAAGGAATACTATATTACATATCTTTGTACAAGGCCCAGATTATAACTCTCAAGATTCATTGGCTTCATGATGTGGTGAGAAATAGCTTTCTCAGTATGTACTTCTCTAAATTTGGTTAAGTGCTCAATGTGCAGAATATCAGTGAAGAGATAGGTGGTGAGATGATCTGCACGGGTATAAGAGAGATGAGGATTGAGCTTCCAGAAAATTCTAAAGAAAATATCCCTTATATTGTGAAGTTTGGACCAAGCAGGTCTATGTTAGTCACTGCCCCCGGCAGGTTGCCGATTTGCTTCTCCTGTTGGCAGTTAGGCCACAGGAGAGGGGACTGCCCCAACAAACAGCAGAGACAGAGAGGTGGGCAGCCGCCCAACCCTCAGGTGAGCAACGTAGGCCCTGTCAGGGATAATATATCATAATGTATAATTTCCAAACACTTAATTGTAATGGATTGCTGGATTCTCCTAGTAAAGTAAATAATCTTTCTTATAAATTTAATTCTCAATCTATTGATGTTCTTTTTCTTCAAGAGACCCACATACATAATTTATACTTAGCCAAAAAATTCGAATCTAAATTTAATGGTAAAGCTTTTTGGTCTTTTGGCAGTAATCGCAGTCGTGGAGTAGGAATTATTATCTCTTCCAAATTGAATTATAATGTTTCAAAATTTCATTTTGATTGTGAAGGCCGTCTCATTGTTTTGGATTTATTCATTAACGTGTCTGCTCCTAATAATTCTACTGATAGGGTTCATTTCTTCAATAAACTTTCAAAATTCTTAGTTACTAATAGAAAATTATGGTTAGGGGGTGATTTTAATTGCGTTCCTAACGCTAAGGTTGACAAAATCGGCGGCAACCTTACTGCTAACTCAATGGGCTCTTCTATTATTTCTCAATGGCTTTCTGACTTTGACCTTATTGATTCATATCGTTTTCTATTTCCAGATACTGTCGCCGTCTCCTGGCGCAGCTCTAATGGTGTTGGTTCACGGCTAGACCCCACCACTGGACTCATTACCTTATCGTGGTGTGGTGGTTTGTGTGCTTCTGCGACCCCGAGAGCTATGCCAGCTGGAGCTTACATGCTCCTGGTAGGGTCACCCAAGCTGGACAGGTCGACGGGTAGAAGCCAGACCAAATTTGAGTCCTTCTAAAACCTGCTTTCTATCTCTTACTATGCCTTTCTTTCCGTCTTTTCCCTCATCCTTTCGATCCCCTTCTCCCTTATCTGTCTGCTCTCTTTTGGATGGCAACATCCACGTGTTTATAACTGAAATATTGTTCAAAACACGTTAAACACCACCTCACTCACTCACACTCACGGCTAGACCGCTTTTACGTATCTGCCTGTTTGGATGAAGGGATCTCTGGTGCTGGTATTTCTCCTTGTTCTTTTTCTGATCATGATTACGTGTATGTAACGCTCAGAGATTTCTACGGCATTGATTTTGGCCCCAGTTATTGGAAGTGTAATAATTCTCTTTTTGATGATAACTTTCAAAACCTTTTTGCAAATTTCTGTCAATGTAATATTCCATCTTTGGAGGCCATTTCTTTAGAATGGTGGGATGCTTTTAAATTAAAAATTAAAGATTATCTTATTCTTTATGCAAAACACTGCAAGTCCCGTGAAGCATCTCATTTAAAAGACCTCCATGCCCAATATCGGAATTTATGCCGCCTAGAATCTTCAAATCCTGGACTTTATTCTAAAGACATTTTGGCTGTCAAACGTCAGTTAAATGCTATCGAAATTGCAAATTTTCAAGGCAATTTAATTCGCACAAAAGCGAGAGACCTTGAAAATGGTGAAAAGCCTTCCAATCATTTTTTCGCAAGGAAAGCCGGAGAGGACAAAAGAAAACTATACATTCGATCTTTGATGATATTGATAATAAATTTTATACCTCTCCTGGTATCATGGGCGTTTTTCAAAATTACTATTCCAAACTTTTTAGTGCAGAGCCCTTTGATGAATTAACTGCTAATCATTTCCTTGCTGATTTACCATCTCTTGATTCGGACATTTCGGACACTCTGGAAGGTGTGATTTCTAAAGATGAAGTTCTAAAGGCCCTTAAGGCAATGGACGACAATAAGTCCCCAGGTCCAGATGGGCTTACAAAGGAATTTTATGTACGCTTCGTTCCTATTCTTGGTGATGTTTTGTGTCGTGTGTATGAACTTTGCTTTGAATCTTCTACTTTACCTTCTTCCTCCAAAACTTCCTATATTACTCTATTATGTAAGGATGATAAGCATCCGGATATTGTTAAGAATTATCGCCCTATCTCTTTATTAAATATTGATTCCAATGATGATCAATTCCTCCCTGTACTATCTAAATTTCGTAATGTTTTAAAGTTGTGCAAAGGGCGTGCACTCTCTATTTTTCGGAAAACTGTTGTGTGCAATATTTTGGGTTTGTCTAAACTGTGGTACCGTGGCGCAGTATCACCAGTTTCTAAACACTACGTCGAACTCTTTCAGAGGGAGACTTTTAGATATATTTGGCAGTCCACATCTGAGCCTATTCGGCGCACTGTTTTGTATAAATCCACGTTAGAGGGAGGGTTGGGGGTTATGCATATACTTTCCAAATTGCAGTCTATGCACTTAAAACATGTCCAACATCTCCTTAAGGACAGCTTAGCAAAGTGGACTTATTTTGCAAAATATTGGCTAGGTTTATCTCTTAGACACTATCGCCCTGACTTTAAATCTCTTCTCTTTCCTCACTCTGAGACTATGCCTTTGTTCTACCAGCAATGTCTTTTGGCTGTTAAATTATTTCAATCCATATCCTCTGCTCCGCTGGTAGACATGCTAAATTTAAGTACTAAACAGTTTTACAACTGTCTCCTTTCCAAAATTGTTGAAAATATAATTGAAATTTTATATCCACAAATAAATTTCTCTTTGGTTTGGCGTAATTTACATCACAAATTTGTGGATAATATTCCAAAATCAGTTAATTTTCGTCTCATCTATAACTCTCTCCCTCTGGGCTATAAACTTTTCGCCCGTCATATGGCTGTCTCTCCTAACTGTGTTCTCTGTCGCTCTGCAGTAGAGAACTCTGATCATCTCTTTCTCTACTGTCCTTGTGTGAATGAGTTGTGGTCTGTTGTCTTCCAGTGGTTAAATACTCTATCTAGCGGCCTTGTTGCCAAATCCAGTGAAATTATTCGTTTTGGGCTTGTCCCTCAACTTCCAAATTCTTGTATTTTTGCTGTTTGTGTATATCTCCTCTCTTTGGCAAAATATTCCATTTGGCTTACGCGTAACTTAAACAAATTTGAACACAAACAGCTGACTGGAGATGACATTGTCTTACGTTTTAAATGTTGCCTCAAAACACGTATTCGGGTTGACTTTTTTCGTCTATCTTCGTCTATGTTTTCTGACCATTGGCTATCCACTAACTGTTTCTGTAAATTACATGCTAATAAACTCAGCTTTTTATTCTAACCAGTAAAATCCTTGCATTAATGTTTGTGTATTTTTTTTTCATGTTTTATCATATTTACGTACTGTGTACGTATCTTACTATATTTTAACGTATTGCATACGTTTTATTATACATATACCATCATATTTTAACCATGTATAAATACTGCCTTTTATGTAAGTAACGTACTGTGTGCGTTTACTTCATGTTTTATTCATGTGTATATGCTTTTAATAACACATGTATTATAAATTTTCTATTCCTATAAACGTATTGCATACGTTTATGTTTGTAAATATATGTATATATGGCTTTGTATATATGTTTGGTGCGCACTGGTAGTGCCCAACTTTGTATATATGTTTTATCTTAATGTTTTATGTGCACTTGTAGTGCCCTGATTTGTAAATATGTTGCCGCAGTCTATCTTTATGTCCTTATCTTATTCCTTCTCTCCTCTATCTTGAATTTATTTCCTCTTTATTTCTGAATTGTATAGGGCCGCTACCTCTACCAACTGTGATACTTTCTTTTACTCCTGAGGTAGTGGCCAAACCCCTGCTGTCCAAATTTGTATATACTTCAACTTCTGTAATAAATTCTTATCAAAACGAAAAAAGTATCTGCGTCAGAAATAAAAGAAGTGATTGAGATTTTTTCCTTTTGCATTTTTGTATTAATCATATTCTCCATGTTTGCAGATCTACGGGCGGGAGTTCAAGCCTAGACTTCGGTCACCCCCATTCCTCTTCTGTGCTTCCTGCCCCTCCCCCCTCCCCCCCCCCCCCCCCCTACACTGCTGGAATGGCATGGTCGGCAGCGCAGCATGAACCCCCCATCCCGGACGAGTTCATCGACCGGGAGGTAGAAAATATGACTCTCAGGATCGAATGCCCGGGTCGCCCAGTGTATAAGGAAGATGCGATGGCTGTCTTGACGGATTGCGGCTTAAGGATGAACCTTGTCTACTCCATCTTTAAAGGTGAAAGATTCAACATTATTTATGTAACTTTCTACAGGGAAAACTTTGTGAATATGGTCGCTAGAGAGGGTAGAGTAACTGTCGATAACATTCTTTATCTTGTATCTGCCTACAATGAACAAGTAGCGAGACTTAGGATTCACTGGCTGCACCAGACAGTTAAAGTCAGTTTCTTAGAGAAATTTTTCTCGAGGTACGGAGATGTTCTGAGAGTAGAGTGTGAGAATGAGGTTTTAGGGGAAGCTTTTTTTCTTAGTGGCATAAGGAATGTCACGCTTAGATGTAGTGAGGCATCAAAAGAGAAACTTCCGTATGTGGTCAAGTTTGGGCCTTCCAGGCCTATGTTGGTAACGGCCCCCGGGAGACTCCCGGTGTGTTTCTCTTGTTGGAGGGTGGGTCACCGTAGAGGTGACTGCCCAGATAGACCCAGGAACCGAGTTAATAAGGTGGTACGAGAGACACAGGAACAACAGGAACAGCAGGATCGTCACAATACTCAAGGTGAGAAGGGAGATAGTGAGGATAGTGACATAGGTGAAGATCAAGAGAACCCCCTAGAGTAGACCCTCCTGAGGAGGACCCCCCCGAGGCAACCCCCCCTGAGGAGGCCGCTATAGTTGTGGAGACAGTTGTAGCCTTACCCTCTGGCCCTATGCTCACCCCGGCTGACTTGGTCAACTCGTCACAGCCAATGGCTGCCCAGGCACCCTCAACCTCGAAGGAGGGGGAGGGTGCCGGGGTACCACAGGCCGAGTCCAGTGACGAGGAGAGAGAGGAGGCTAGCGAAGACTTAGAGGCTGGGGATGGACACACACGGTATTCGGACGTGTTAATGGCCGGCTTGTCAGACAGTTGGTATGATTCGCAGGAGAGTGAGTCTCAGAACTCTAAAGGACAAGGAGACATGGAATGGACCAACCCTAGCAACAAGAGGAAAGGAGTGGGAAGAGGAGCAGGAAGAGGTACTAGAACCAAAGCCGTCAAGCCCAATGGAAGGTGTAATTACTAAAGATGAAATTCTAAAAGCTCTTAAAGCAATGGACGACAATAAGTCGCCTGGTCCAGATGGCCTTACAAAGGAATTTTATGTCTCTTCTTTCAATATTCTTGGTGATGTTTTGTGTCGTGTGTATGAGCTTTGTTTCGAACATTCTACTTTGCACTCTTCTTCTAAAACGTCATATATCACTCTTATCTGTAAGGATGACAACCATCCAGATTTAGTTAAAAATTATCGCCCTATTTCTTTGTTATATATTGATTACAAAATTCTTTCTAAATTATTATGCACACGTCTAGGCAATGTTATAGGCGATATTGTTCATATTGATCAAACTTGTGCTGTCCCCGGCAGATCTATTCAGGATAATACTCATTTGATACGTAATGTGCTTTATTATGTGGAGCAAAAAAATCTCCAATGTGCTTTTATAAGTTTAGATCAAGAAAAGGCTTTTGATAGAGTCTCCCACGATTTTTTATTTAAAGTTCTGGACGTTTTTGCTTTGGTCCTAATTTCAAAAAGTGGGTTAAAATTCTATACTCGGACATATCTAGTGCAGTAATTGTTAATCAGCACATATCTCGGCCCTTTCTAGTAACTAGGTCAGTCCGGCAAGGGTGTGGTTTATCCCCGGCCTTGTACGTTTTAGCACTAGAACCTTTGTTAGATAAAATCCGGAAAAGTAAAGATATTATAGGCATTAAATTACCAGGTACAAATGATTCAGCAAAGATATCTGCCTTTGCTGATGATGGACTGGGTTTCTGCACAACTGATGCTTCGATTCGAACTCTTTTGAAATGTATAATGATTTTGGTAAAGCATCAGGGTCTAAATTGAATTATTCTAAAACTAATGGAATTTTTGTAGGTAAATGGAAGAGTAGATCCGATCACCCTTTCGGAATTTCTTGGATTGACCAATCAAAAATAGTAGGTGTAATTACAGGCAAGAATGTTTCTAATGATGATCAATTTTATCTGTACTATCTAAATTTCGTAACATACTCAAATTATGCAAAGGGCGTGCACTTTCTATTTTTGGGAAAACTGTTGTGTGCAATATTTTAGGATTATCTAAACTGTGGTACCGTGGAGCAGTAACACCAGTTTCAAAACATTACGTCGAACTCTTTCAGAGAGAGACCTTTAGATATATTTGGCAGTCCACGTCTGAACCTATTAGGCGCTCTATTTTGTATAAATCTAAATTAGAGGGTGGTTTGGGGGTTATTCATATACATTCTAAATTACAAGCTATACAATTAAAGCATATTCAATCCCTTCTTAAAAATAATTCAGCAAAGTGGACCTTTTTTACAAAATATTGGTTAGGCATATCTCTTAGACGCTATCGCCCTGACTTTAAATCTCTCTTATTACCCCACTCTGAGACGGCACCTTTGTTCTATCAGCAATGTTTTACAACTGTTAAGTTATTTGAATCTATTTCCTCGGCCCCGCTGGTAGATATGATAAATTTTAGTACAAAACAATTCTATGACTGTCTTCTTCTCAAAGTTGTAGAAAATAAAATTGAAAACCTATATCCACGAATTAATTTTACTTTGGTATGGCAAAACTTACATCATAACTTCGTGGATAACATTCCTAAATCAGTTAATTACCGTCTCATTTATGACTCTCTCCCTCTTGGATATAGACTTTTTGCACGTCATATGTCTATCTCTCCTAACTGTATACTCTGTCGCACTGCAATAGAAAACTCTGATCATCTTTTTATCTATTGCCCTTGTGTGAATGATTTGTGGCATGTTGTTTTCCAGTGGATTAAAATTTTATCCAATAATCTATTAGTTAAATCATACGAAATCATCCGTTTTGGACTTGTTCCTAAACTTCCCAACTCATATAAATTCGCTGTTTGTGTATATTTAATTTCGTTAGCAAAATACTCCATTTGGCTTGTTAGAAATCTCAATAAATTTGAACACAAATAGCTCACTGGAAATGACATTGTATTGCGTTTTAAATGTTTCCTTAAAACACGAATTCGGGTCGACTTTTTTCGTCCATTCACTGTCTATCTTTTCAAAATACTGGCTATCCACTAATTGTTTTTGTACAGTGGTCAATAACAAGCTAAACTTTCTTTTCTAACCAACAATACCATATTTTGTGTGTGCTACTGTGTATATATATATTGTATATAAATATCTCAACTGCTGTACTGTGTACACTAATAGACCACTTTGTGTGTTAATAATTAATACTCTATATACATATATGATTATTGAATATTGATTATGTATAATCTATTCAACCTTGCAATTATAGTATGTATATGCTATTTCTTATAATTAAATAAACAATCTCAATACCTGTTTAATTTTCCGAATTTTTATGTATATATGTGATTCTCTGAATGTGTTCTATCTTATAATGCATCTTCCTTCCTGTTCTATCTATAAGTATTTATATGTCTCCGTCTTTAGTTTTTCATGTTAGTGCCATTACCTCACCTCTGTGCAATATTTCTTTTATTTCCGAGGTAATGGCTTCTCGCTGTCGCTCTATGTATATAATTCATCAATGTAATAAAGGTTTATTAAAACGAAAAAAGTATCTGTTCCTATTTTTAGATCAGGTCCGATCCGAACCTTCACTAGCGTGGGGCGAGGCTGGATCAGTCTAAGTAGAGCAGGTGGCAGCAATGCTCTCGGGCTTGGGTCCGGTCTCAAACCTGCTAGTGTTGGGGGTGATTAGCACTTTCCTTGGCCATGGGTCGAGTTAGTGTTATATTGCACAACCAATATTTAGTAAGGTTTACAAGGCCTATCCCTTGTTACGCCGTGTTAGGCATTATTAGGATATTTGCAATCTGTTGCTATATACTACTTGTGAATTGTTTTTCACCTTTGATCTGTGTGATACTCGAAAGGGTTTTGGTGGCTTTTTAGTCACCGCTTTTTTTCCCTGATCGACCTGAATCGGTTTTATCAACAACAAAAAACAAAAAAAGTATCTGTGCCATGGTCGAGAGGAGATTGAGACTTTTGATTCTGTTTTTTGTGTTAATCCTTTCTTACTTCAGATCTACGAGTGGCATCCCTGGCTTTGGCCTCGGTGTGGTTTCGACCTCCACTCTTTTCCCGTGATGGCTCTCTATGCAGCAGTGCAGGAACCCCCTATTCCTGAGGAATTTATCAACCAGGGGAAAGCTGCGGCGACAGAGAAGTGTTTTGTGGGGGGAAGACCCCTCTACAAGGAGAAAGTTGTTCAAGTTCTGGACTCGTTTGGAATCAAGTTGAGTAAGATCTATTACATATGGAAGGACCAGGGATCATCGTGTGTGTATATTTTAAATATCAAAGTCCAGTGGGTCCCCGATACAGTGGAGAATAACTTTCTCAGGAACTACTTCTCAAAATATGAGACTGTTGTAAGTGTGACCAGCCTTAAGGATACCTTTGATGGAGTGTCAATATGTAATGGAATAAGGTCCGTGGTGCTAGAAACGGAACATAAAGACAGAATCCCTTACATGGTTAGGTTTGGGGATACTACTCCTATGCTTGTCACCGCTCCGGGCTGGCTACCAGTATGTTTCGGCTGCTGGAAGCTCGGGCACCG
Organism: Steromphala cineraria; assembly: GCA_916613615.1. Lineage (NCBI taxonomy): Eukaryota > Metazoa > Mollusca > Gastropoda > Trochida > Trochidae > Steromphala > Steromphala cineraria. The sequence goes on from OU744735.1 coordinate 9,537,953, forward strand.
GAGGGTGGACTGTCCGGGGAGGACAGCGCCACCAGGTGGCAAGCGTGGGGGGAATCCCCGGCCTCAGGCTGAGCAGGACAAAGAGACTGAAACGCTTAACCATACCCGTGAAAATGTGCCTACTGTACAGACTCTAACATGGGCGGGAATGTCTGAACCTAGTGACATTTTAGAAGAGGAAGTTAACTGGCCCTACGAGGAAGAATTGGAAGAGTCCAAGGTTGACCCCCCCCTCAAGCAGCCTCCCCCCTCGTCTACCCCGTCTGTACAGCCATCGGCAATCAAGTCAACAAAGCTGAAAACTCTGGAGAAGCTCAAGGAACTGGGCCCCCCCTTGTGCGATGTTGATATCGACGTGCATCGACGTGTAATTGACGTGAAAACAGGGGAGAAGTTCTTCATTACCAATGCCGATTTCGATCTGCACAAATCCCTGGATATTGTAATTGATAAAATGTGGTAATCTGACGATCCATCTGCTCTAAACTGTAACCTTTTTGATTTCACAATGTAAATTTTGTTTGCCGTTTTTGTTTAATGATATTCTTTATGATCCCAATGTCATGGAATAATTTACTTTTTGTATTATACCCTGAAATGTAAATATGCTGTACTTTCATTTATGCCTTTGTCTTCTTCATTACTTCTCAGTCTGTCATTTCCTCTTTAGTTTTCACATGTCTAGGGCCACTACTTCCCACCAACTGTGATATTTCCTTTCTGGGAGTAGTGGCCAGCCTCCTGCTGTCCAAATCTGTAAACTATTTCCGTATTAAAGGTTTATTAAAAAAAAAAAAAGTATCTGTTGCTGGGATTTGCTGTGGTGAGGATTTCTTTTGTGTCTTTTTTTGTGCTTTGTGACTCTGTTGTGACTTCTTACTTGTGTTACAGATCTACGGGGTGGTATCCTCTTTTAGAGGTGTGGCTTCGGCCTCCCCCCTTTTCTCACCAGGATGTCCTACGTCTCAGCCGTAGAAGCTGGGGCTATCCCGGAACGCTTCAAGAACTTGAATGTGTCTAGGAGAACTCTTCGTTTCCAGACTGCTGTAAAAGGACTCTCAAAGGAAGGATTCGTGAAGGTATTATTAAACATGCCAACTTTTTCCATTAGGAATGTGGATGCTATATGGAAAACAGATAGGGGAGGTGTGTTTTTCGTTACTTTTAGAACCCTTATCCTGTGTGACCTCTTTGCTAAAATCGGCCAAATTCGTTTGGAGGAAGGTGTACTAAGAATCACTAATTATGAAAAACTGATAATTCCCTTCAGGATACATTGGCTTAAGTTGGATGTCACAAATGATCAATTGAAGGATTTCTTTAAGGACTATGGTAAAGTTTTGGAGGTTACTTACTTGGAAGAGACCATTGATGGGGCTAGCGTTAAAACAGGAGTTAGGCAAGTACTTTTGCAATTGAAAGAAGATGCCTTGAATAGAGTTCCCCATATGGTAAACTTCGCCGGGAGTCTCATGCTTATCACCGCTCCCGGCAGAATGCCCATTTGCTTGAGGTGTAAGAGGATAGGGCACGTTAGGATAGACTGTCCTATGGGGTGGGCCAACAGACAAGTGCAAGATAACTCAGGAGTGGAGGATAATGCTATGGACACTCAAAGTACGGATCATGTTATGGCAGGGTTGAAAGATCCCTCTCAGGACCCTGGGTAGTGTGTCTGTGTTTTTGTGATTCATGGATAACGAACTGGAAACGTCCCTCGATTATGGCACTGATCAGCGAATGTCGGCACAGCGCATGATAACTCCCTCGGGAGTTTCGCTCCAGTCTTTTAATTTGCATTTATTTTCTATTATTACATTTATTAATTGTGTGATTGAGTATGAATGTTTGAGTATGATTGTTTTTGTTAGATATTCATGCTATAATAATTATGCAATTGTGCTTGAATGTTTTTTGAGTGTCTGGTTTTTTAACTTTTATTAAAAATGGTATATTTTTTTTTAAGCATTAATTGCAATGGCCTCTTAGATAATTCTAATAAACTTAAATTACTTTCACATAATTTTCATGTCAATTGTATTGATTTTCTTTTCTTACAGGAAACTCATGTTGATAATATCAATTTAACAAAAAAATTTGAATCTAAATTTCGGGGAAAAGCTTTTTGGTCCTTTGGCTCTAATTTTAGTTGTGGGTCGGGTATAATTATTTCTGATAGGTTAAATTATAATATTGATTCATTCCGTTTCGACTGCGATGGTAGACTTGTGATTTTAGATCAAACTATTAATGGGGTTAGGACTAGGTGAGTTAATATTTATGCCCCTAATAACCCTACCAATAGGGTTATTTTTCTTAAACCCATCGCTCATTATTTAGCTACTAATAGGCTTTTATTTTTGGCGGGGATTTTAATCGTGTTTGTAATTTAAGGTTAGATAAAGTAGGTGGTCATGTAAATAAAAAGCAATTAGGGGCAGATATTATCAAACAATGGGTTTCTGACTTTTCCTTAACTGATATTTTTCGCTCTTCCTTTCCATTTTCGGTGGTGGTGTCTTGGATGAATTCTTTTGGTGTTGGTGCTCGTCTTGACCGCTTTTACTTCTCGTCTTCGGTGGTGGAATCTGTCTCTTCTACTGGTATACTTCCTTGTTCTTTTTCTGACCACGATTATGTCTTTGTTAAGCTCAGCGATTTAGAAGGCATAGACTTTGGGCCTGGCTATTGGAAATGTAACAATAATCTTTTTGATTCAGCTTTTAATTTTTCTGTCAAAAACTTTTGTTTTAATCACATTCCTTCTTTGGATAATATATCTTTGGATTGGTGGGATACTTTTAAAATAGAAATTCAAAATTTCCTTAAAATTATTTCAAAATTACATAAAATGGCCCTAGTATCCCACCGTAAAGACCTTGAGTCTGAGTATAGAAAGCTATGTCCCGCTGAATCTTTAAATCCTGGACTTTATTCTGATCAAATTTTGGAATTAAAGAAGCAATTGCTTGACATTGAAATTTTAGAAGTTCAAGGTCATTTCATTCGGGCTAAAGCTAAAGACCTTGAACTTGGTGAGAAACCTTCCAGTTACTTTCTTCGCAAGGAAGCTAGGAGAGGGCAGCAAAAATCTATTCCAAAAATTAATGATGACTTTGGCAATACTTTCTACACCTCTCCTGATATCATGGGCATATTTCGAAATTATTATTCCAAATTATTTACTGCAGAGCCCATTGATGAAAACTTTTGTAATCACTTCCTTGCTGATTTACCTACTTTAGATTCGGTTGATTCGGACTCCCTGGAAGGTGAAATAACTAAAGATGAAATTCTGAAAGCCCTTAAGGCAATGGATGACAATAAGTCTCCGGGTCCAGATGGGATAACTAAGGAGTTTTATGTTTCTACTTTTCCTTATCTTGGTGATGTCTTGTGTCGTATTGTCAATCTGTGTTTTCAGCAGGAATCTCTTCCTGCGTCCTATAAGATTTCCTATATTACTTTGCTCTGTAAGGATTTTAATAATGCTTCAGAGGTTAAGAATTGGCGTCCCATCGCTTTATTAAATATTGATGTCAAAAATTTTCTAAAATTCTGTGCACTCGACTAGGTAATGTTATTGGGGAAATCGTTCACTTAGATCAAACTTGTGCAGTGCCTGGTAGGTCCATTCAGGACAATTGTCATCTAATTCGTAATGTGCTTGATTATGTGGAGCAAAAAAATCTCCCTTGTGCTTTTGTAAGTCTAGATCAAGAAAAGGCTTTTTACAGAGTCTCCCACGAGTTTTTGTTTAAATCTTTGGACGCTTTTGGCTTTGGTCCTAATTTCAAAAAGTGGGTCAAAATTTTATACACGGACATATCTAGTGCAGTAATTGTAAATCAGCACATTTCTCGGCCCTTTCCAGTAACTAGGTCAGTCCGGCAGGGGTGTGGCTTGTCCCCAGCCCTGTATGTATTAGCACTAGAGCCTCTACTATATAAAATTCGTAAAAATTCTTTAATTAAGGGCATCCAGTTGCCCGGATCAAGTGATTCAGCAAAAATATCAGGCTTTGCTGATGATGGTCTTGGATTCTGTACTACAGATGCCTCTGTTAAACATTTATTAAATACTTATGCTGATTTTGGCAAGGCATCTGGCTCCAAATTAAACTATTCTAAAACTAAAGGAATTTTTGTTGGTAAATGGAAATCTAGATCAGATCACCCTTTTGGCATTTCTTGGATTGAGCAGTCAAAAATTGTTGGAATTATTACTGGACAGGCTGTCAGTGAAGACGATCAATTTGCACCCCTAGTTACCAAATTTAGAAAAGCTTTAAATGTTAATAAGGGACGTTCTATGTCTATTTTTTGCAAAACTGTCGCGTGTAACATTTTGGCTTTATCTAAACTGTGGTACCGTGGTGCAGTATCACCTATTTCAAATCATTATGTCAACCTTTTTCAAAGGGAGACTTTTCGGTTTATTTGGCAGTCTAAGGCTTAACCTATAAAACGTAATATTTTGTACCAACCTATTTCGGAGGGGGGACTGGATGCTATCCATATCCGGTCAAAATTACAATCTTTTCATTTAGGCCATATTATAGCTCTCTTAAAGGGCTGTTCAGCCAAATGGACATTTTTTGCAAAATATTGGATAGGTCTTTCTCTTAGAACTTTCGATCCCTCTTACACTTCTCTTCGCTTTCCACACTCTGAGACCATGCCTTTATTCTACCAACAATGCATTTCGGCCTTAAAACTTTTTCAATCATTATCATTAGACCCGTTGGTAGAAGTTAGAAATTTTACTTCTAAACCGTTTTATAACTGTCTTCTCAAAAATGTTGTCGAAAACCGCCTTGAGCGGATTTATCCACAAATAAACTTTCGGAATGTTTGGCTTAATTTACATAATAAATTCGTGGATATTCTTCCAAAATCTGTTAATTATCGTCTCATCTATGACTCTCTCCCCCTAGGCTATCGTCTATTTTCTGGTCACATGGCTCAATCTCCTGACTGTGTGCTCTGTCTATCGGCAATAGAAAATTCTGATCATCTCTTTATCTATTGTCCATGTGTTTGTGTTTTCTGGGATATCATTTTCCGATGGTTAAGTTTACTTTCTAATGGCCTTATTAAAAAATGTAACGAGGTAATCCGTTTTGAGTTAATTCCTCATATTCCAAATTCCTTTGTAAAATCCGTTTGTGTGTATCTTCTTTCTTTGGGTAAATATTCTATTTGGCAAATTCGTAATTTAAATAAATTTGAGCACAAACGGTTAACCGGAAATGATATTGTCTTGCGTTTTCTCTCACTCCTTAAGACAAGAATTCGGGTCGACTTCTTTCGTCTATCCTCTGCTGACTTTGCTGCTTACTGGCTATCCACTAACCTTTTCTGTAAAATCAGTACCTTTGATAATAAAATTATGTTTTATATATAATTTTAAGCATTTATTATATTTTTATATATACATATATATATTTCTATGTACAGCCTTACATGGCTTTTATGCTCACAAAATCATAATACAATATAATATAATATAATATAATATAATATAATATAATATAATATAATATAATATAATATAATATAATATAATATAATATTCGGCCATATTGACATGTAACCTCTATATATTGGCCGTTAATTTACTTCCTCTATTTAAATTTATGCATATATATCACACTTTATATAATTTTCATATTGGGCCATTGTATATATTTATATTGTAAATTTCACCTTTATGTTCAGCATTGCTTATTATTATTCCTTGCTTTTCTTTGTATTATATGGTTTGAATGGTGTGTGCTTGTAAATTACGTTATTTACATTTATGTTGTATTCTCTTTTGTGCTATCTTTACATGCATCTTTCCTTACTATGCTGTCCTTTCCTCTTTTTAGTTCTTTTATGTTAGTCTGCTACCCCTACCCCCTGTGATGTTTCCTTTTACTTCTGGGGTAGTGGCTATGTGCTGTCCAAATTTGTATATAATCTATATGTAATAAAATTTATGAAAGAGAAAAAAAAGTATCTGTGCCGAAAATTTCACTGGAAGCGATTGAGATTTTTTCCATTGTTGTATTGCCATGCTTTAACCACTTTATCCTCAGGTCTACGTGCGGGTTGTCTTCGGACTTTCGACCTCGGTCACCCCACAATCTCATCACCATGGCCTACCAGGGAGCTCGTCAGGAACCCCCCATCCCACAGGAGTACATCGACCCGGGGAAGGTTTCTGCCACAGTGAGAGTGGAAGTCATTCGCCGTACTCTGAGGAAGGAGGACATTGTGGACCTGTTACATGAAGTGGGCATCGCCATGAGGGAAGTTTCATCGATTTGGAAAGGTGAAGCTAACAATATCTATTTCATAACTTTTCAGTCTAAGCAAACAGCAATTCTTTTGGCAAGAACTGACGAAATAACTGTTGAGGGTGTTGTGTTTCATTTGTCCCTATACAAGGCACAGATCATTACTTTGAAAGTTCATTGGCTACATGATGTGGTTAGGAATAGCTTTCTAAGGATGTATTTTTCGAAATTTGGAAAAGTGGTGAGTGTTCAGAATATCAGTGAACATATTGGAGGTGAACTAGTGAACGTTGGCATCAGAGAGGTGAGGTTAGAACTCCCGGAGAATTCTAAGGAAAACATTTCTTATATTGTTAAGTTCGGGCCTACTAGGTCCATGCTTGTTACAGCCCCGGGCAGGTTGCCAATTTGTTTTTCATGCTGGCAGTTGGGACACAGGAGAGGAGACTGTCCCAATAGGTTGGTAAGGAGAGGTGGGCAGCCGCCCCCCCCCCTAGGCTATCGTCTATTTTCTCGTCACATGGCTCAATCTCCTGACTGTGTGCTCTGTCTATCGGCAATAGAAAATTCTGATCATCTCTTTATCTATTGTCCATGTGTTTGTGTTTTCTGGGATATCATTTTCCGATGGTTAAGTTTACTTTCTAATGGCCTTATTAAAAAATGTAACGAGGTAATCCGTTTTGAGTTAATTCCTCATATTCCAAATTCCTTTGTAAAATCCGTTTGTGTGTATCTTCTTTCTTTGGGTAAATATTCTATTTGGCAAATTCGTAATTTAAATAAATTTGAGCACAAACGGTTAACCGGAAATGATATTGTCTTGCGTTTTCTCTCACTCCTTAAGACAAGAATTCGGGTCGACTTCTTTCGTCTATCCTCTGCTGACTTTGCTGCTTACTGGCTATCCACTAACCTTTTCTGTAAAATCAGTACCTTTGATAATAAAATTATGTTTTATATATAATTTTAAGCATTTATTATATTTTTATATATACATATATATATTTCTATGTACAGCCTTACATGGCTTTTATGCTCAGGGAAGTTTCATCGATTTGGAAAGGTGAAGCTAACAATATCTATTTCATAACTTTTCAGTCTAAGCAAACAGCAATTCTTTTGGCAAGAACTGACGAAATAACTGTTGAGGGTGTTGTGTTTCATTTGTCCCTATACAAGGCACAGATCATTACTTTGAAAGTTCATTGGCTACATGATGTGGTTAGGAATAGCTTTCTAAGGATGTATTTTTCGAAATTTGGAAAAGTGGTGAGTGTTCAGAATATCAGTGAACATATTGGAGGTGAACTAGTGAACGTTGGCATCAGAGAGGTGAGGTTAGAACTCCCGGAGAATTCTAAGGAAAACATTTCTTATATTGTTAAGTTCGGGCCTACTAGGTCCATGCTTGTTACAGCCCCGGGCAGGTTGCCAATTTGTTTTTCATGCTGGCAGTTGGGACACAGGAGAGGAGACTGTCCCAATAGGTTGGTAAGGAGAGGTGGGCAGCCGCCCCCCCCCCCCCCCCCCCCCCCCCCCTCCAGTGAGAGACCCCCCTCAGGTGAGGGCCCCTTCTCCAGTGAGAGACATACCCCAGAGAGGCACGTATCCCCGGAGAGAGACGTGTCCCCAGAGAGACACTTATCCCCTGTGAGAGACATATCCCCGGTAAGAGACCCACCCCCAGTCAGGGACCCCCCTGCTCCCTGAGGAGCCTAGTGACGAAACTCACCCTAAGGTTGTAGGGGACCTGCCTCCTCCTGGCTCGGGACTTAACCCCTCGCTCTAGGGAATCCTCACCCTCAACCTCGAAGGAGGGGGGGGGGGGAGGGGTGACCCCAGTGATGAGCTTGAGGTTGAGGGAGGGAGGGAAGAGGGTTCGGACCTGGCCGGGGATGGTTTGGGACCCGGAACCCAGGAGTCTGACAGTCTCCTAGCAGACATCACTGTTAGTGATGTACCAAGTGACCCTGACTCTATTCCATCTTCGCTCTGCTCGATAAAGTCGGGCGAGTATACTGTGGTATTCCATGGCAAGAGGAAGACGAGGAGCAGCAGCAGTTCAGGGACGTCCAAGCAGCAGAAACAGGACACCCCTGTCCGCCCTCTGGGCCCCCCTCCACCCCCCCGTAGACACAGGAGGTCAAGTGTACAGGACCCCCCGTAATGACCCGCTATGTTGTTACTACTCATGATAATGGACTCTGACCGCCCCTTGGACTATGATTTAAGACCAGCCCCCACCCTTCTCCCCCAGGGGAGTGAATTATCTTTTGATTCTATGCTATTGTTTTGTATTGTTTTTGTATTGTGCTTTTCATGTATATGCTTTTATTGCCTTTTTAAACATCACAATGTATAATTTTCAAACAATTAATTGTAATGGATTGCTGGATTCCCCTGGTAAAGTAAATAATCTCTCTTATAAATTTAATTCTCAAGCTATTGATGTTCTTTTTTTTCAAGAGACCCACATACATAATTTATACTTAGCCAAAAAATTCGAATCAAAATTTAATGGTAAAGCCTTTTGGCCATTCGGCAGTAATCGTAGTCGTGGAGTAGGAATAATTATTTCTTCCAAATTGAACTATAATATTTCAAAATTTCATTTTGATTGTGAAGGCCGCCTTATTGTTTTAGATTTAAATATAGATAATCGTAATTTACGTTTCATTAATGTATATGCTCCTAATAATTCTACTGATAGGGTTCATTTTTTCAATAAACTTTCAAAATTCTTAGTTACTAATAGAAAATTATGGTTAGGGGGTGATTTTAATTGCGTTCCTAACGCTAGGGTTGACAAAATCGGCGGCAACCTTACTGCTAACTCAATGGGCTCTTCTATTATTTCTCAATGGCTGTCTGACTTTGACCTTATTGATTCATATCGTTTTCTATTTCCAGATACTGTCGCCGTCTCCTGGCGCAACTCTAATGGTGTTGGTTCACGGCTAGACTGCTTTTATCTATCTGCCTGTTTGGGTGAAGGGATCTCCGGTGCTGGTATTTCTCCTTGTTCTTTTTCTGATCATGATTACGTGTATGTAACGCTCAGAGATTTCTACGGCATTGGTTTTGGTCCCAGTTATTGGAAGTGTAATAATTCTCTTTTTGATGATAACTTTCAAACCCTATTTGAAATATTCTGTAAATGTAATATTCCATCTTTGGAGGCCATTTCTTCAGAATGGTGGGATGCTTTTAAATTAAAAATTAAAGATTATTTTATCCTTTATGCAAAACACTGCAAGTCCCGTGAAGCATTTCATTTAAAAGACCTCCATGCCCAATACCGGAATTTATGCCACCTAGAATCTTCAAATTCTGGACTTTATTCTAAAGACATTTTGGCTGTCAAACGTCAGTTAAATGCTATCGAAATTGCAAATTTTCAAGGCAATTTAATTCGCACAAAAGCGAGAGACCTTGAAAATGGTGAAAAGCCTTCCAGTCATTTTTTTCGCAAGGAAAGCCGGAGAGGACAAAAGAAAACTATACATTCGATCTTTGATGATTTTGATAATAAATTTTATACCTCTCCTGGTATCATGGGCGTTTTTCAAACTTACTATTCCAAAGTTTTTAGTGTAGAGCCAATTGAACTGCTAATCATTTCCTTGCTGATTTACCATCTCTTGATTCGGACATTTCGGACACTCTGGAAGGTGTGATTTCTAAAGATGAAGTTCTAAAGGCCCTTAAGGCAATGAACGACAATAAGTCCCCAGGTCCAGATGGGCTTACAAAGGAATTTTATGTACACTTCTTTCCTATTCTTGGTGATGTTTTGTGTCGTGTGTATGAACTTTGCTTTGAATCTTCTACTTTACCTTCTTCCTCCAAAACTTCTTATATTACTCTATTATGTAAGGATGATAAGCATCCGGATATTGTTAAGAATTATCGCCCTATCTCTTTATTAAATATTGATTACAAAATTCTTTCTAAATTATTATGCACACGTTTAGGCAAAGTTATAGGTGATATTGTTCATATTGATCAAACTTGCGCTGTTCCTGGCAGATCTATTCATGATAATTCTCATTTAATTCGTAATGTGCTTGATTATGTGGAGCAAAAAAATCTCCAATGTGCTTTAGTTTAGATCAGGAAAAGGCTTTTGATAGAGTCTCCCACGATTTTTTGTTGAAAGGTTTGGACGCTTTTGCCTTTGGTCCCCATTTAAAAAAGTGGGTCAAAATTCTGTATACGGACATATCAAGTGCAGTAATTGTAAATCAGCACAACTCTCGGCCCTTTCCAGTAACTAGGTCAGTCCGGCAAGGTTGTGGGTTAGCCCCGGCTTTGTACGTTCTAGCACTAGAGCCTTTGTTAGATAAAATCCGGAAAAGTATAGAAATTGTCGGAATTAAATTACCAGGCTCAAATGATTCAGCGATTCGGCAGTAATCGTAGTCGTGGAGTAGGAATAATTATTTCTTCCAAATTGAACTATAATATTTCAAAATTTCATTTTGATTGTGAAGGCCGCCTTATTGTTTTAGATTTAAATATAGATAATCGTAATTTACGTTTCATTAATGTATATGCTCCTAATAATTCTACTGATAGGGTTCATTTTTTCAATAAACTTTCAAAATTCTTAGTTACTAATAGAAAATTATGGTTAGGGGGTGATTTTAATTGCGTTCCTAACGCTAGGGTTGACAAAATCGGCGGCAACCTTACTGCTAACTCAATGGGCTCTTCTATTATTTCTCAATGGCTGTCTGACTTTGACCTTATTGATTCATATCGTTTTCTATTTCCAGATACTGTCGCCGTCTCCTGGCGCAACTCTAATGGTGTTGGTTCACGGCTAGACTGCTTTTATCTATCTGCCTGTTTGGGTGAAGGGATCTCCGGTGCTGGTATTTCTCCTTGTTCTTTTTCTGATCATGATTACGTGTATGTAACGCTCAGAGATTTCTACGGCATTGGTTTTGGTCCCAGTTATTGGAAGTGTAATAATTCTCTTTTTGATGATAACTTTCAAACCCTATTTGAAATATTCTGTAAATGTAATATTCCATCTTTGGAGGCCATTTCTTCAGAATGGTGGGATGCTTTTAAATTAAAAATTAAAGATTATTTTATCCTTTATGCAAAACACTGCAAGTCCCGTGAAGCATTTCATTTAAAAGACCTCCATGCCCAATACCGGAATTTATGCCACCTAGAATCTTCAAATTCTGGACTTTATTCTAAAGACATTTTGGCTGTCAAACGTCAGTTAAATGCTATCGAAATTGCAAATTTTCAAGGCAATTTAATTCGCACAAAAGCGAGAGACCTTGAAAATGGTGAAAAGCCTTCCAGTCATTTTTTTCGCAAGGAAAGCCGGAGAGGACAAAAGAAAACTATACATTCGATCTTTGATGATTTTGATAATAAATTTTATACCTCTCCTGGTATCATGGGCGTTTTTCAAACTTACTATTCCAAAGTTTTTAGTGTAGAGCCAATTGAACTGCTAATCATTTCCTTGCTGATTTACCATCTCTTGATTCGGACATTTCGGACACTCTGGAAGGTGTGATTTCTAAAGATGAAGTTCTAAAGGCCCTTAAGGCAATGAACGACAATAAGTCCCCAGGTCCAGATGGGCTTACAAAGGAATTTTATGTACACTTCTTTCCTATTCTTGGTGATGTTTTGTGTCGTGTGTATGAACTTTGCTTTGAATCTTCTACTTTACCTTCTTCCTCCAAAACTTCTTATATTACTCTATTATGTAAGGATGATAAGCATCCGGATATTGTTAAGAATTATCGCCCTATCTCTTTATTAAATATTGATTACAAAATTCTTTCTAAATTATTATGCACACGTTTAGGCAAAGTTATAGGTGATATTGTTCATATTGATCAAACTTGCGCTGTTCCTGGCAGATCTATTCATGATAATTCTCATTTAATTCGTAATGTGCTTGATTATGTGGAGCAAAAAAATCTCCAATGTGCTTTAGTTTAGATCAGGAAAAGGCTTTTGATAGAGTCTCCCACGATTTTTTGTTGAAAGGTTTGGACGCTTTTGCCTTTGGTCCCCATTTAAAAAAGTGGGTCAAAATTCTGTATACGGACATATCAAGTGCAGTAATTGTAAATCAGCACAACTCTCGGCCCTTTCCAGTAACTAGGTCAGTCCGGCAAGGTTGTGGGTTAGCCCCGGCTTTGTACGTTCTAGCACTAGAGCCTTTGTTAGATAAAATCCGGAAAAGTATAGAAATTGTCGGAATTAAATTACCAGGCTCAAATGATTCAGCGAAAATATCTGCCTTTGCTGATGATGGACTGGGTTTTTGTACAACTGATGCTTCCATTCGAAAACTTTTGAAAATGTATAGTGACTTTGGCAAAGCATCAGGGTCAAAATTGAATTATTCAAAAACAAACGGAATTTTTGTTGGTAAATGGAAATCTAGGTCCGACCATCCGTTCGGCATTTCTTGGATCGACCAATCAAAAATTGTAGGTGTATTCACAGGCAATGATGTTTCCAATGATGATCAATTCCTCCCTGTTCTTTCTAAATTTCGTAATGTTTTAAAGTTGTGCAAAGGGCGTGCACTCTCTATTTTTGGGAAAACTGTTGTGTGCAATATTTTGGGTTTGTCTAAACTGTGGTACCGTGGCGCAGTATCACCAGTTTCTAAACACTACGTCGAACTCTTTCAGAGGGAGACTTTTAGATATATTTGGCAGTCCACATCTGAGCCCATTCGGCGCACTGTTTTGTATAAATCTACGTTAGAGGGAGGGTTGGGGGTTATACATATACTTTCCAAATTGCAGTCTATGCACTTAAAACATGTCCAACATCTTCTTAAGGACAGCTCAGCAAAGTGGACTTATTTTGCAAAATACTGGTTAGGCTTATCTCTTAGACACTATCGCCCTGACTTTAAATCTCTTTGCTTTCCTCACTCTGAGACTATGCCTTTGTTCTACCAGCAATGTTTTTCGGCTGTTAAATTATTTCAATTCATATCTTCGGCTCCGCTGGTAGACATGCTAAATTTTAGTACTAAACAGAGTTATAACTGTCTCCTTTCTAAAATTGTTGAAAATTAAATAGAAAATTTATATCCACAAATTAATTTCTCTATAGTTTGGCGTAATTTACATCACAAATTTGTGGATAACATTCCAAAATCAGTAAATTTTCGTCTCATCTATAACTCTCTCCCTCTGGGCTATAAACTTTTCGCTCGTCATATGGCTGTCTCTCCTAACTGTGTTCTCTGTCGCTCTGCAGTAGAGAACTCTGATCATCTCTTTCTCTACTGTCCTTATGTGAATGAATTGTGGTCTGTTGTCTTCCAGTGGTTAAATACTCTATCTAGCGGCCTTGTTGCCAAATCCAGTGAGATTATTCGTTTTGGGCTTGTCCCTCAACTTCCCAATTCTTGTAACTATGCTGTTTGTGTATATCTCCTCTCTTTGGCAAAATATTCCATTTGGCTTACTCGTAATTTAAACAAATTTGAACACAAACAGCTGACTGGAGATGACATTGACTGACGTCTTAAATGTTTCCTTAAAACACGTATTCGGGTTGACTTTTTTCGTCTATCTTCGTCTATGTTTTCTGACCATTGGCTATCCACTAACTGTTTCTGTAAATTACATGCTAATAAGCTTACATTTCTATTTTAACCAGTAAAATCCTTACATTAATGTTTATGTAATTTTCTATACTTTATCATCATTACGTACTGCGTACGTATTTTGTTATATTTTTTAACGTATTGCATACATTACATTATACATATATACATTAACATGTAATTTTAATTCTGTACAAACATGACTTTTATAAGTAACGTAATGTGTACGCTTACTTCCTGTTTTATTCATGTATAATGCTTTTACAATCACATGTATTATAATTCTTCATTTCTTTAAACGTATTGTTTACGTTTATATTGTACATATATGTATATATGGCTTTGTATATATGTTTTGTGAGCACTGGTAGTGCCCGACTTTGTATTTATGTTTTGTTTTAATGTTCTATGTGCACTTGTAGTGCTCTGACTTGTAAATATGTTGCTGCAGTCTATCTTTATGTCTTTATCTTATTCCCTCTCTTCTCTATCTCGTATATATTTCCTCTTTATCCTTGAATTGTATAGGGCCACTACCTCTTCCAACTGTGATACTTTTCTTTTATTCCTGAGGTAGTGGCCAAAACCCTTGCTGTCCAAATATGTACATACCTCACTTTCTGTAATAAATTGTTATCAAAACGAAAAAAGTATCTGTTCTTATCAGCTTAATATCTGATACGTCTTCTATATGAAGACATCGATATTAAACTGATTTTTAGAACGGGATGAGGTGCCACGGGGCTTGCTCCGCCCTCATCACGGGTTGACCCGGTATTGCAGTACCTCCGGGACCGGCCCACCTCATATTCAAATCAAAAATTAGAAATCTCTTTTTTTTACTCTGTTCCTTTTCGGACAGGGTCTTTAAGAGTCGCTGTACGGCGTATTTAAATGAAAATACGTTCACTCTGCAGTACTCTTATTTGTAACGTCATGCAACTTTCGCGGCCCTCTCACGTGTAAACTACGGCCGGAACCCGGCGTCATACCGTTCGGAAAAGAAGCGCCGTGAAAATGCCTTCAATTTGAAACCATTTTCACTTCGCTAGCCCCTCTAGTTAGTGTTTTAGCTAAATTTTTGTGACCGAAATCGGTGCCGTAACCTTTCATTGTTAAAAGGGTCAAACTGTGACGTAACAGACGAATCCAGTACCTACGTCATAGACAGAAGATGGGTCACACGTGTTTTGAGTTAGCACCTAGAAACGCTGATTTCGGCGAAAATAAGCGCTGCCGGGCCCTAAAAACGATTGAAAAGGTTAGTTCACATCTTTGTCTAAGTGCCTCAATGTTTTTGATGTGCAAATTAATTTTATGATTTTATTTAAAGAGCGTTTTAATTTTCGCTATAATGCTAACCCTTGCCGACTTAGGGAAATCGCCGCCGTTGCCTTTCTTTTATATTTTCACTATATGCTGACCTTTTCATACATGACCTATTGTTTCACATTTATCACAGGACTATATTCTTTTTTTGTATATTTTGATTGTTAAAAACCTATTTTGTAGACAATTTACGCACTGTAAGTTTTGCATTTGTTTTTAAAAGTTGCTGCGGCGGCAGGTTCACTGAATTAGTGTCGGCAGTGACGGCGGCCCTAAGTCGGGTCCTGCTATGTATGAAATACGTATTTGATACATGTCGGACGTTGTACCTACGTTGCGATTGAGATGGAATAGAATTTAGGAAATTACAGTAGGTTTTTGCTACATAGGCAAAGAAGTTAAATATTGTAAATAAATTTGAAAACACCAAATTGCATGTGTAAAGGCGTGCGTTGGGCGTTTGTTTTGGGGATGTTTCTAGGGTATTTTGGCAATTAAAATTTTTGGAAAAATGTGTAAGTGTGTATGCAAAGTAGCGGCCGGCGTTTATGGTCAGCGGGTCGGCATTGAAAGGCCGGAACGGCCACGAATCGGTATCGCTTCTCGGCCTTTTGGCTGCCGATAAAAGTGTAGTATCTGTTCTTATTGATTGTGTATTTCTTGTGCTTAACCCTTCTTCTGTTATATAGGTCAACGAGTGGCATCCTTAGCGATAAGGTTGTGAACTCAGATTCTGTAACGGATGTAACCAGTGTGGATATTGTTGCGGACGATGTGGATAATGTGTTGGATACTGATGTGGATAATGTGTTGGATTCTATTGAGGACAGTGAGGTGGATACTGTTGCGGAAAAGGTGTTGGATTCTGCTGAGAATATTGTGTGCCCGGCTGACCCAGAGGTTGACCCCCCGGCCCCGGAGGGCCCCACCCAGTCCGAGGAGTTCCCTGTCCCTCCGGCTACTCCCTTGGCCCCTTCTTTGGTGTCCTCGGTGGAGGACATTACGAGTGGGGGTGGGGAGGGGGGTATCCGAGGCAAATGGGGTGGTGCACATGGGATTCTCCGAGGTGGGGGAAGTTCCCGAGTGGTGTGGTCTGTTTGGGGAGGCAGGGGTGATGGATAAATTCATGGAGGTATTGGAGACGCAGGCATCAGATGTTGTGTTAGCCGGTGTTGATGAGAGTTCAGCTGGGAGCACATCGGAGTCTTCCTCGTCTAGGCATAAAAAGAAAAAAAGGAAGTGGAAAGGGAAAGTGGAACTGGACAAAAAACGTAAGAGGAATAGGAAGCCTTACCTCCCTATTCCTCCCGCACCAACTAGGGCGAATTCAAGGTCGTATCTGAAAGACAACGCTAGGGAGAAGTACAGGTTGTTCTGTGTGGAGAATTGTGATGTGAAATTTGTAATAGTTTAGTTATGGTGCTGTGAACTGTGTTCCCTAGGGTACTCTGTGAGTTGGTGGATTACCTGAATTAACTTCTTGCACTAAGTGAACTGTATTCCTCCTATAATTGGATTACGTTGGATACCTTGATCCAGTGGGATTGGTGAACTGTGTTGTTTCCTCATTGGATTACCTGGATTATTTGTTGACTAATTTCGTTCTGCTTTCACTAAATGGGATTATCTTACTGTGCTTTTGTGGTCTGTGTTTCTTATTGAATTCTCTAATTGGGAGTATATTGTGTTTTTCTAAAAGGTTTATTCTTTGATTGGATTATGGTGTGTTCTGAATGTGGTCTTTTATTACTTGCATCTGTCCTTCCTTTCCTGTCCTTGGTCATGTTTTCGGTCTTTATTTTTGTTTTGTTAGTGTCACTACTTCTAACATCTGTGATATTTCTTTTATTTCGGAAGTTGTGACTTGTTACTGTCGATTATTTGTAAATTCTCTTGTCTCTATAATAAATTTATTAAAACGAAAAAAGTATCTGTTCTTATCAGCTTAATATCTGATACGTCTTCTATATGAAGACATCGATATTAAACTGATTTTTAGAACGGGATGAGGTGCCACGGGGCTTGCTCCGCCCTCATCACGGGTTGACCCGGTATTGCAATACCTCCAGGACCGGCCCATCTCGTATTCAAATCCAAAATTAGAAATGTGTTTTTTTTTACTCTGTTCCTTTTCGGACAGGGTCTTTTAAGAGTCGCTGTACGGCGTATTTAAATGAAAATACGTTCACTCTGCAGTACTCTTATTTGTAACGTCATGCACCTTTCGCGGCCCTCTCACGTGTAAACTACATTTTCATACATGACCTATTGTTTCACATTTATCACAGGACTATATTCTTTATGTTTTCGCGTCTCGGCCTTTTGGCTTAGATCATACCGGGACGAGACTGCGACTTTGAGATTACTAAGAAAACTTTCTTTCAGATCTACGAACAGTATTCTTTGCTTGTGCATTGATGTGTCCTTAAGTGGCTCTGTTCCTTTCCAGTAGCAGCTGACCCACTTTCCTCTGCAGGAGCCTTCCATCCCGGAGCGCTATATCAACTTGGACAAGGCTGAGTGCACAGTGAGAATTCAGGCAACCGATAAGAATGTGTTCCGTGAAGATACTTTACTTCTATTGATTGAGTGCGGCATAGAATTAAAGGCTGTAGATTCCATATGGAAAGGGGATCGTAATAACATTTCATTTGTGACCTTTAACAACAGAGAAGATGCGAAGTTGCTACAGAGAACAGGTACTGTGTTATATGATGGACTTTTGTACTCATTCTCGGCATATCAGGCCCAGTTAGTTAACCTCTGGGTTCATTGGATTCATGATACTATAAGAAACTCTTTTGTATCAACCTACTTCGCGAAGTACAGCAAAGTATTAGATGTGAGAAGTGAGGTAGAAACAGTGGATGGTGTTGAAATAGGAACAGGGGTAGGAATTGTCACGATTGAGTTAAGTGAGAGAAAGAAAAGTGATCTCCCATATATCGTCAATTTTGGAGGACAGCCTATGATGATAACGGCCCCCGGCCGCCTTCCCATATGTTTTTCTTGTTGGAGGGTAGGCCACAGACGGATGGACTGCCCTGCCCGTGGCAGAGGTAATGCTCAACAGATCCCGCCCAACCCACCTGCAAAACCCGCCTCACCCACTCAACCAGTGCCATTTGCCCCACCCTCACCATCTGTCCCACCCCGAGACCCAGTCCTGGTCCTTTCCGGGGGACAATCTCTCCGAGGGGGACTTTCCCTTGCTCGGGGCCGCCCATAGGGACCCTGTTCCATCCACCTCGAAGGAGGGGGATGAGAATGAGGGACACAATAAACCCCCCACTTACTTCTTTCTTCCTACCCCCCTCGGCTACAATGGCCTGGTCTGCTGCGCAGCACGAGCCGTCGATCCCGGACGAATTCATCGACCAGGAAGTGGAAGATAGGACCCTGAGGATTGAGTGCCCCAGACGTCCGGTTTACAAGGAGGACGTCATGGCAATCCTAACAGAGTCTTAAGTGGGCACAACCTCTTGTTCCAGTTTTCCAGCTTTGCACATGGCCCCCACCATGGCTCTGCTGAACGCTCGCCCCGAGCCTGCCATTGCCGAGCGCTTCATCGACTTGGACCGAGCAGACGCCAGGGTACGGATCGACGTTTACCGCCGCAACATCTTCCGGGAGGAAGCTGCCCGCCTCCTGCAGTATTGTGACGTCGACCTCCGTGACGTCTGCTCAATTTGGAAAGGTGAGCGGAGCGTAACTTAAGCACCAAAAAGTAAGCACCAAGCCACCCTTCTCAGCAAAAATGAACACATTGATTTTGAAAATGAATCCTACTATTTAGCCCCCTACCAGGCCCAAATACTCAGACTGAGAATCCATTGGGTTCACGATGTCATAAGAGACTCGTTCCTGAGTAACTTCTTTTCAGCATATGGTAAAGTGATACAGATAGACAGTGAATACGAAATTATAGAAGGGAATAAAATCCGCACAGGAGTACGACTTGTAAAGATCCAGATTAGTGAGGGTAAAAAGGGCCTTCTGCCCTACATTGTCTATTTCGGGGGGTCCCGCCCCATGATGGTGACGGCCCCTGGGAGACTCCCTATTTGTTTTGCCTGCTGGCGAGTAGGCCACTTGCGAACCAATTGTGACACAAGGGCCCCCGTAATGACACCAGTCAACCTGCCAAAACAGTGACTGTGCCCAAAGAGACACACCCCCCCCCCCTCCCCCCCGACCAGTACTGGCTCTCCCTGGCTCCGAGCTGACTGAGGGGGACTTCCCTGAACTCGGTGCGGACCCTAGGCAGTCCGTTCCGTCTACCTCTAAACAGGCAGACGAGAGCGAGGCTGTTAATGATGGTGTCTGCCCTGAGGGAAAGGTTGACCCTCCCAAGGTTAGTGAGGACAAGGGGGAGACCGTGGAAGAGCCGGGTGAGGGCATGGACACTCAGGACACAGTGGATACAGACCTAGAGCTGTTGGGGATAGACCCGATAGACTACGCCTCCCACACGGAGCTCCCCCCCCCCCCCCCCCCCCCCCCCCCCCCCTCCCTCCCCCGCCAATAGCCAGGCCTCCCTTTTCGTCACCCCTAAGAAGAGGTCGAGCAAGGCAGACCATGACGGGGAGAAGAAGTCCCGCCGCGGGAACAGTAAAGACAGATCCAGATCCAGGTCCAGGTCCAAGACCAGCCCCCCCCCCCCTTAATCAGGATATAACGGTGGCTGGATTGTTTTGTCCGTTGCCAGCCACCGTTATATCCTGATTAACCGCTTCTTTATTTTTGTGCGCGGATATACATATGACACATGGAAATAAAGACAATTCTCTCTTCTATACGATGATGTAAAAATCATAGAATTATCTCTATTGGTTTGTGAGATATGAATGCCGCAAGGTGGGTACCCTCAATCATTTTGAGGTAAACAAATTTTTTGCGGCACTTGTCGCAACGCTTTGCCGCTTCTTTATTTTTGTGCGCGGATATACATATGATACATGGAAATGAAGACAATTCTCTCTTCTACACGATGATGTAAAAATTATAGAAATATCTCTATTGGTTTGTGAGATATGAATGCCGCAAGGTGGGTGCCCTCAATCATTTTTTCAGAAAAGGTTTGATATTTTATATCCGGGAGCAGCCAAGACTGCTTGCAGTCAATATATAGCCTTATCCTGAAAGTTACGGATTTCGCCAAGAGGGCTTACGTGCCATTTTATATTTGGCCCGTAAATATCACGCGCCCCGCATCGTAAGGGTTAATAATCTATTAAAATTGTTAGTTACAAATAGGCTTATTATTCTATTATCTCTCAATGGCTTTCCGACTTTCATCTTTCCGATACCTATCGTTTTGTTTTTCCAGTTCAGGTCTCCGTGACATGGCGAAATAACTCCGGTGTGGGCTCCCGCCTATACATCTGCTCTACTGTCGGAGACTATCGCCAAAGCTGATATAACCCCTTGCTCTTTTTCTGGACTCGATTTTTGACTTTGAACTTGAAAACACTTTTTACTAATATTGGCCATAATCAAAGACAGGTGGAGGGGTGCACCTTGCTTATCGAATTTCCAGGACGTCCCATCTATAAGGAAGACGCTATTCTAGCGGAGTGAATGAGTTGGGGTTTACCGTGGTGTCAGCAATTGTGCAGCTATTCAACACGTGGATGTTGCCACTCAAAAGAGAATAGACGGAACAGGGAGAAAGGATGAGAGAAAAGACGAAAAGAAAGGAGATTGCGAGAAAGAAAGCAGGTTTAGAAGGACTGTCCAGCTTGGATGACCCTAACAGGGGCATGTAAGCTCAAGCTGGCAGAGCTCTCAGAGTCGCCGAAGTGCACGAAATGAAAGTGTTGTATTTTAAAATGCAACTTATTACATCAAAGTGCAATCTCCCCACAGAGGCAGATCAAGCCATGTAACTTTGATACAGCCTCTTTTCAATTGTGCCGAAATGCGTGGGTTCCGGCAGTTTCCCCTGGCTGAAAAAAATGGCATCCAAATCCATTTGAACTTCTTAATCACTCTCGCATAGAAAGGTTGGTTATTTCACAATGCTATGTGGGGGTGAACATTATCACAGCGTAGCTAATAGGGTTCATGGTAGATTAGTGTATGAAGTTTGGTGAAGCTAGCATTTAAACTTTAGGATATATGTACTACGGTCAAAGGAATTTGTCACATAGTCATATTTGTTGGTCGAACCCCCAAACGGCACATCATGGCTGATAAGTGCATCAAGTCTTGCAAAGATAGCTTGTATAGTTTAGGAGATATGCTCCGGACAAAGTTTTTTGATAGATGGACAGACAGACGGACATAATGAACGCTAGATACCCCCCGCTTACGCTGTAAGGTGTGGATATAATCTTTAGATTCCAAAGTTTTGAAGACCCTAAATGAAATTTGAAATGGTGAATTGTAATGCCCTAAAAGGAAACAGGGAAAACTGGTTTCCCAGTTGAAGGACAATACTAATTAATGAAACTTCCCCTTGGCGGACAAAATTTGCACCAAGATCCATTTGGATTTCTGTAGCATATGACAACGCCTCTCTCTGGAATGAGTGGTTCATATTACAATGCCTTTGCCATGATTTAGTAGTAATAATGATGATTTAAGAACAGCGTCGCTGATTGCGCAACTAACTCTTAACAACTGCCTCCAATTAGGCTTCTCGCCCACAACGTAGGCGCAATAGAACAGAGGCTGTATCAGCATTTCATGCCTTAATCTTAATCTGACAAAACAGTGCAAAACTTTTTAAAGGTCTCTGCTACCATTCAACAAAGGTCAAGGTCACGATTTAAGCTGTTTTTTTTTTTTTAAACATAACAAAATTAATTTTCCAAATGAAAAGCCGTTAATTGTTGACTTTCAAAGTCACCAGATAAGAGTTCAGTTTACCTTTTAATTTCCACCACTGGACTAATTACCTTATCGTGGTGTGGTGGTTTGTGTGCTTCTGTGACCCCGAGAGCTATGCCAGCTGGAGCTTCCATGCTCCTGGTAGGGTCACCCAAGCTGGACAGGTCGACGGGTAGAAGCCAGACCAAATGTGAGTCCTTCTAAAACCTGCTTTCTATCTCTTACTATGCCTTTCTTTCCGTCTTTTCCCTCATCCTGTCGATCCCTTTCTCTCTGATCTGTCTACTCTCTTTTGGATGGCAACATCCACGTGTTTAATAACTGAAGTATTGTTCAAAACACGTAAAAAACCAACTCACTCACTCACTACCTTTTAATTAAATATTGAAATCAGCAATCGCAAAATAACTCAAAACCATATTTTTATCCCACTAAAAATTATTTTTTTATTATCTACGACTTCCTCCCTAAAGGCTATCGTCTACTCCCTGGAGGCATACCACCACTTGATTAAATACCTAATCATGGTTTGAATGCTTCGGCGGCCCTTAGAGCAGTGCCAGCTGGAGCTCATATGCTTCTGGTAGGGTCACCCAAGCTGGACAGATCAAAGTCGGACCAAATTCGACCCGCTCTTTAACCTGCGGCATTTTCTACCCATGCCTTTCTTTACGTCTGTCCCTTCCTCTTGTCTTTCGAATGGCACATCCATGTGTAAAGTTAAAATACTGCTGACAACACGTTAAACCCAAACTCGCTCATTCCCTCCAGACATGAGCAGCCATCTCGGAGATCCATGGGTGCGAAAAGGTTGTGCCCATTTAACGTTGCGTCCACAGTGCGGGTACCAACCTGTAGTTCTGCGACAGACCGTTAGTCAAAACGGCGACAGCGTAGCATTTGAAAAAATAAAGGACAACAGGATTCATCTTTCCGTTGTTTACCATGACATTGTATTTATGTTAATTCTCAACACACTTGAGTCAGTATCAACGAATTAGACTGAGTCCAAATCGCTGGTTTCGTATAAGTATATCTTATATTAGAATATAACCGCCCATAAAAGGCCTATGAGACACAATAGAGTACAATGAAATATATATCATGATATATTATGAAATAACGATACAGAAAGAACTCTTTTCTCCAATCAACTGTTAGAGATTGGAATTCATTGGATATAAATGTCAGAAATGCAGAGTCACTATCGCAATTTTTAAAAATTGTTTCGTGCGACAAAACTTTATCCCCAACGTTTAAATACTAGTAGTATATATCCGTTGGTCCACGACACAATCAAATCTTACTCAGTCGTATGCGCCATGGCTGCAGTGACCTGAATTCTCATCCACTTGATAGAGGTTTGTCAAAACCTGTGCCTGTTCCTGTTTTTAAAGCTATTCTTAGCGGCGAACAATCTGTCACGAAGTGAAAACGAAATCGATTGTAAAATCTTTTTAGCATTTCATTGCCGATAACAAGATTTGTCGGGAGTCAAAAATGTCAATTGGGCCGGGTCAACCTTTGAAGAGGGCCTTAAGTTTAGATGCCTCAGGTGACCTAAATAATAAGACTTATTTTGTTATGTGATGTGGATTGTTCAAGCCTCTAAGAAAATTGGAGCCAGACCCCTTAAAAAATGTATATGAGTATTTAATTTGTAACATTACCTCGGGTCTTAGAGAGAGTTGAGTCCCGAGATTGTAAAGGCATAAAAACAACGTTCATCAGTGGGCTCCGTTCTGAAGATAAAGAATGTACTTGCACCAACACACCATATGCCACTCATGAAAACACCTGTTGTCTATTTCAAGCACGTGCGCCACGAGGTCGCAAATGCACGGGCGTGTTTCTTGTTGCCAGACATTTGATATACAGTGAGTAGCCGGTAATAGTTATGCTGTTAAGTCTCTCTCAGGGAAAGTCATTTAAACGTTTAGCTAAATTTTTGTAATAATGTGATACATTTTGTCACTCGGTTCCCTAAGGGATAGCTCATAAGGATTGTTTCCTTGTTAACCCTTAAGATGCGGCTATATATTTTTGCTCAACTAGCGCACGTGGCGACATTGTTTTGTGCCAGCCACCGTTACATCCTGATTGCACCGCTCACTGAATATTTTTATGTAGCGAGTCCCGTGCCTTTTACAACAATTGGTGTATCTATTTCGCGGATACCAGATTTTTATTTAGAGCCTTGTAAAATGTTTATTTATGCACACACAATACTTCTTTTTACATGGACTTCTAGATACACTGTGCCTCTTTATAAATATATAAAAAAACATTACGATGCGCCTCATATTTCTTTTCCCACAGTCATCAAAAGAAAGTCTTTATTTCCGCTTGCCGCTTCTTTATTTTTGTGCGCGCATAGACATATGATACGTTGAAATAAAGACAATTCTTTTCTTAACAAGTTGATATAAAAATTATAAAATTATCTCTAATGATTCGTGAGGTATGAGTGCTGCAAGGTGCGCGAGTTAAATACAAGTTCAATTAGCGAACGCCGGCACAAGTAGCGCGGGTGGACGATGTCATTTATTCCGCGCATCGCTGCCGCTTCTTTATCATTGTGCGCGCATAGACAAATGATACATTGAAATTCTAGACAATTTTCTCCTCTACAAAATGGTGAAAAAATTTAAAATTATCGTCCGTAAACCTTGTGGAATGTCGACTTCTTCTCCAGAACCATAAGGCCTAGAAATCTGAAACCTTGTGTACAGACTCCTTGACTAGTGAGGATCATAAATTGTAGCTTTGGTGGCCCTGTGGCCCCTAATAAGGACCATAGGGGCCACGCCCTAAAAACCTATTTTCATCTTCTTCGTTGAGGATATGAAACCACATAAGCCTTGATCCCATACTTCTTAGGTTTGTCAGGGTTGTAAACCTTGAAGCTGAGGTTGCCTTTCCATGGCCCCAATCCCTCATCAACAGAGATATGTTGATGCGGTATGTAAACTCTTGAGAACCGATGTATGATGCGGTTATACAATATTCCAAGTTTATTGAGTTGGGAAAACTGAGGTGTGTATCGTCCTGGCATTGTACTGTTATCAGATAGGTGAAGGAACGTGAGCAACAACCAAAACCTGTCTCTAGGCATACACTTTGGGAAGAAGGCGTCGAGGTAACATCACTAGTCGACCAATACTCTGAAAAGTTCCTCTGTACAACTAAGGACATGACGATAGTCATCACTACGAATACTTTCATTTCCTCAGCATTCGTATCCTTCCACTGGTGCATTCTTGACTTGGGCGGGAGGACCTCGTTGTCGCATTCTTGGTGAAAGTATCTGTTGGTTTCCGTTGCCATCAATCCGTAATCATCTTCTTGTAAGAACATTTCGAAATAGTCAATAGGTTTTGGTTGCTCAGGCAATTCTTTGAACTGTCCCAGTCTTTCCCGTAAAAGGCAGATCAACACGTCCACGTGGCCTCGGCCCGTCCTTCCAGTTTGCCGCGAAATCCCCCTCCGCTGTCTCAGAGGTGTCACTGTCTTGATCATCCAAGTCAACGAACTCATCTGTGGAAGTACCACCAGCAGTAGCAGCTTCCCCCCCTAGCAGCTAGTATACGTCTTGCAATGTTTCTTATATCTGGATCACTGTCCATGTCCGATACCAATCCATCACTATCACTATTCCCGTCACTATCATCAGTAGTTTCCATATCAGAAGTTTTATCAGCATGGACTTCGGAAGAGAAATCGTCGTCTGATAGCATACGGCCCCCCATAATTCCGAGTCCTCGGCATCCTTCCTCTAAATCTCCTGGACTCATTACCTTATCGTGGTGTGGTGGTTTGTGTGCTTCGACGACCCCGAGAGCTATGCCAGCTGGAGCTTACATGCTCCTGGTAGGGTCACCCAAGCTGGACAGGTCGACGGGTAGAAGCCAGACCAAATTTGAGTCCTTCTAAAACCTGCTTCCTATCTCTTACTATGCCTTTCTTTCCGTCTTTTCCCTCAACCCGTCGATCCCTTTCTCCCTGATCTGTCTACTCTCTTTTGGATGGCAACATCCACGTGTTTAATAACTGAAATATTGTTCAAAACACGTTAAACACCATCTCACTCACTCACTCTAAATCTTGGCATCTTCTATATCATCTGTAATAGATTGAAACAGATTTAGACATGTGCAAGAAAGAACAACGCAGGAGCATTTTACAGAGAAAACCAGTGTGCGCTTCATGGACATTCATTTGCCGTCATTCCAAAGTATTTGAAACAATCACACCATCGGCGACGACGGCACCAAAGGCAATGGTAAAATTCAAATATTTGGACGTTTAATGACTGTCCCGGCTAACCCCGGTTCTTTTTTTCATACGACTCCCCCCAAAGTCGAAAATCTGGACTTTCTTCTGACTTCCTAGGCAACGAGTTGGCGAGTCGCGAACGAAACAACCATGTACGTCATGGAAGCTCTGATTGTCAGTTGTGGATTACAAAAGTTTTGCAACTTTTGATAGGTTCCACAGACCTAACCACCGCAGCGTCACGGCGAAACCCGAACAAAATTGCCGATGTCAAAAAAAGATTTTATTCTCTTTCCATCGATATATCGTGTGTTAGAGCGCGCCACTTGGTTAGTGAAATATCTAGCGCGAAAGTACATTTAATTTTGCGGCCTTTATAGTATAATTATTTGCATGGGCGGACATACAAATGATATACAATTATTTGCAACTGCACATATACTGCGCAGCGTCACGGCGAAACCCGAACAAAATTGCCGATGTCAAAAAAAGACATCAACACATTTTGCAACTTTATTTCTCTTTGCGCATATACAAATGATATACCAAATTGAAGGCAATTTCATCCTCTTTCCAACGATATATCATGTGTTAGAGCGCGCTGCTTGGTTAGTGAAATATCAAGCCCGAAAGCAATCTCTCGGACTTTGTGTTCTGAAATCCGAGGTACTGGGCAACGTTACCCATGAAATTGGTTGTTCTCGAATGGAACAGCCTCGCCCGACATATAAGGAAAATGTTCAAGACCTCGGAATAACACCGAAAATAGTATTTGAATTTCACTAAACATGATATTGATTTTTAAAGTTTGGGCGCTAAGGGTAAATTTTTCCCATGGTTCGCGGCGAGGCCCGCACTAGAAATAGTGAAAATTCTCGAATGAAAGTTCTGAGCACGCTCGATTTTTCATGGGAAAAATTCCCACAAACTTTCTGTCCCTCTCGGGAGAAAATCCTCGATCTACGAAAATGTTGAATAATTCAAAAACCGATTGCTTCGCGGCAACAAGATTTATACCGCAGATAGAGCCCCGACTTTTCCACCTCTCGAATAAGTCACTTTTCACGAATTTTTTTATTTTTTTATTGACGAAAACGGTTTTATGTAAATATTTCAATAATTTGTAACTTCTCCTTTCTTCCAGGGACGTGAAAGGGTAGACATTGACACTCAAAGTTTGGACATGTGCAGTTTCAGCAAATGGCATCACAAACAAAAATGTTCACGCAGTTAAAAAAAACAGCCAAAATTTAGTGGGAAATTTTTCACACATAAACGACTATAGTTTCTTTTAAAACTTTTGACACTTTCGACTTCTCCTCATGAACCATACTAATTAGAGAGCTGAAATTTTGTGTACAGGTACCTTAGCATATGGAGATTCTAATTTGTAACTTTGGTGACCCTGTGACCCCAAATAGGGGTCACAACTTTAAAAACCTATTTTCATCTTCTTCTCCAGTTCCAGAAGGACTAGAGAGTTAAAAATGATATGTGCAGACTCCTTGGCCAATGGGGATTCTAATTTGTAACTTTGGTGACCCTTTGACCCCAAATAGGGTCACAGGGGTCACAACCTTAAAAACCTATTTTCATCTTCTTCTCCAGTTCCAAAAGGAGTAGAGAGTTAAAAATTATATGTACAGACTCCTTGGACAATGGAGATGCTAATTTGTAACTTTGGTGACCCTGTGACCCCAAATAGGGGGTTATAGAACAATAAATTTTACAATGTTTTATCAAATCGCACACTCCTGTAGATAAATTGATGTTGTTTATTGTTTCAATCAAAATAAACCCTTTTACTAAGGGTGACCTCTTGCTACGCCAACATTTGGAGAAAAAAACTTGGAACGCTAAGAAAAATTAGACAAAAGAATTTGCTAATCCAATCTAGCAGAGCTTAAGCTTCACCCTTGAGTGACCAAAAGTTTCAGTTTTTCTTATGGTTTAAAGGGGCAGTAGCACGTTTTTTGATAATTTTATATTTCAAATTTTTTACTGATAATTGTATGTTAATTATAAATGTATTATTTTGAAAGTGTCATAAATCTCATTACACAAGCCAATCACTCATAGTCAGAGGACAAAGTATGAAGATTCACATAAAATCCATTGGTGGCCATTTTTTTGTGAACACCTTTAATTCATTTTCTGTAGAAAAAGGACTCGCATGGCTAAACTTTACATTAAATATTTGAATTATTACTGCTCCATTTAGTTTTAATACATTGTCTTTCAATTGGAACCATTAATTTTCATGTTCCTGACATCACCTTATATTCCCCCTAAAAACGTGCTACTGCCCCTTTAAACATATTTATTCATGTTAATGATACATGAATTAGGACACGCAAACAAGCCATAGGCTTATTTAAATGCGTGTCCTCATCAGAATACAAAAATAACTTGCGAATGATAACATCATGTAGATAAGCACATTCCGAACATAGGATACAATACAAAAATAGTGTTTAATAAGATCACTCAGTTAAGAACAATAATTGATCTAACTTAATGTTTACCAAATCTGCCAGTTTGTTCGATGTAGCAATGAATAGATTCCAAAAGTTTAGAATTTTTTTTGGATGGTTGCTGTAGGATTTCCAAACATGATAGATTTAATGTCGTACCCACGACTGTAAAAATACATATTATTTCTAAGGGCAATACAATTACTGCAAATAAAAAAGAAATGTTCAGGGTCTTCATACATCTTCAGTTTTTCTTATCCAGCCCAAATGTTTGTTTTACTGCTGCCAAAACCTGCAATTTAATTCTTTCTAAACGTCAATCTTACGAATACAATTCATGATTTTATCTCAATAGATTTATTTTTATAAATGTTATAACTATAACTTTAGGCACCTATTTTGCTTCTTGTAAATATTTTAATGACATAAGTCTCTCATAATACCTTATAGGGGTGGCTCAACTTTTACTGTTTTATCAAATGTATTGTATGTATTTTCATGTTGAGGTGAGACTTTAATAACAATCTGTCTGTAATGCATAGATAATAATTATTGGTGAACACATTTAACCACCAACACGTTGACTGAATGCAATATTTACCAAATGTTGGCGTAGCATGATTGAACCCCCTTCAGTACCTAATGCGCCATTAAAAATACACCTTTGTCACCTGTACTTTTACACACTATGTTTTCTATCTGACATATATATCTTCATGTATGTATTAAAGTCCTCAAACTGATATTTGTTCATTGTATAAAGCAATGAGATAAAATAAACAACCATTTGTAGGAAAAAGTAATAAATTTTCTAAATGAAAGTATATTGTTGATCAATTTATTATACATCAAACCACACGTTTTTCTAATAATAAGAATATTGCCCTTGAAAAGGTGCGGATGTAATTGAATGTACGGTATTATGTTAATTGCGTTAATGTTATGTTTTGTGATTGATTGCTTTGATTATAGGAAAAAAAGTCCTTGGAAAAAAAGTACCGGTAAAAAAGTCCTCCGGAAAAAAGGCCTATTACTATAAGAACAGGTTAAATAGACATTAACATCAAAGATATTATTACGAAAACATGAATTGTTTGTACTTGAGGTATCAAGAAGGATATTGTGATATCTAAATGTGGATTAATTAACTTTAAGACTTTACTTTAAGAGGCTTTTTGGATTAATTGAGAATAAAGAAAATGTGAGTTTATCTCAATCTATTGAATCAACTGTTATACTAAATAAGGATTAATCAAGGATTAATTAAGCACCAATCAAGAGTATATGTGATGTGTGCTATACAGGTTTGTTGGACAGACAGACAGATAATTTATTCAAGTCTCACCTCATACATTAGAATAAACACATTAAAAATCTTACATAAAATACATGAGCCACCCAAATAGGGTTACGATTGTATATATACAACTATGTAAACGGGAAATGTTAAAAGATATATACACTATATAAAATGATAAAACATATAAATGTCATATCAAATGCTTTTTCTGAGATGTAAAATATCACTGCAGGCTTTGACTGAATAATACAACACTGCGGGGCTGTTGGTATACAACAAAACAGGAATTCCTGAATGGGGTTTCTACGAACATCAGACTGAATAAACTCCAGTGAAGCAGTCAGTCAATCAGAACTCATGTACTCAATGTGTTACCAGTGCTAATTAATGTTGTTGTATCTGAATGAAGAGATGTATGTATTGTATCAGTAACCAATATGATTATTGCATTGTTGTAACTGAATAAAGTGAATTACAACAAAAGTTATTATTTTATCATACTTCGTTACCTAAAATTTAAAATAGGACTTTTTTTCCTAGTTGAATATGGGACTTTTTTTCCGGTACTTTTTTTCCGAGGACTTTTTTTCCGGACACCATTGCTTTTACCTCTACTTGATGTCACCTTGTCGAAGTGGGGCCTTTGCCTCAGTTGTTTCCAATGAATGGGCGAATAAATTTAGAATAGGTCGAAGATGATAAATAAAATGGCTTTGGATTTTGAATGTTGAAGTGGAAGGGATATTTTTTCAAACAGTTTTAGATAATACCTTTAGTGTGCATGACCGAAGTGTTTAAGGATATTAATATTAGTCAAATAATATAAGTATGACACAGGTTGGTGGTAATTAAACAGATTAAACATGTTTAAGCTCAATATTGCAGTTACAACTGTCTGGTAATTACCCATGAGTAGTAATAAAAAGCTTTGACATAACTTAATTGGTGGTGTCCCGCTTAGGGGATTGTCAACTCTTTGACGATGTGATTACAAGGATTAGCCAAAAGATGTTGTTATAGAGAATAAGCATGTCTGCCAAAGCAAAACTTAATTGGTGGTGTCCCGCTTAGGGGATTGTCAACTCTTTGACGATGTGATTACAAGGATTAGCCAAAGGATGTTGTTATAGAGAATAAGCATGTCTGCCAAAGCATCTAGGTCATGCCAAGTTGTCAAGGCACAAGTCACTCATTGGTCGACAGGATGTCAAACTAGATCCAATGAAAAATTTAACTATTCATGATCATCATATATAGTGTATCTGTTTTGAGATGAACACATGACATATCTATTGGAGTACACTACCCTTGGGACTTACAAACAAATGGAATATTTTCAACAAGGTACGTTTTTTTTACAAGATTTTACAAGAAGTAATTCATTGAAATGAAAATGTTTTCATTTTGATCATTTTAGAAACTTGCTTTGCATTAATTCAGTTCAGTTTTGAAAAGGAAACCATTTTTTTCGTAGACAAAACGGGTTCGTAGTCGGGGAGTTTTGCTTGGACACTTTTGGTTCATAGACATATAAAACGGTGGGTTCGTAGACTGATAAATAAACACAATAATATTATTTTTTATAATTACTAAATTATATTCTTAGTATGATTTTTGAAATCCTAAACAGCCCATGGTACAAATACAATGAGAAATATAAACACTACAAAATATAACAAGAAGTATTGTAACAAAACGATCATCAAAATCCATCACAATACACCAATCCATAAGTGATCCTTTTTTACCATAGTATACTAATATATATGACATTTAATCATAAGTCATGCGTAACATTTATAATTGTAAATAAGAATTGGTTTATTGCCAATGTTGCAAGTGTCTACGAATTAACAAGTGAAATGTATAGTGTATGTTGATGTTTTTTGGAACCACACATTGTTTCTTTAGATTAATTGAGATACTCAAAATGTATATGTTATTATATTTAACAGGCCTACATACTAAAATTTCAGGATGCGCCAATGATGTGCTATTTCTGAATTATCCTCATTTACATTTGATGAAGGATTATTAATATTTTTTTCTTTTAATTTTTTTGATAGTGATAAACATTAGAAACGAATAAGCAATCTTATCAATTTGCTAGACAACATACTATATATATTTTGTATATGTATACAGAACCCTAAATAACACTATGTATAGTTTTCTATATCAAACAAAAATAATTAAATGAAAATCATATTGGTTTTTTTTGTAAACGTCAATTCTTCAAATTAGTAAATATCAAAATCAAACTCTCAATCATTAGCTCATCTGGCCTGTAAGGCCCGATGGGCTTATGGCATGGCATGGTGTCCGGCGTCCGTCCGTCCGTCCGTCCGTCCGTCCGTAAACTTTGTGGAATTTCGACTTCTTCTCCAGAACCATAAGGCCTAGAAACCTAAAACTTTGTGTACATACTCCTTGGCTAGTGAGGATTAAAAATTGTAGCTTTGGTGGCTCTGTGACCCCTAATAAGGGCCACAGGGGCCACGCCCTTAAAACCTATTTTCATCTTCTTCTCCAGAACCATGAGGCCTAGAAACCTAAAACTTTGTGTACATACTCCTTGGCTAGTGAGGATTAAAAATTGTAGCTTTGGTGGCCCTGTGACCCCTAATAAGGGCCACAGGGGCCACGCCCTAAAAACCTATTTTCATCTTCTTCTCCAGAACCATGAGGCCTAGAAACCTAAAACTTTGTGTACATACTCCTTGGCTAGTGAGGATTAAAAATTGTAGCTTTGGTGGCCCTGTGACCCCTAATAAAGGCCACAGGGGCCACGCCCTAAAAACCTATTTTCATCTTCTTCTCCAGAACCATGAGGCCTAGAAACCTAAAACTTTGTGTACATACTCCTTGGCTAGTGAGGATTAAAAATTGTAGCTTTGGTGGCCCTGTGACCCCTAATAAGGGCCACAGGGGCCACGCCCTAAAAACCTATTTTCATCTTCTTCTCCAGAACCATGAGGCCTAGAAACCTAAAACTTTGTGTACATACTCCTTGGCTAGTGAGGATTAAAAATTGTAGCTTTGGTGGCCCTGTGACCCCTAATAAGGGCCACAGGGGCCACACCCTTTTAAAGCTATTTTCATCTTCTTCTCCAGAACCATGAGGCCTAGAAACCTAAAACTTTGTGTACATACTCCTTGGCTAGTGAGGATTAAAAATTGTAGCTTTGGTGGCCCTGTGACCCCTAATAAGGGCCACAGGGGCCACGCCCTAAAAACCTATTTTCATCTTCTTCTCCAGAACCATGAGGCCTAGAAACCTAAAACTTTGTGTACATACTCCTTGGCTAGTGAGGATTAAAAATTGTAGCTTTGGTGGCCCTGTGACCCCTAATAAGGGCCACAGGGGCCACACCCTAAAAACCTATTTTCATCTTCTTCTCCAGAACCATGAGGCCTAGAAACCTAAAACTTTGTGTACATACTCCTTGGCTAGTGAGGATTAAAAATTGTAGCTTTGGTGGCCCTGTTGCCCCTAATATATATATTAAGCATAATTGATAATGAAGCCTGATGAGCTACAGAGCCAATGGCTCTATTTTTGGGTTATTTGTTTTAAAAAAAAGATAAACTTATATTGTTATGAATAATAAAATCAATATTAAGAACAAATTGAGAATGCATATATTGTAACCAAAACACTCTTTTTAAATACTTCTTCAATAATCAAATGTCTTCAAATTATAGAATTTTAGTTAACCAAATTTTCTATCTATATAATTTTAAATGAACCTGCATTATATAACCACATTCCTTAGTATATCTATCACCAGTTATATTCCTTGACTAATCAGTTGCCAGTTGCTATTTATAGACGGGATAAAGGGACATAACTCATGGGGAGAAATCTAACGAGCTCTTAAATTCGTTTGGAAAGATTGGAAAGGTGCGCTCTTTCCTTGGCTGAAAGATTGGAAAGGTGCACTCTTTCCTTTTGGAAGGAACGCCTTTAATGCTTTGGAAAGGACGATCGTTGCTCCTGTGTAGTTTGTAACTTTGGTGAACCTGTGACCCCAAATAGGGGTCACAGGGGTCACAACCTTAAAAACCAATTCTCATCTTCTTCTCCAGTTCCAAAAGGTCTAGAGAGTTAATATTGATATGTGCAGACTCCTTGGACAATGGGGATTCTAATTTGTAACTTTGGTGACCCTGTGACCCCAAATAGGGTCACAGGGGTCACAACCTTAAAAAACTATTTTCATCTTCTTCTCAAGTTCCAAAAGGTCTAGAGAGCTGAAATTATATGTGCAGACTCCTTGGCAAATGGGGATTCTAAATTGTAGATTTCGTGACCCCATGACCCCAAATAGAGTCACAGGGGTCACAACCTTAAAAACTTATTTTTATCATCATCTTTAGCTCCTTAAGGTCTATTGAGCTGAAAGACTGCATGTAGACTCCTTGGCCAATTGGGATTCTAAACTGTAGGTTTTGTGACCCCATGACCCCAAATAGGGTCACAGGGGTCACAACCTTAAAAACCTATTTTTCTCCATTAGATGACAGTCTATGGCAAATTTATTTCTCCTTGGATATTTTAGTGTGGACTTCTTTCACTGTCTGATATTGGCGATCTAGAAAGTGTTGAATAATAATACATTTGTTTTGTAAAGTTTTTAAAGGTTTTCTTGCAATAGGTAACATCAGTTTCATTTTTAGCACATCTTGCCTGTATAAAGCAAACTTGATATGATGCCTGATGAGCTACAGAGCCAATGGCTCTATTTTTATTATATGCTATGCGGTGAGAGACTGAGTTTTCTCAGTTCTAGAAAAGTATTCTCGCAACTGAGTGTGATATCACTTTTTCAAGTGAGTGAAAATATCACAGAGGCGATGACGTCACCTGTACAATGGTTTGACATCACTTCTACAATCAACGCGACGTCATCGCCGTCGCTAAGTTACGATCAACAATGGTATGACGTCGCCAGAAAACTCTCGAGTCAAGACCTTTGAACATACATTACCACATATTTGACCACAGAGGCTTAAAATAAACAGAATATATTTTGTTTTGAGTGTAATATAACTTATCTCTCATCTCGTGACGGGATAAAGCCTATATTTTCACTCGTGGCAGCGCCACTCGTGAAAATACTGGCTCTACCCCGTCACTCAATGAGAGATAAGTGATATCACACTCAAAACAAAAGATATCCTCTATATAGCGCGCCACTTGGTTAGTGAAATATCAAGCGCAAAAGCCTTTTTTTTGCGGCCTTTATAGTACAATTATTTGAATGTTCGCATATACAAATCATATACCAAATTGAAGGCAATTTTATTCTCTTTCCATCAATATATCATGTGTTAGAGCGCGCCACTTGGTTAGTGAAATATCAAGCGCAAAAGAACACATTTTGTCTGCTTTTGCGGCCTTTATAGTACAATTATTTGCAACTGCGCATATACAAATTATACACCAAATTAAAGACAATTTTATTCTCTTTCCATCGATATATCATGTGGTAGAGCGCGCCACTTGGTTAGTGAAATATCAAGCGCGAAAGAACACATTTTGTCTGCTTTTTGTCAACAATTCAACAGAGAAAATACATGTTTTCACGGAGCTCGCTGTCTGCGCCAGTTAAACCAATTTTCATAAAACAACGGCGTTTAGCGAGGCGCGGAAAATAATTACGAGCAATTCGGGAGCCGCCAAAACAATTTTTGCCTTATCGTGTAAGTTAGAGTCCTGACTCCGGATTTCGCCAAAAGGGCTTACGCGCCAGTTTATATTTGGCACGGAAATATCACACTCCCCGCATCGTAAGGGTTAATAAAAAATGAAAATTAATGAAAATGGGGGCAAGGGTTCATGAGATATCTCATAAAAAAGAAACAGGACGGACGGACGGACGCTGCTGAATACATAGTCCCCCATTCCGCGTTGCGGCAAGGGACAACAAGGAGATTAAAGGAGCATAAACAATATCAACTGTTAAGTACCTTAGGATTCAGAATCTTATCCTTTCAGGAATGTCTTCTACCATATCAAGAAGTGAATGCCTGGCAAAAAATGTGTGAGAGCTTGAGAATCTACATTCTATGTTACATCCGTATGCACTCAAAACTCTTTGCAGATGAGCGAATTTTGTAGACGTAAGCAATCTTGAGTGGGATGAGTTAATTTAAAGGGACATTGAGTGTTTTGATACAAATTTAAGAACACTGCTAAAAATCTATATCATTGAAACATACACACACAAATTATCACCATTTAGTTTGACCTGAAATAAGCTTAGAAACCGAAATAATTAGAAGAGGTGTTTCCCCAGGATATAAATAGATCGAGTTTATAACTTTCTCTCGCAAAGCATTGTGGTCATAGTTGCTGTGGGTGAATTCGTACCCAAAACGAAGCTTTCCGCATCGGGAATTCGTACCGAAAAGAAACTCGTGCCTGTAACAAAACGACGAACACGTATCCTCAGTCCATTTGATGGTTTATTAGTCATTAGTGATATGTTTATCATTAAAGCATTCTTTCTTAACAATTAAGGCTATTTAAGCTAATTACACTCATTATAAAATACATCGCACATTCTGATTTTGGAATTATTTCAATGTGTAAAAGTATTCCTATTTACCCTCAATATATTGTCAATAAATATTTAGCTTCCAAACATAATTTTATAGATATGAAATCAATATTCAGAGTCAAAATCACGAGGATTTCAGACCTCAAAAGGCGCGATAAGTCGAGTTTTGCAGTCGCTCTCCCGTATATGGCTGACTGTAAAGTCACGTGAACGAATATTCCTGATATCGTTTATGATCTTTCGAATTTTGAAAGAACAAGTTGAAGTAATTTACATAAGTTGATTAAATACCAACTGATGACGAATTTAGTTATAATAACTCGGTCCTTAACGGAATGAAGAACTGCCTAATTTGCATAGAAATTTCGAATATGTCTAATATGATATCGACAAGAAAGCTATTTGTATTTTTTTGTTCACGTTTAGTATTATCTTGGTGTCAACATAGTTATGGTTACATATTAAGACGAAATTAATGTTGCATTATCGAAACCTATAAATAAAATTAGGAAACGTTTCCGGTACGAGTTCGTTTGGTTACGAATTTACTATATTCATGTCGTAGTCTGCTCACATACTGAATGTAAACACAGATGGCAAAGAGGGAAAGGAAAAGAAAAGCTACATGGAATGTTTAGAAGAAAGGCATGTTAAATGGTTATTCAATATCAATATAATGCTTAAATAATTTAATGTTCTCTGGTTTACATACTGTTGGTATTTGTTAGTAATTGATTGATATTGCGGATGAAAATAGGCGAGCTGACGTAGTACGCAAAAATCGGAAATCTGCTCAATGACATCACAATTCACTAGCGCGCGCTTCCCGTTAAAATAAATGTCTTTTTGACATAATAACATCGACTTATTGTGATTTGTCAGCATACTCTCATATACCTAATTGTAGTTGAAAGATTTATCTACCGATTGATATAATTTATAGGTGTTTTGAATAAAATGTTGTATCAGAAACATTAACATACTCAATGTCCCTTTAAGAGTAATTGGGGGTGAGGCAGTGGCAAGCGCCAGTCTCTTGTTTATTTATAGACATGGAAACCTTTCTTGAATGTGACAACTTTAAATAAACAGATTCAGGCTGTCCATGATGTGAAATAGGTCTAAGCCAACAGACTTTGAACCCGGTCTCCGCACACACCAAACCATTGACATGTTGTCTGATATTATGAGTAGCATGCAGTTCTTCTCTCTTCCAGTGGCAGATTGCTAGGAGTGCAGCCTTTATTTCCTGAGTTCATTTGACCTGACAAATGGGCGTCCTACCCCTTGGCGAAGTCAGGGTATCAATCAATCTCTGGATACTGAGTAAACTCTCAAGATGCCGTTTAAGACATATGACGGGCGAGTTCACAACAGGAGATATACAACAGAGTGTTATGGGAGAGACACCCAACAAAAACTGTCCCCATTTAGAATGTAGGGATAAAGAAATAACTGAAGAGGTTTGAGGTAAAACCTTCCTCTCCAACTAAGGACTGAGTTTATGTCAACAGGCCTTACTGCGCAAGTGAGTGACAGGCCCTGTTTGACTTATTGGGAGTGAAATTGACAGATGTTTGTACTCGGTTATTTAAGAAGTTTTGCGTGTGAATAACCACAAGGCCATTTAATACCAAACAGGAGGACTGTCTATATTTGTTGGAACACAAAACTCAGCAACTTACTTTTAACAAGACAAATTGTGAATAGGACTCAATTTGTATAGTGTTTCTTCTTGACCACATATACAGAGGAATGTCTCTGGTTCGCAACAACTTGAACAGCCTCCCTTTTTTGAGGAAGATGGTGATGCTCTCTCGTAAAAGAATATACTATTGAGTGGAGCATTGTAGTCATAACGCCCGTACAGTCCAGTTAGGGTAAAATACCCTGACTCTCCCATCGGGTGTATGATATTTTGAGATTGAGTGTGAATTTGTCACAGTGGTGCAAGGATAATTTCTGAGATCCACTTTTCTGGTCCGCCAAGTGTTGCTCGTGAACTGTTGTGGAGCAGCAAAGCCAAGAGAGCAGTACCATCTTTCAGTTTGGTTCTTCTTTGGATAGCATTATTAGAGAACATTGTTTTAGGAGTTGTTGCAAGACCAATGGAGAAGAAGGTCGAGAAGTGGACACATTGACATGCCCAAATTACGAGGAGGGTGAAGACCAAATTTACAGATTATAGACTATAAAATACAAATTCTATTCTGAAAATTTTAGCTTCCTGAGTTGTTTGAATGTTTGAGGGTAAAATGACTTCCTCGCCCATACTTGTGGGGCAGTCAGGACCAAATATTGAACTTTTGATCCCCTAGATGCAAGGTATTTCCCTACAAGTTTAGCTTTGGAAGTGCAGCAAATCATCTAGAGAAGTGAAAAATACAGCTATTGGTTCTGTAGCTCACCAAGTACCTTATTATTCCACTAAGATAAGGAATAAAATATCAAATAAGAAGGCATATTGTCTCCTGTGTGACCCATTATGGTTTGGACATTCACCAAATTTACAAATTTCAACATTGACTTTTGCATTTTAAGGAAAACGTTTAGCTTTTGTGTGCAATGTTTCTGAAGAAATAAACATCCATAAAAGTCCATCAAGCCTTATGGGCCTGATAAGCTTACAATGTGATATGTTAACAGACGACACCAGACAGATGCAAAACGGCAGACGTCATACTGACGGTTCATGCCATTACCCCTTAACCTCTGGCCATACTGAAGTGAACAATGAAGCTCTCAGTGCAGCTAGTAAAGAATTACATATTAACATCAAACTCAATAAGTAAATAGTGTTAATTCTTGTTCAGACTCAATGGGTGATATATTTTGTTATATCTATTAGTGTGAGAAGGAAGTGTGAAAATTGAATTCGGAGAGTTATGCCTTGCATATTTTTAGCCCATCAGGTCTGAAAGACCCGATGGGCTTATGGCATGCCAAGGCGTCCGGCGTCCGTCCATCCGTCCATCCGTAAACTTTTCACATTTTCGACTTCTTCTTCAGAACCAATGACTCTAGAGAGCTGAAATTTGAAGTGCAGACTCCTTGGCCAATGGGGATTCTAAATTGTAGATTTCATGACCCCATGACCCCAAATGGGGTCACAGGGGTCAAAACTTTAAAAACCTATTTTTATCTTCTTCTCCAGTTCCAAAAGGTCTAGAGAGCTGAAAAGTTGTGTGTAGACTCCTTGGCCAATGGGGATTCTAAATTGTAGATTTTGTGACCCAATGACCCCAAATGGGGTCACAGGGGTCAAAACTTTAAAAACCTATTTTCATCTTCTTCTCCAGTTCCAAAAGGTCTAGAGAGCTGAAAAGTTGTGTGTATACTCCTTGGCCAATGAGGATTCTAAATTGTAGATTTTGTGACCCCATGACCCATAAGGGGGTCACAGGGGTCAAAATCTTAAAAGCCTATTTTTATCTTCTTCTCCAGTTCCAAAAGGTCGGGATACCGCAAAAGCAGAGCAGCCCCGGAACTTGGGGTTTCGCCTTACCCTGTTCCGCCTTTTACAGGCCTCACCAAATTGGGAATTTTCTCATGACCTTGACCTTTGTCACTCAAGGTCACACAATTAATGAACACATTTCATTGAGTATAACATTATTGTAGTGAAATAGAGTGTTTAAAATTAAATTATTCCATTTTCTCCATATATGTTGACCTTGCTGAGACCTTGACCTTCGACAGTTCGTACTCAAAATTTATTGAAAATTTTGTACTTCTCAAGAGATAATATATATACAAAATCTAAACTTCATAGCACAAAAACTTTTCAAGTTATTGTGTTTACAAGGAATTGCAATAACTCATATCTCATGACCTTGACCGTTGACCTTTAAGGTCACACAATAATTGAACACTTTTTATTGAGTATAACAATCATGTATTGATTAAAAGTGATCGTAGTTAAAATTAAGCATTTTCGCTAAACCATGCTTAAGTCATGACCTTGCTGTGACCTTGACCTTTGACGGATTGTAGCCGAAACCTTTTCAAAATATTTTACTTTTCCAAGGATGATATATACCAAGTTAGAGCTTCATAGCACAAAAACTTTTCATGTTATCGCGTTTACAAAGAATTTTGCGGTGATTTTATAACTCGTGACCTTGACCTTTGAACTTGGAAGTGAACAGGTCATAATGATTCCCTGGAAGTATTAACATTTAGACATGTTCATGAGTTCTGAAAAGCTAAATGGGATAAAGTTATACCCAAATTTAGTGCATTTTGTAATAACTCATATCTCATGACCTTGACCTTTGACCTTCAAGGTCACACAATCATGGAACACTTTTTGTTGAGTATAACAATCTTGTATTGATTAAAAGTGTTCATAGTTAAAATAAAGCATTTTCGCTAAAACGTGCTTACGTCATGACCTTGCTGTGACCTTGACCTTTGACGGATTGTAGCCAAAACCTTTTCAAAATTTTTTACTTTTCCAAGGATGATATATACCAAGTTAGAGCTTCATAGCACAAAAACTTTTCAAGTTATCGCGTTTACAAGAAATTCTTAGAGTGAATACATATCTCGTGACCTTGACCTTTGACCTTGAAAGTGAACATGTCAAAATCGTTCCCCCAAGGTATGAGTAGTAAGGTATGAATAAGAGTTCTGGAAAGCTTAGGGGAAAAAAGTTATTGCTAGTAGTACGAGTGCGGCGGCGGCGGCGGCGGCGGCGGCGGCGATGGAAACTTCACAAAAACTGATAGCAGCCCCGTCCTTAGACGGGGCTGCTAATTATTCACTGTAGATTTCGTAAATTCAATATATTTTTGACAGCAAGATTATAAATCGCGTCTCCAGTATTTGCTGTCGATAATTATGCCAACATTAATTACAAAAATAAATACAAATTGAATGTTTAGAAATGTGCGACAAGTTAAGCTTTGATAGAAATCGTAGTTAAAATATTTCGTTAAATTTTATCAGTATCCCGGTATATATTTCGAAATAATTTTTCAGGGAACACAGTCCGACGGATGATTTTCATCAGACTGAACAGCGACATTCAATGTTCAACACCATATTTGAATTAGTTTTTATTACCAAATGATAAGACAGCTTTCATCGTAAAAACTATGGTCAGAATTTAATTATAGAAAGACCTACAGCATCACAATACATACATGTTTCAACGTTTCGGATCAGGTTGTTAATTCTTTACGTTGTGAAAAAAAACCATGAGGCATGAACGATATAAAATAGACACAGACAAGATTATTTAAAGGACACATTCAGTTTGTGATTTTCAAAATAATTAGGCCTCTCGTTATAATATAGCACCATGAAATAAAAAAAACTATACGCTTCTAATCAATATTTTGAAGTAACAATGTCCTAAAACTGATAAATGTTACGTCCGAAGACTAATTAGTCAGTATGGTGTAGTGCCGCGTAGTAGTGGACATTGCGCTATCTGATGTTTTTTCACATGGAGACCGACAATGTCAGGCTTTAATATTTTCTGTCATATTTATTCTCTCGAAGTGAGATTACTGGAGTTGCAAACAATTTTGAAAAAGATTTTTGAAAAAAAAACCCGGACGATTAGATCTTGATTTAAACTATCAAAACCGGAATGGTGCGACATTGTAAGTTTTAAACCCGATTTCTGGATAGGTATTTCATTTTATCAACGTTAATGCAGTATATTATTTATTCTTATTAATCTAAATGGAAAATAATCGAATAATATATGAATTTGACACATCTATGCGTGAGAAGAAAATGTATGTCCGTACTGGCTGGGGACCAGTTATCGCCGTTTTTCGAGACGTTTTCTTTTATAATTTTAAAAGCCATTGTCAAATTAAATATAAAATTCTACATCAAACTTGAATAGGACATGTTCTGTCAGGAAATAAATGTTTCAATCATAATTTGTACATCATTGCTTTATGACCGCTAAGAATAACAACGTGCCGAAAGATTTGTTCGTAGCACCTAACCGTACCATGCAGTTTATCGCCACCATGCGGTATTGATCACAACATTTACATTCACTTCCGAATTCTTGAAAATGTCTGTGGAAATAAATTTGTAAAGGTTTTGAACGAAGAATTATCTATATTTATCAATCTGATTTGATTTGTCTTCCTCCGCGAAAGGCCAAGTGGCCGACTGTCAGTGACAAGCACCCGACTCGATGGGACAGCATCCAAGCGGTTTAGCGGGGAGCAAACGAGTTTGGGTAGACGTGAAATATTGTGTAAATTTTTTTAATGATTGAAAAGAGAACTATCTCATTTTAGTTTTAATTTTTAGAGTAATATACCTGCTGTATTTTTGTTTGTTTTTTATTTTCTTCATTTACAGGCCGTAACAGTGTGCGAAAGCTTAAAAACCGCTACCGTGAAGTGGGCCGATTTTGACCACGGTGATTCATAAGAAAATCATTCTAATATCGCTTGCAAGCATATAATTGATCTAAGTCTATATCATGATTCTTGCCAAGATCATTTTTTATAAAGGTAATGTTTTTTAAAAATAATTGATAAGGAGTCCGGGCATGTAACTCCCCCGTCTTGTTTACGTTTGTTGCATGCTAGATTTAACTTTCGCTGCACGTGGAAAATAATCTTTTGAGTGATTTTTATTTATGGTATCAATTTGTATTATACTCTGCAAGCTTGAAATAATTATGTATTTTATTTCATGAACTTAAAAAGCACAATATTCTATCATTTGTTACGCAATATGCGATAGTTAAATACAAATGCATATTTGATAATATTGTGCACTGACGTTGAAAACATAATTTAATTTAAAATTACTCAAATATTTTTCCATTTAAATCTATTTTAAGACATATAATTTGACCTATGTATTCAAATACCTCTTGAACATAAAAATGAATCAGCATGAAGTCAACCAGAAGACAATATTTGACTATTTTTTGCCAACTTTCATGTCTTCTCTCCTGTATGATGACAGACGATTCATTACGGTAATAATCATGAAATTGTTCGTAATGCCAGATGAATAAAGTAAGCTAAAATTATATTGTTAAATTCAGAGTGATCCAAGATTATTTGCAATGACAAACCAAGCTCGTCCCGAAAACGACACAATGCTGTCTGGCTGTACTGTCGCTAATTAGGTTCATGGTGACCTCGCTAGTGATCACGGTCGTTTCTGATTGGCTGGCGCTTCCAAGATGG
Organism: Steromphala cineraria; assembly: GCA_916613615.1. Taxonomy (NCBI): domain Eukaryota; kingdom Metazoa; phylum Mollusca; class Gastropoda; order Trochida; family Trochidae; genus Steromphala; species Steromphala cineraria. Next base: position 9,581,813 of record OU744735.1, read on the forward strand.
CAGCGGCCGATTCCGAATATCACCGAATCGTTAATTATATGAACAGGTAATGATTCGCGACAGTTTAAATTGACTGCCACTCAAAAATAAAAAATAAAAAATAGAGCCATTGGCTCTGTTGCTCATCAGGCGTCATCATCAATTATGCTGTAGAGTGTGGCCAATGTGATTCCCCCTTTGTAGAGGCTACAGGGTCACAAATCATACAATTAGGTATATAGGCGACAAGTTTCAGTTTTCTAGGCCTTATACTTCAAGAGAAGAAGATGAACAAAGATTTGAAGGACGTTCCTGTTGCCTTTATTTGGGACAACAGGGTCACCAAAGCTACATTTCATAATCCTCACTAGTCAAGGAGTCTGTACACAAAAGTTTCAGCTTTCTAGGCCTATGGTTCTGGAGAAGAAGATGAAAATAGATTTTTAGGGTGTGGCCCCTGTGGCCCTTATTAGGGGTCACTGGTCCACCAAAGCTACAATTTATAATCCTCACTAGTCAAGGAGTCTGTACACAACGTTTCAGCTTCCTAGGCCTCATGGTTCTGGAGAACAAGATGAAAATAGTTTTTTAGGGTGTGGCCCCTGTGGCCTTTATTAGGGGTCACAGGTCCATCAAAGCTACAATTTATAATCCTCACTAGTCAAGGAGTCTGTACACAACGTTTCAGCTTCCTAGGCCTCATGGTTCTGGAGAAGAAGATGAAAATAGGTTTTTAGGGTGTGGCCCCTGTGGCCCTTATTATGGGTCACAGGGTCACAAAAGCTACAATTTATAATCCTCACTAGCCAAGGAGTCTGTACATAAAGTTTCAGCTTTCTAGGCCTTATGGTTCTGGAGAAGAAGTCGAAATTCCACAAAGTTTACGGACGGACGGACGCCGGACACCATGCCATGCCATAAGCCCATCGGGCCTTACAGGCCAGATGAGCTTAAAATCAAAGAAAAAGAGGGCTTCTAATATTCCCCCGGAACTAGCAGCCGCTGTTGCGGCAACCCTAGCCCCAAAGTCTAGAAGAGCGGAGTCTCCTAGCCCGGTGCGATCCTTTGTGACACAATCAAGGTATTCAGTTCTCTCTTCTTCGGATTTAGCCCTTACCAGTGATGAGGACCCTGGGTAATGTGGGTAACAAATATGTGCTGTGTGATAATGATCTTCGAAACGTCCATGGACTATTAGATTGACCAACGCCTGTGCTGAGCTAAAAATCCACCCTGTTTTAACAATAGCCTGCTTCTGTCGTTAGTATGCGGCTCGATATGCGAGGATACAGCATTCGGCAACAGAAGTTTCCGTCAAGGTGTCCGGCGTCCGTCCGTCCGTCCGTAAACTTTGAGGAATTTCGACTTCTTCTAAAGAACCATAAGGCCTAGAAAGCTGAAAGTTTCTGTACAGACTCCTTGGCTAGTGAGGATTATAAATTGTAGCTTTGGGCGCCCTGTGACCCCTAATAAGGGCCACAGGGGCTGCGCCCTAAAAACCTATTTTCATCTTCTTCTCCAGAACCATGAGGCCTTGAAAGCTAAAAGTTTGTGTAGACTCCTTGGCTATTGAGGATAATAAAATTGTAGCTTTGATGGCCCTGTGACCCCTAATAAGTGCCACATATGCCACGCCCTAAAAACCAATTTTCATCTTCTTCTCCAGAACCATGAGGCCTTGAAAGTTAAAAGTTTGTGTACAGACTCCTTGGCTAGTGAGGATTATAAATTGTAGCTTTGGGCGCGCTGTGACCCCTAATAAGGGCCACAGGGGCCGCGCCCTAAAATTCTATTTTCATTTTCTTTTCCAGAACCATGAGACCTTGAAAGCTAAAAGTTTGTGTACAGACTCCTTGGCTATTGAGGATTATAAATTGTAGCTTTGGTGGCCCTAGGCCTGTGACCCCTAATAAGGGCCACATATGCCACGCCCTAAAAACCAATTTTCATCTTCTTCTCCAGAACCATGAGGCCTAGAAAGCTGAAACTATGTGTACAGACTCCTTGACTAGTGAAGGTTATAAATTGTAGCTTTGGTGGCCCTGTGACCCCTAATAAGGGCCACATATGCCACACCCTAAAACCTATTTTCATCTTCTTCTCAAGTTCCAAAAGGTCTAGAGAGCTGAAATTATATGTGCAGACTCCTTGGCCAATTGGGATTCTAAATTGTAGATTTCGTGACCCCATGACCCCAAATAGAGTCACAGAGGTCACAACCTTAAAAACTTATTTTCATCATCATCTTTAGCTCCTAAAGGTCTTTTGAGCTGAAAGACTGCATGTAGACTCCTTGGCCAATAGGGATTCTAAACTGTAGGTTTCGTGACCCCATGACCCCAAATAGGGTCATAGGGGTCACAATCTTAAAAACCTATTTTTCTCCATTAGATGACAGTCTATTGCAAATTTATTTCTCCTTGGATATTTGAGTGTGGACTTCTTTCATTGTCATATATTGGCGATATAGAAAGTGTTGAATAATAAGAAATCATTTTGGTAAGGAAATTTATTCCGAAATCGTTACATTTGTTGTGTAATTTTTTATAGGTTTTCTTGCAATAGGTAACATCAGTTTCATTTTTAGCTCATCTGGCCTGTATAAAGCAAACTTGATATGATGCCTGATGAGCTACAGAGCCAATGGCTCTATTTTCAAAGTTACAATCTTTTTGAAAATGATTCAGTGAGTGGGTGAGTGAGTGAGATTGTGTTTAACGTGTTTCGAACAATATTTCAGATAAGATGAGATTCAAATGATGAGACTTATCAGCAATGCATGCCAGTGTCAAGCTGCAGTGAGTCTTTAAACTTAGTTGTTCCTATGAATGGCTTAATTTTTCAATGTTTTTCCTTTAATTACTATATATGCGCTATTCCTTATCAAATTGTAAAGTCAGTATAAATGTGGATGGTCTGTTCATGTATTAATGTTGTTCCTTTTGACAAAATAACACTCCATAGAACCCTCTCTTTAATTATATGTATAATTCTAACCCCTGTCATGCTCTTATTTTAGGGAATAGGACAATTACATTAACAATGGTAGTCTCCATCCATCAATGATGTTATCTTTAAACTTTGGGGCCCCTAACAAAACTCATTGTATAGGAAGCTATTGTTTCAACACTTTGTCAATCTTGGCAATTTTGTTTCTTACAAAAATTTTAACTCGGACCCATGACCTATTTTTCAAAGCCCTTTCCTTGGTCATTGCATTTTCGCATTCCTGCTTTCCTGGGATTTTCCTTTTTCTGATCGCTCCTTGGAAGTGGGCGTCTATGGCCTGTTTTTCTTTCTGTGTCCAAGGACTTGAGGTAGATCTTCTTTTTATGGGCCTGCTTGGAGCCAACGAAGTTTCAGCCAACAAAGTTTCAGCTTCCGCATCACTGTCATCACTCTCTCTATCTTCCACTTCAAGGGGGTCTAAAAAAATGAATCTCAAAATCATTAGAAACAAATCAGTCAAAATGATGTGTCATCCTTTCCTTAACATTGACCTGTTATCTTGTACAAGCTAATAGCAATGAAAGATATTCCCTGTTTCGCATTTCTATCATCTTCTCTATGAACGAACAAGCATATATACTCTAAGACTTTATAAGCTTTTGAATCAGAACACATTGTAGTTTCGATACTTTGTGTTACTGGCAAATGATGGCATACACTTGCAGAAATCCATCATTGGTATAAATTTTTGAAATAGTAAAAAGAATAAATAAGATAATACAATTTCTTCTAAAAATGCTTTTTGTTCAGAGTTCGGATATATGTCAGTATGGCTATTTCCACTGATTCATTGATAAATGTTCTGGAAAAGTCTTCATATGTTACCAATTTGCCTTCATCATTAAGTTTTTTGTTGACGAAAATTTTAAAATACTTTACTTTTTACTCATGGATAAATAGAGCTACTTGCACTGTAGGCTATATAATATATCATACATCACAAAATAAAAAACAAAAGACAATTTTAAGACACTGTAACAGTTTAGATAGACAGGTAGCCAAGGAGTATGTATACAACATTTCAGCTTTCTAGGCCCTTTTATTCAAATATAAGATAAAAGATAAAAACAAGATGAAAATAGGTTTTTAGGAAGGGTCCCTTACGCCCATTCCACACTACATCTGAATATTTGGACGCATGCGTTGGTGAAAGTGATTTGTCGTTCACACTTGACGCATCAACGTGCGTCCGAGAAAATTCTAGATATAGAACAAGTATTCTAGTGTAAAAACAACATTAATATCATGAAAGTCTAGATTTTGTTTGTCGCAGTGTGCAGTGTTCTTTTTGTCGAGAGTGTTAAGATGTTCACAATTCACAGCAATAAAGGCCAGACTAATTGCCATTTATGCTGAAATGCTAAAATATGAAATGAATTATTCGTACTCCTTTTTGCTCTCAAATGGGTTCCTTGTACTATTTGTATTTAATATTCAAACAAGAACATGTACAATTTGTCAAGTCACCAAGGCCACGAGCAGGGAAATACCTTAAACCATGTATTAAAATATGTAATCGATGGATTTCCTTGCGTTTTCACATGTGATGCGTCAAAAGTAGGTACATGTCCAATCGCATCACATCGCATCGCATTTCAATTCGAACATAGTGTGAAAGTCCTATGATATACTAACAGGAATGCCTTTTTTTACGGGAAGAAGTAAGAAACCAAGGAAAGTTTACGCCATAAGCCCATCAATCCTTTCAGGCCTGATGGGCGGCAAGAACTTCATGAAAGACGCACGAAATTTCAAGGTCCGTGTACATATATTTATAACACAAAACCTACAAAGGATATGTATGTATAATTATATATAATGGTCCGATCTTTATACATGTAAATGATGATCGTAGCAATGTGTTCATTATCATAATACTGTCAATGTATACATATATGTTTGTATGATGCTTGTCTGTGAAGTGGCCGACAGCCGACAATCCAGCTTTATGTTAATGTGCATGGAAATGTTTAGTGTATAGTCAGAGGCAGTGACCGACAGCCGACAGCCGACAATTCATTTCTATGTATGATAGAGTATTCCTGTATACTCTGGAAGAGTGGCCGACAGCCGACGATGCTTATCTATTTATAGTAACATGCTTGTGAATTGTCAGTAAGAGTGGCCGACAGCCGACAATTCATTTCCATTGAGTCCATGAAATAGATGGGTCTTATATGCCAAGCATTTAAACAATTAGCGTTAAACAATTTACTTTTTTTCAGCTAATGTTTGTCTATTCTATTTATTTTCCTCAAAGCAATTAATGGAGATGTCAACGTTTTACGAGCGTATAAAAATGGGCACTCCGTCATTGTAAATATTTATCAGATATAGCCGATCTACTTTGTCGAAATTTAAAATGCAAGTTATCACATATTTTATATGCATTTTTATCGGCATTTTTACTTTATTATCTGGGTCATCCGTCTTGCTTGCAATCTTTTGATATGGGGGATCATTTATTGACAACATTGTTATCTTTCCCATTACTGCACATGTTATAAAATGGCGTTGCAACAATGTTGTACAAAAAGCAACCTAAGGTATGCTAGCATTTTGTTCTCAATATTTAGGAGAGATAGGGCCCAGAATTTCTTTTGAGTTACAGCAAGATTTTGCGACAACATTTTGCTGTTTAAAAAAACGAAAGTATATACATTACAGTAACTGCGGTTAAGGTTTATACGCAAGTCAAACTCTTCAACTTAAGGTTACAAAATTTTAATGGTCATTTCACGACATACGTCGTATGGCGACACCGACTCCTACATTAACAAGTACATAATTTTTTTTAGCTATTCAAACAGCATATTAATACATGTACAATATTCATATTTGTGTTGTAAATTTAGATTACTTTGTATAATCAATTTATAGTTGTATGTTCACTCTGCTGTCTTAGTTTCGCAGTGTTCTTGTTTATAATTATATGGTAGGCAGTCAAAGATTTAATCGTATTTGAGATAAAAACTCTTGTGAGGGTATATTGTTAAAATGACGTTATAGTGTCAAAAACCATTTGGTTACCTCGGTATATTATTCATGAATTTGATTTTGTATTCGACTGAGCACATCATAATTCTTTTAAGCAATACATTAAATACACTTTACAATACACTAAAAATTCATATTGCATATATACATATACGCGAAGACGATGATAAAAAATGCCGTGTTTCATTCAAAAAGTCTTAATTTATTTTGATTTCCGTTAACATTGACACTATTTGTCAAAATATATACTCGCTACAACCACTTGTATGTATTTGAAATGTATGTCTTTTCGCGAAAAGTGCGGTTTTATTAAAGAACGTGACAATGGTAAGATGTAGCGTAATTTGCCGATTTGTCGACGGCAGTAATTTAAAAGATAACTTGTGGTCATGTGAACATAATTTTTTGTTTGGTTAGATGAGTATTTTCAAACATAGTTATGACATCATAAGAGATCATTGCGTGCTGTTACGAACATTTAATTATTCTAATCACAGTTTTAAATTAACTTTACCTGGCGTAAACATGTGAACATGTAGTAAATTAACCTTTACTTATTTGAATATATTTACTCTTGTAAGTAAATTGCTTTTATAAGTAAATTGTGTCCATGTGAAAGAGGATTTAGGCTAGCATTATCTGTTTTGCGCTGTTAAAATTGTTATTCAAAGGGACTTCCATTGCCGACCTTGATCCAAAATTCGTTCACTGCCATACTTATATAAATAAGGTAGTTATTAGTGAATGAATTTGGATCTGTTTGGTTTTGATATCGATAAAGTTTATCAACAGAACTCGATGCCCTATTTTTTTCAAAAGTGAACACTTTTACCAGTTAAATTTAAGGATTTCAAGAGCTCTTCATACCTTCGATGCTTTCTGTGACACATTAACCTGACTGCAAAGGATACTCTTGTCTTCATAAAAGGATATTCAATGTCTTCATAAGATAATAAGGAATAGTTTCCAACTGAGGTGAGGTGACCTGGGGTTTAACGCCGCTTTCAAGAGTATTTCACTTATATCGCGACTGCTAGTATTATTGCAGGGAGAAAGCCCGCAACACCATTTAGGCTATGCATTGCGGTGAAACCTGCGAGCACCGACTGGAACTAGCGAACCAAGGGTTGTACTGCGCTGAAATTCAGTGTAGCATTGCACCCAAACCTGACTGCGTGTAGAACAGTTCTCTAATGCAGACAAAGTTGCTGAGCCCCTGTCGGATTTCCAACTGAGACGGAGATGTTCAAGTTATCGCGAGGCTTCATCTTATTTGAACCTGCAGGTAGTTAACTCCTTCAGACACTATAGCTCAACATCATATACATCAAAATTGAAATTTTTACTTTCAACATACGTAAAATTTCTTTTTATTCTACATATCAACACTGTAAATGGAAATATGAAAGAAGCACCCACCCAAGGTAGATTAATTCAATATCTAAAAGAAGTGTGACGCATTTGGTTACCTTACAGTTATAGTTACATATACCTGCAGTAGTTTCATAGATAATATTGATGTTTGGTTACTTGACATTGTATATTAAAATATCTTTGTTCAATGAAAACGTGTGAAAAATAGAGTTTAATTATTGAATTGAACACATCAATTAATGTTTATGTCGATAAACAGTTACGTTTTATCAAAGAAATATTTAAAAAAAATACTTTTAATCAAAATTTGATTTTTGAAAAAAGAATCTTAAATCAGCTAAACCCCCATCACACAAAACCCGCCCTTACTACGTTCAACGAAAATGGGTTCGAATTGTTGGAGAACGAATCGGACCTTGTGGCTACTGTTTACAAACTTTTTAGAAGGATTCGGACGTACGGAGGATGTTCAAGGACATTGGACATGTCATACGTCCTCCCCGTTTTAAAATTGGACGTTGGACCGACGTACTTTAAACGGGATTACCGTAACTCGAACAGAATTGCCGCACTTTGACCCTTCAAGATCGTACAAAACGTAATTCAGTCGGAAACCCGAGCATAGAACGTCAATAGGCAGTTATTTTTTCTTGCACAGGTCTATTCTCACATACATGTAGGTCTAACTGCGTTGGCAATGCAAAATGAAAGGGCGAATATGAGTTCATGCGTATGGTTCACTCATGGGAGTTTGTACAGTTATACTGAATATTTTGCAACTGGAAAAGAAGGAATGTCGGTTAAATTTGTGAAAACAAAATGAGTATTTATTCCTGCGCAACCTATATTTGTAGTCTGATAAAAATAACTATTTTCACGACTCTTTTGATATAAACATATGGTGTTGACTTACAATCAATATCGGTTGTACTGCATTTTTGTTGAAAATAGGGTAATATATCGATGTTTATGTGAAGGCAAGAAAGAATACAATGAAAGAACAATACTTTTTGGACAAGGAATTAACATTAACCTGATATTATAAATGTTTTACTTTGACAGTGAGAACGGGATTGAAAATGGGCGAGAACGTACTGTTCTAGGACGTGATAATTGTACAAATAGCACGCACTATACTCGCCGAATGAGAACGTAATGAAAATGTGGATAACTCTCTGAAAACAAGTTTTTCGAGTTTAAATTGAAGAACAGGATTGTCAAAACGGATATGTCCCTGGACTAGATTAAACTGACTGTAAAAGATGCAAACAGGCAATTTTAACCGATCTAAACGTACTCCAAACTGACTCAGAACTGTGGATAAAAGTTATGGCGGCGTAGTTTGATAAAGTTTAAGCAAATGTTTCTCTTTTTTACCCGTTGGAGGCCGTTTTGTGGTTATTTTAAGACGGGGTAGACCGCAGAAGAACTAACTTGGGGCGACAAATACGTTGAAAGATGATCTATCTCCGGCATGGGGCGGGATAGCGCAGTGGTTCACGTTTTCGGCTTCGGATCAGGAGGTCCTTGTTGCGAAATCATCCATTGGCTCGGAAACTTTGTCTGTAGTAGAAAACTGTTCTACACGCAGTCAGGTTTGGGTGCAACGCTACACTGAATTTCAGCGCAGTATCACTCATGGTTCGCTAGTTCCAGCCGATTCTCGCAGGTTTCGCTGCAATAGCATAGCCACAATGGTGTTGCGGGCTTTCTCACTGCAATAATACTAACAGCTGCAATATAAGTGAAATACTCTTGATTGCGGCGACAACACCAAGATAGCCTCACCTCACCTATCTCCTGCACTTGTCAGTTTTAAAATACGATGTGAACAAATGAAATATTCGAAAGTGAAATATCATACACGTTTGATAAAAACAACTAAGGTGTGTATTTTCTATGGACTTGGTGCCTCAGTTAATGTTGAATTTGTTAAACGTTGACTCAAATTTGAGAAACAAGGAATATTTCGGGTATCCGACATTGGCCTTAGCTGCTCTTGCTGTACGTGTATCCCGCTGAAGTTTACAAGCGGGGTCGTACAAGCTAGATCACAATACATACATACACTCTCACAAAAAAGAAACGCATAACTGAAATGTGTTTTTCAAAGTGGACTAATTTAATTATTAAGGCTTAAAATCAATACAGATGTTATTGGTAACTGTTATTATAGTCTTTAAAATATATCATTGTACACGAACACACCATTTGGTGAATTGTCGCCAAAATACGACACCTTGAATTTAAACTGTGAAAAGGTGCATGGATAAAAATCTGTAAGCATGCTGCACGTGCAAATACGGGTATTAAAGCTCAACACCAGTGGGTATATAAACCTGGGTGTCTCGTTGCGAATCATTAAGGATTCAGCCATAAGGCTGAATCCTTATTGTTATTGGCGTGTTTATTTTTTTTTTTTTTTTTTTTATTATTATTATTATTCCACGATTTTTGTGTACAACTTTCAGCCAAAACGGCTGATGCTATCAAAGCCAAATTTCACAGGCTGGTAGACCTTGTTGAGGAATGGCCACAATAAGCTTTTTGGACAATTCGGCCCATACGTTAAAGGTCCAGTTCGATTCCAAAATCGAAAATTTAACATTGATTTTTTTTTCAAAATGCACTTAGAGACTTGAATTTTTTTTTAAAAGATGCGCAATCAAAAATGCTGCAAAAAACGAAATCATGACAAATTCGTAGGTTACGTGGTTTGGCCGCCATCTTGCTTTTAGTGCATTTTTTACCATTTCTGACCCCACCCATCTTTGAAAATCTTCTTCTCTGAAGATACTTGCACTAGAGAGCTGAAATTTATACTCAATGTAGCTGAAGCATTGTAGTTCTGAATTTGACTTCTACAAAGTCCTAAGTACAATACTTTTCTTGCTGTGATTTTTCAAAGTTGACCAAAATCTAAAAATCGCAAACTTCAAGGGCAGATAACTCAAAAACCAGACCATAGAATTTTATGATTTTTGCATGAGAGTTAGACATTGGCAAGATCTTTAAGATAAAAGAATAAAATCGCTCGCGAACAGTCATTTCCGGTCAGGGTCAGAGGTCAAACTTTCCATTTTTGACATGTGGTGTTTTGGTGGGTATGTTTAACGTATCGTAACGCATCAACGACGTACGCTAACGGCTAGTTCTATACATCATATGAAAGCCAAAAGTCTATAGATTTTTTTTAAATTTGACAGTAAATTCCTATATTTGTTTTACATTGAGTTACGGCCCTTTGAATATTGTCAATTCTGCTTTCATTTTGAATGCGTACGATTTGGTATGTTAAAAAAAACGTTACTCATCATTGACAGACGACAAATCATTGCTCCATATATCATTCGAAAGACACAAGAATACAGGATCTTTTAAAGATGAATAATACATTCAGTTACTACATATACATTGAGTTATGGACCTCTGAATATCATCAATACTGCATGCGTTTTGAATGCATTTGATAACTGTATGTTTGCAAAATGCGTTCATCATCAACAAAAGATTATTTCCCAGAAGCTTTTGACTGAAATAATTACCTTTGTGAATTACATTAACACCATAAAGCGCTGAATCCGTTTGTCGTCGCTTGCGACTATATTTTTCTGTTATTATTTTTATGCGAACACAAATATGCCAAAACTGAATGAAGACCGACGAAATCAAGCCATCGGACGCCTGGAAGCTGGAGAAAGTCAGTTATCAGTTGCCAGGGACTTAAATGTTAGTCAGAGTACAATTTCCCGCCTCTGTCACCGTTATAGACTACACAACTCAAAGAGAGATCGACCCAGATCTGGACGACCAAGGGCGACAACTCCAGCGCAGGACCGCTTCATTCGGGTGTTCCATCTTCGAAACAGGACTGTCACTGCAACATATACGGCCAACCACGTTCCTGGACTACGTAGAGTCTCAGCGCAGACCATCATAAATCGGCTTCGAGAGCATGGGATACGTCCAAGACGGCCACATACAGCGCCTGCCCTGCTTCGTCATCACCGCCGTGCCCGCCTGCAATGGTGCAGAAACGTTAGACGATGGACTCTAGTGAACTGGCGAAGAATATGGTTCAGTGACGAGTCACGGTTCATGCTTTTCCGCCATGATGGTAGGACGCGTGTTTACCGACGGAGAAATGAACGTTATACACGACACTGCATCCTTCCACTTGACAGATACGGCGGAGGAAGCGTCATGATGTGGGCAGGCATATCCATGAATGCTTGGACGAATCTGGTGCGTGTACAGGGAAATTTGACAGCTGTGCGCTACCGTGACGAAATTCTCCAACATCACCTTCTTCCCGCCATTGACGTCAGAAGGGAGATTTTTCAGCAGGATAACGCTAGGCCGCACACTGCACGTCTCACCACCGACTATCTCACCAGTAACAACGTGAATGTGCTGCCATGGCCATCGAAATCGCCAGATCTCAACCCCATTGAGCATGTATGGGATCTCCTTGACAGACGTGTACGACGTCGACAGCCTGAACCACAGACACTTCAACAGCTGAGTGACGCATTGCAGGATGAGTGGAGAAGGATCCCACAGCGTCAGATTCGTCGACTTATTCAATCTATGCCCAGGCGGTGCCAAGCAGTGATCGATGCGCGTGGTGGTAACACCAGGTACTGACTTTGAAAATGTGTCGTCAGAGACACAGACGTTCACCAGTGCACATCATGACTTTATCTGGTAGTGGGAACATACACCTAACCCTGTGCCAACTTTGGATTTTGAATGTGCATAAGTTTTTATGTAATCGTGAATATTAAAACATGTAAATCAACACTGATTTTTCTGTTATGCGTTTCTTTTTTGGGAGAGTGTACATAGTCTAGATTTCATGACCATTGTTGGTGTGACCATATATTACAGATAACACAATATACATTTGGTACCAATTATTTTTTGATGATGATGATCAATGACTAATATGATAAGTTTAATGCGAGTAATGTTTCCACTCGGTACAAAAAACTTTATTCATAAGGTTATGGATAACATAACTCGCCTCCGTTGTCTGATGGTTCGCTCACTTACCTTGAAACCAACAGATTACAGGTTGGTACCAATGTTACAGATGCAAAGCCAGGCTGATTAAAATCGACTGTGCTTCGAGGAAAAGAACTTCGAGTAGTGTAAAACTATTATCTCTAGTCGGGTTCGAACCTCACCCGAACCTCCTCATCTTTACAGTCTAAAGACACCCCGATTAACCGCAAGCTCATCTTGCCAATTTCAAGGCCGGTGGCAAAAGCTTTTGATATCAGAGCTAAACTGGTGGTGAACCAGCACTTCGCTTGGGTGCTTTCAGACCGTTGTTGAGAGGAAATCCCTTATACATATTTTTTTATTTTGTTTTCTTCGAAACACGGTCGATTTGTGAGAACTTAACCAAATTTCGGAATTCAAAATATCATCGCATCATACTGGGTTTTCACGACAATACCGGATGTTCATTATGAACACCTCGGTACAAACATTCCACAGACAATATGAGTTATGGTGTGTGTTTATCGAAATCAATATATTACTTATCGACATTGTTGTTTGTTTTTTTTCAACATTATGATAATGTAGTTTGAAATTGGCGGTAAATCGTAAGTCATTTTAACGCAACTATACAGTGGACCAAGTTAGAGATTTGCCCATAACTGTAGCCTGGGTTTATTTCACCACTTGAAAATCCAATAATCTTTCTTTATAATCGCAATAGCGACTTTTTTTAACGCTTTGAATAATGAATCATTAAAAAAATAACACACCTGAGATGTCATATTGCTTTTACAATTATCTATATCGGTCAATTACATGTATAAAAGGTTTCAATGACCGAAGTCACTGGGGAATATCAAAAATAGGGATATAATGTGAACAAAATTGAAAAAAACTCCCGAAAGCCCGCAACACTATTGTGTTGAACTTTGTATATGTGAGTAGAAATTTTGAGTAAATGAATCTCAACTCTCAAGAACAGATCATGAAATATTCTTTTTTACAGGGTATTTCTTGTTTTCAAATTTGAGGCAGACTTGATTTCAAGGCAGGCGTTGAATCTGTACTATTACCTATTTTTTTATTCTTATTATTTTGTATGAATTGTGATATTGAAAGGAACACACAAGCGATTGTAAATATTAAAATTGGGTCGCCAGGCGTTTATTTTTCTCAATGAGATATTTAAACAATGCGTCTATTTATATTATTATATATATTTAATTCAGGCGCTTAATTTGGGATTAACAATATTCATGAGTTATCAATATATAAGAATATATACCTAAAATATAAGGTCTTGTACATAAGTTCTCATCAACTTACACAATTACAAAATATGTATATGGTGTTATACATATACGGTGAAATTGACGGTCAAGTGCTTTACCTTTACCCAGCAAATAACAAAAGACAGGCGACTGTTTATTTGAACGAGAACATGGAAAAGAATTACTCCCTCACTTTGATCACTAGCCAGAATAAACATTGATGTTACTTTATCCAAATCGGTGCCGAGTTTTCAGCCTATCGTAAATCCTTGATAAAACGCCTGCTTCGAATAAAAGCACTTTCGCATAACTTCTGAAAAGAAAAGCCGGGTGCTTTGATTTAACGAGTAGTTTGGTACATTTCAAATTATTTCATATATGATGCTGTAAAATATATATGTATGTACACATGTGAGACGGAAATAAATTTTAAATTTTGATTGATACAAATTAGAAGCCCGCGATTAAATAGACACCTATAGCTTATCTGCAAAACTAGAATACTGTCGATAGGTAAGTTCATGCAGATCTATTGCAAGTTAACTTATCAACTTAATAAAACTTAAACTTTTTCCAAAAACTTATTTGACAATTTTGACAAGGCATGCAAAATCAGTCTCATTTTTTTAATGTGACGGCTGGATGTTTTCCTGTAACGATAGTGTATGGAATAGTTTAATGTTAAAAACACTTCGTAGATGCGAACAAAAGGATAAAAAAAAATATATATATCATGGTATTGTAAATATTAGTCCGAGAAATTGGAAAGAATTGATTTCATTAACTATTACAGCTGCCTGCTTGTCTACATACCTGTGTATCTAACATTTGAGTTCAGTCTATAGAAGTGGAGATAAGTTAAAACAATCGTATTATAATAACAGATCAATTTTACCACGCCTTGATATATTAAAAAAAACAAACGAAAGTCGACACAAATGAAAGTCGTATTTCATAAATGTTAAACTCTTTCTCTCTAGAACAATTGAAGGTTTCATGCAAGTGTTCATCATATAAACCTACTTCAGTTGGTCAATATATCTAAAATAGGTTTATAAAATATACACTAAGACAATCATAAGTATTTCTTGATAAATTTTTCTATACCATTGGATAAAGCTAAACAAAATCAATGACGATATTAATTGACATGGGATACACTTGCAATCAGAAAGTTATTGAAACTTTTGTGAGGATAAACTAAAAGTCCCGACCAAAATTCGTCTCATAAAGCTTTCTCCTCTCCGCCCATTTTCTGTGTAACTGTACTTTCGCAAGTCAATAAAGAAAAATAGCATCAAGAGCAAAACTTCAGACTAAATTATTTTTGAAAGTTAATCAAAGCTGCTAACTTAAATGAAATTAACAAAACTGAAGAGCGACATTACATCAGAGATTCTCTTATATCTATCTTATCATTTCATTACTTCCTCAACTGGCTTTCACGCCTGAAACTTCAGATAATATACCAAAGTACAAAAAGGGTAATAGTGTCAGCTAAGCGACAAAATAAAGGTTGATCGAATACTGGACGCGAGAAAGTAACGTTTGCTTGGAAAGTTTTTAAAAACCGTGTCGATGTGTCGAAAGCCTGTCATTAATTTCTAGTAATACATATCTTTGAACAAAAAATTACGCATAGACCGAGAGACAATTGACTCACGTGATATTCGCGAAAAAATCATGAAGTCCACAATATGATTTATAAGCCAAATTAGATAGGTCGATATTTTGTATAATTGATACAAATATCGAACAAACGTATATTTACAGTTTAAGATTCTAGATTTATAAAAATTGTAATAGGTTTGCGATCACCTCAAAATCCTACTATAGTTCTGCTTACAAATTAATAATACAATATACTCCGCTGGTACACCGTAAGTTTTTAAGTTTACATAACCACAGGCATAATATTTCACTATTTTCTTCGGAATATATGAATGTCTCTTTACAATAGTGTATAGTGCGTCAAAGGTCGCTACTGTAGTATTAGTTTGGTAATGAAAGCCGTTTTTGAATGCCACTTTTGATGGGCCGCTTAGAGTTATCTTGCAAAATCCGGTGAATACATGACCGGTCACACGCCAATTTTGTGACGTCATAAACATAATCATTGCCCTGTGATTTATACATCTATCGTAACAATAAGAAACAAGATGTGTTTGTGAAACACGAATGCCCCCGGATGCATCTCGCTGTGTCAAGGTCAAGGTCACAAGGTCAAATGTCATGGTGTCATCTGAAAGGTCTCATCACAAGGGATCCATATGTCAAGTATCAAAGACCTATAGCTCTGACCAATCAAAAGTTATGACCAAGGTTAAAGTTTTTGTGGACAAACGGACAGACGGACGGACGGACAGACGGACAGGTGAAAAACAATATACCCCCGGAATCTCCGATTCGGGGACATAAAAAAACCCCAATAAGAAACGATTTTCAGGAATGTTTTCCACTCAGTTAGATTTATCATTTTACGATGTAACACTGTTATAAGCGTTTGGTGTAAAATGATATCCACGTCAATGGGAATTAAACAATTATTTAAGGCGGTATTTCCGTTGAAATAATGATGCGCCACAGTATGTTTATTACGCCACACCCGCTCGAGTTTCAAGGCCGCTATCTCAGGTACCCCTACACAGCTGATAATTACGCTGTTTTAATAATAAGCAAATTTAAGGTGTTTAATGGACAAAATCAAGACCAGTTCTTATTTTCTTGACAAATGTTTGAATGGAAATCGAGAAGTGATAGAGTCGAGGTTACCAGTTGTTAAAATGTACATCGATATATCCGTTTTTCCCTCATCCTTTCGATTCCTTTCTCCCTGATCTATCTAATTTTTTTTTATGGTTAAGAGCCACTGTTTAATAACTGCCTTCAGACCTCTGCACATTCCGTACGCTGGCTTATTGATGTGGTATATTAACTATCAAAATGACCTATTTTCTTCATGGCATAATTTAATTCATATTTATTTAATATTATTGTTTATCTTTCTTTACTTTCTTTCAGCTTTAGTATCACTATTCACCAGAACGTAAGTTATTGCACTAATATTCAATTGACGTAAGCGTGACGTTGCCCGCGGTCAAGGGCAGATAACTCCCAATGTCAAAACTGAAATTGTCATTTAAAAAACACAGTTTTTATTAATATCTAAAATTGAATAGACTATATATAAATGAATGTTTTGTTATATTTGGAACTGTAGTGTCGGCTTTCCGCTGTCGGCTGTACGAAAAGACTATACACAAAAGTATTGTCATATATAGAGCTGTATCGGGTCGTCGGCTGTCGGCTGTCGGCCACTTGCTCAGACTATACACAACAAATATATTTCTATATATAGAATTGTATCGTCGGCTGTCGGCTGTCGGCCACATGCTCAGACTATACAAAACAAATATATTTCTATTTAAAGAATGGTATCGTCGGCTGTCGGCTGTCGGTCACTTGCCCAGACTACACCAACAAATAACTTTATATATAAAATAAATTTTCATAGTCAATGTACATTTTGGAATATATGTGGGAATGTAACGATATATTTAAAGTGTATATGATGTTTATTTTATTAAATAGCAAATGCATACACTGTACATACATAATTAACCTTTGTAGGTTTTATTTCAATAAACATATGTACACAATCCTTGAAAATTTCGTGTCGTCTTACATGAAGTTCTTGCCTGATGGGCTAACAAAATCTAACTATTCTAAGAGTATGTCTTTCCAAAACACATTTGCTGTAGCAGGAATTACTTTATTGTGTATGTTGATACTCTCTGACAGTAGGAACGTAGTTGTTGGTTGCAATTGAATGTTAAAGAGGGATGTCCCTTATGAGTTGTTTCCATTTATTCTTTTAATCCATTGTAATTTTTGTGATGATATGATCTCCCTTATATTTGGAGCTTTTATCCCCATGTTTGGCTTTTAACATCATTAAATCTCTGTTAAACTTAATTGTTATGTTTGTCCATAAGAAATTTAAACATTATCCTGTTGTCGTTCAAATACACTTTTTCTATTTTGTAAGGATGACAATAGATGGTTAAGTTGATTTGATTTAGTAAAGTATTTCTTCAAAATGGGGTCATGGTACAAGTTAACCAAATTATCATTTGCCTTTCAATCTGAGAACCCAACGCTGGTCAGAGGAGTCAGAATAATGGAAAGGTTAGACAGACCTCGGGTGACAATAAACATATTATAAGCATAATGTGGGTAACAAATATGTGCTGTGTGATAATGATCTTCGAAACGTCCATGGACTATTAGATTGACAAACGCCTGTCAGTACTAGCGCCAAAATCAACTCCTTCGGGGAGTGTCATTTAAGTTGCCTTATTTGCATTTTCTATGGTTTTTATTTTATTGTAAATTATCTGTTCATAGTATCTGTATTATTATGTTTGGATGTTGTGTGTTAAAGTGTATGTGAATGTATGTTGATCACTGTATTAATTATTAATTATATCAATGGTTTATTCTTTTTATAGTATAAATTGTAATGGCTTGTTGGATAATCCCAACAAGCTAAAACTCTTAGCCCATAATTTTCATTTCAATTGTATTGATTTTCTTTTTCTGCAAGAAACTCATATTGATAATATCAAATTAGCTAAATTTTATGGTTCCATATTTCAGGGGAAGGCCTTTTGGTCATTTGGCACTAATTTTAGTTGTGGGTCGGGTATCATAGTATCTGATAGGCTAAATTATAATGTTGATTCCTTTCGTTTTGATTGCGATGGTCGAGTAGTAATTTTAGATTTAAATGTTAATGGGGTTACCCGGGTTAGGATTGGGCTTATTAATATTTATGCTCCCAATAATCCCTCTGAGAGGGTAGCTTTCTTTAAATCCATCGCTTTACATTTAGTTACTAATAGGATTATATTTTTTTTGGGGGGGGACTATAATTGTGTTTGTAATTTAAAGTTAGATAAGATAGGTGGTAATGTAAATAAGAAGCAGTTGGGAGCAGATATTATCAAACAATGGGTTTCTGATTTTTCTCTTTCTGACATTTTCCGTTCTTTATTTCCAGATTCGGTGGAGGTGTCTTGGCGTAACTCTATGGGTGTTGGTGCTCGGCTTGACCGGTTCTATTTCTCTTCTTCGGTGGTGGAGTCTGTCATCGCAGCTGGTATTTCTCCCTGTTCTTTTTCTGACCATGACTATGTCTTTGTTAAACTCAGGGATTTAGCAGGCATAGATTTTGGGCCTGGCTATTGGAAGTGTAAGAATAGTCTTTTTGATTCGGCTTTTAATGTCTGTTTTAATGATTTCTGTCGTAATCATATTCCTTCTTTGAATGTTATAACTTTGGAATGGTGGGATACTTTTAAATTAAAAATTCTAAATTTATTAAAATCTATTTCAAAAGCACATAAAATGGCCCTTGTATCCCACCGTAAAGACCTCGAGTCTGATTATCCTAAACTATGCAGTGCTGAATCCTTAAATCTTGGACTTTTTTCTGATCAAATTTTGGAATTAAAGAAGCAACTTCATGATATCGAAATTTTTGCAGTTCAAGGTCATTTTATTCGATCTAAAGCTAATGACCTTGAACTTGGTGAGACACCTTCCAGTTATTTTCTTCGCAAGGAAGCTAGGAGAGGGCAGCAAAAATCCATTCCAAAATTTAATGACGACTTTGGCAACACTTTTTACACCTCTCCTGATATCATGGGCATTTTTCGAAATTATTATTCCAAAATATTTACTGCAGAGCCCATTGATGAACACTTTAGTAATCTACATCACAAATTTGTGGATAATATTCCAAAATCAGTTAATTTTCGTCTCATCTATAACTCTCTCCCTCTGGGCTATAAACTTTTCGCCCGTCATATGGCTGTCTCTCCTAACTGTGTTTTCTGTCGCTCTGCAGTAGAGAACTCTGATCATCTCTTTCTCTACTGTCCTTGTGTGAATGAGTTGTGGTCGGTTGTCTTCCAGTGGTTAAATACTCTATCTAACGGCCTTGTTGCCAAATCCAGTGAAATTATTCGTTTTGGGCTTGTCCCTCAATTTCCAAATTCTTGTAATTATGCTGTTTGTGTATATCTCCTCTCTTTGGCAACATATTCCATTTGGCTTACTCGTAACTTAAACAAATTTGAACACAAACAGCTGACTGGAGATGACATTGTCTTACGTTTTAAATGTTTCCTCAAAACACGTATTAGGGTTGACTTTTTTCGTCTATCTTCGTCTATGTTTTCTGACCATTGGCTATCCACTAACTGTTTCTGTAAATTACATGCTAATAAACTCAGCTTTTTATTCTAACCAGCAAAATCCTTGCATTAATGTTTGTGTATTTTTTCATGCTTTATCATATTTACGTACTGTGTACATATCTTACTATATTTTAACGTATTGCATACGTTTTATTATACATATACCATCATATTTTTAACCCTGTATAAATACTGCTTTTTATGTTAGTAACGTACTGTGTGCGTTTACTTCCTGTTTTATTCATGTGTATATGCTTTTAATAACACATGTATTATGAATATTCTATTCCTATAAACGTATTGCATACGTTTATGTTTGTAAATATATGTATATATGGCTTTGTATATATGTTTGATGCGCACTGGTAGTGCCAAACTTTGTATATATGTTTTATCTTAATGTTTTATGTGAACTTGTAGTGCCCTGATTTGTAAATATGTTGCCGCAGTCTATCTTTATGTCCTTATCTTATTCCTTCTCTCCTCTATCTTGAATTTATTTCCTCTTTATTTCTGAATTGTATAGGGCCACTACCTCTTCCAACTGTGATACGTTCTTTTACTCCTGAGGTAGTGGCCAAACCCCTGCTGTCCAAATTTGCATATACTTCAACTTCTGTAATATATTCTTATCAAAACGAAAAAAGTATCTGTTCTTATCGCTTCTCGGCCTTTTGGCTAAGATCAAAGTGTAGTATCTGTTCTTATCTATCGATACAGCTTATCTTAGTCACTGTCCGAGAGGCGAGACCTCTTTGAGTTTCAGATCTACGCGAGGCAACCCTACATTTATGTAGGGCGAGTCCTTCAGTGGCTCCACGTTTTTCCTGCATACGGCGCTTGTTGGATTGGGTGCAGCCGGAGCTACAGCATGGCTCTTCACCATGCTAAGCCGGAGCCGCCCATCCCCGAGGCCTACCTGGACCTTGACAGGGCTGAAGCGACGGTGAGAATTGATGTGACCGGTAGGAATCTCTACAGAGAGGATGTGGTTAGGTTGTTGGTGAATTGTGGGGTGACACTTAGTGACATTACGTCTTTGTGAAAAGGGGAGAGAAACAATGTCTACTTCGTAACATTTTAGCATAGGGTTAATGCTACCCTCCTTGTGAGCACTGGCTCAGTAACTTTTGATGGTTCTGTATTCACTTTCGCCTCGTATCAAGTTTTAACCCTTCGTATCCACTGGATACATGATGTAGTTAGAGACTCTTTTATAGCCAAATACTTCACGCCCTAAAAACCTATTTACATCTTCTTCTCCAGAACCATAAGGCCTAGAAAGCTGAAACTTTGTGTACAGACTCCTTGACTAGTGAGGATTAAAAATTGTAGCTTTGGTGGCCCTGTGACCCCTAATAAGGGCCACAGGGGCCACGCCCTAAAAACCTATTTACATCTTCTTCTCCAGAACCATAAGGCCTAGAAAGCTGAAACTTTGTGTACATACTCCTTGACTAGTGAGGATTAAAAATATGACCCCTAATAAGGGCCACAGGGGCCATACCCTAAAAACCTAGTTTCATCTTCTCCAAAAGCACACATAAAGCATAAAGCCTAGAAAGCTGAAACTTTGTAGCTTTGGTGGCCCTTTGACCCTTATTAAGGGCCAGAGGGACCACTCTCTTAAAATCTGTTTTCATCTCCTTCTCCAGAAGCAATAGGCCCAGAAAGCTGAAACCATGTGAATATACTCTTTGACTAGTGAGGATTATGATTTATAGCTTTTGTGGCCCTGTGGCCCCTAAAAAGGGCCTCAGGGGTCACACTCTTTAACCTAATTTCATCTTTTTCTCAAGAAGCATAAGGCCTAGAAAGCTGAAACTTTGTGTGCAAACTCCTAAGTTAGATAAGGAGGAATCCAAATTGTACATTTGGTGACCCTGTGGTCCAAAGTAAGGGAGGAACCTAAATCAAAATTGATATGAAGCCTGATGAGCTAGAGAGCCACTGGCTCTATTTTTATTACACTTATACAATTGTCACCTCTCATTTATGCCTTTCTCTTCCCATCTTTCTCTCTCTATTCCTTCCTCTTTAGTTTTCAATATGTCAGGGTCACTACCCCAACCCACTGTGATATTCTCTTTCAGGGGTAGTGACCAAACACCTGCTGTCCAAATTTGTACCGGGATTTTTGTTTCATTCCGTATTTTTATTGAATAAAGAATTATTAAAGTAAAAAAAAAAAAAAGTATCTGTTCTTATCAGCTTAATATCTGATACGTCTTCTATATGAAGACATCGATATTAAACTGATTTTTAGAACGGGATGAGGTGCCACGGGGCTTGCTCCGCCCTCATCACGGGTTGACCCGGTATTGCAGTACCTCCGGGACCAACCCACCTCATATTCAAATCAAAAATTAGAAATCTTTACTCTATTCCTTTTCGGACAGGGTCTTTAAGAGTCGCTGTACGGCGTATTTAAATGAAAATAAGTTCACTCTGCATTACTCTTATTTGTAACGTCATGCAACTTTCGCGGCCCTCTCACGTGTAAACTACGGCCGAAATCGGTGCCGTAACCTTTCATTGTTAACTTTGACGTAACAGACGAATCCAGTACCTACGTCATAGACAGAAGAAGGGTCTGACGTGCTTTGAGTTAGCACATAGAAAACGCTGATTTCGGCGAAAATAAGCGCTGCCGGGCCCTAAAAACGATTGGAAAGGTTAGTTCACATCTTTTCGGCGAAAATAAGCGCTGCCGGGCCCTAAAAACGATTGAAAAGGTTAGTTTACATCTTTGTCTAGGTGCCGCAATGTTTTTATGTGCAAATTAATTTTATAAATTTATTTAATGAGCGTTTTAATTTTCGCTATATTGCTAACCCTTGCCGACTTAGGGAAATCGCCGCCGTTGCCTTTCTTTTATATTTTCACTATATGCAGACATTTTAATACATGACCTATTGTTTCACATTTATCACAGGACTATATTCTTTATGTTTTCGCTAAATTTTTTTATATTTTGATTGTTAAAAGCCTATTTTTTAGACAATTTACGCACTGTAAGTTTTGCATTTGTTTTTAAAAGTTGCTGCGGCGGCAGGTTCACTGTTAGATTAGTGTCGGCAGTGACGGCGGCCCTAAGTCGGGTCCTACTATGTATGAAATACGTATTGGATACATGTCGGACGTTGTACCTACGTTGCGATTGAGATGGAATAGAATTTAGGAAATGACAGTAGGTTTTTGCTACATAGGCAAAGAAGTTAAGTATTGTAAATAAATTTGAAAACACCAAATTGCATGTGTAAAGGCGTGCGTTGGGCGTTTGTTTTGGGGATGTTTCTAGGGTATTTTGGCAATTAAAATTTTTGGAAAAATGTGTAAGTGTGTATGCAAAGTAGCAGCCGGCGTTTATGGTCAGCGGGTCGGCATTGAAAGGCCGGAACGGCCACGAATCGGTATCGCTTCTCGGCCTTTTGGCTTAGATCATACCGGACGAGACTGCGACTTTGAGATTGCTAATAAAAAATTTCTTTCAGATCTACGAACAGTATTCTTTGTTTTTACATTGATGTGTCCTTAAGTGGCTCTGTTCCTTCCAGTGCAGCTGACCTCCTGACCCACTTTCGAGCCAGGGCACCGTTCGACCATCGCAGCATGGCCCTGGCGCACGCTCTGCAGGAGCCGGCCATCCCGGAGCGATATATCAACTTAGACAAGGCTGAGTGCACGGTACGAATCCAGGCAACTGGTAAGAATGTATTCCGTGAAGACACGTATCGTCTCCTTGTAGAATGTGGTTTAGAACTTACGGCCGTAGGGTCCATCTGGAAAGGTGACCGCAACAACGTATCGTTTGTGACATTTAATACTAGACATGATGCTCAACTGCTGCAGCGAACAGGTACAGTACTTTTCGATGGGTTAATGTATAACTTTTCTGCTTATCAAGTTCAAACTGTTAATCTAAGAGTGCACTGGGTGCACGACACAATCAGGAACTCCTTCTTATCTGCTTTCCTTTCTTCTCAAAGTATGGTAAAGTTATCGATGTAAGAAGTGAGGTCGAGACTGTTGACGGAGTTGAAATCGGCACAGGTGTAAGAGTTGTAACACTAGAACTTAGTGAGAGGAGAACAAGCGTACTACCGTACATAGTGAACTTTGGGGGTCAGCCCATGATGATCACGAACCCAGGCCGTCTCCCAATCTGCTTCTCATGCTGGAAGGTAGGACACAGACGTCAAGAATGTCCCGACAAAGTAAGAGGTAGGGCTCAACAAGTTGCACCCGCTCCACCTACACAGCCCGTCCCTCCCCGAGACCCAGTACTGGCCCTCCCTGGGGACGATCTGACCGAGGGGGATTTTCCCGTCCTTGGGGCCGCCCATAGGGACCCTGTCCCATCCACCTCGTAGGAGGAGGATGGGAACGAGGGACCCAATGATTGGAGTGACCCCACAGGAAAGGATACCCTGGATGAGACCGTGGAAGAGTCCGGGGGGGGGGGGACATGATAGTTGACACCCAGGCAACAGATTTGGCTATGCTAAAGATCAGGACCCAGGACCTAGTCAACACGATCCCTGACACCCTCGATAACTATGATCTCACCTACCCCCGAGTTCCCAGTAACTCCCACGCCCCCTTCAGGGAAAAGATCTCGTAAAGACAAACATGAGGAATCCCAAGGGAAGAAGCACAGACCGAGGTCCTACGCCCGGTCCCGCTCCACAGCGCGAAGTGGGATCACTATTATGAGATAATCCCCTTAACTACCCCCTCCCTACACAGTTTCAGCTTTCTAGGTCTTATGGTTCTGGAGAAGATGAAAATAGATTTTTAGGACGTGGCCCCTGTGGCCCTTATTAGGGGTCACAGGGATACCAAAGGTACAATTTATAATCCCCACTAGCCAAGGAGTCCGTACACAAAATTTCAGCTTTCTAGGCCTTATGGTTCTGGAGAAGAAGTCGAAATTCCACAAAGTTTACGGATGGACGGACGGACGCCGGACACCATGGCATGCCATGCGCCCATCGGGCCTAACAGGCCAGATGAGCTAAAAAAAATATAAAAAATATCTGTTCTTCAGCTGCTGTGGTGAGAAACTTTTTCAGTGATCTTTGTGCTTTATGTGACTTGTTGGTGACTTTTTGTGCTTTACCTTTGATTTAAACATATTTTATTCATACAAAAAGGATTGGTAAACAAGCCATGAGGCTTATGTAAATACCTCTCCCATACATAAGTATACATAAACAATTCACGATAGGATAGAAAGGACATACCTCTACATGAAACAATAATTATATCTATGACAAACATATAGAGGAATATAATAAAATTGTTACTCACTGAATTAATAACTACAATTCTGATTTCTCTCAGGCCGGACAATCGCGAGCAAAGAAAGAAAGAATATAAAATAACTTTGAATAACGTCTTATGTGTTGTCAAATCTTTTTGAATGAGTTATAAAAGAAATGAACAGATTCTAGTAATTTCTGATTTATTTCTTTACCTTCAGCTGCATTACCAAAAAATACACTTTTTATGTTAAAACCTTTCTCATAAAAACAAGATGTGTTTGTGAAACACGAATGCCCCCGGATGCATATGTCAAGTATCAAAGACCTAGCTCCGACCAATCAAAAGTTATGACCAAGGTTAAAGTTTTTGTGGACAAACGGACAGACAGACGGACAGACGGACAGGTGAAAAACAATATACCCCCGGAATCTCCGATTCGGGGGCATAATAACAATTAGATCTCAAAACCAAATAGTTAGGACAGGTAAAAAATAGAGCCATTGGCTCTGTAGCTCATCAGGCTTCATCATCAATTATGCTGTAGAGTGTGGCCAATGTGATTCCCCCTTTGTAGAGGCCACAGGGTCACCAACAAATTAAGTATGTAGGCGACAAGTTTCAGTTTTATTTAATCATCACTAGTCAAGGAGTCTGTACACAAAGTTTCAGCTTTCTAGGCCTTATGGTTCTGGAGAAGAAGATGAAAATAGGTTTTTAGGGCCTGGCCCCTATGGCCCTTATAGGGGTCACAGGGCCACCAAAGCTACAATTTATAAACTTCACTAGCCATGGAGTCGGTACACAAAGTTTCAGCTTTCTAGGCATTATGGTTCTGGAGAAGAAGATGAAAATAGGTTTTTAGGGTGTGGCCCCTGGGGCCCTTATTAGGGGTCACAGGGCCACCAAAGCTACAATTTATAATCATCACTAGCCAAGGAGTCTGTACACAAAGTTTCAGCTTTCTAGGCATTATGGTTCTGGAGAAGAAGATGAAAATAGGTTTTTAAGGAGTGGCCCCTGGGGCCCTTATTAGGGGTCACAGGGCCACCAAAGCTACAATTTATAATCCTCAATAGCCAAGGAGTCTGTACACAAAGTTTCAGCTTTCTAGACATAATGGTTCTGGAGAAGAAGATGAAAATAGGTTTTTAGGGCGTGGCCCCTGGGGCCCTTATTAGGGGTCACAGGGCCACCAAAGCTACAATTTATAATCCTCACTAGCCAAGGAGTCTGT
Source organism: Steromphala cineraria (assembly GCA_916613615.1). Lineage (NCBI taxonomy): Eukaryota > Metazoa > Mollusca > Gastropoda > Trochida > Trochidae > Steromphala > Steromphala cineraria. The sequence continues at coordinate 9,608,218 of OU744735.1, forward strand.
ACACAAAGTTTCAGCTTTCCAGGCCTTATGGTTCTGGAGAAGAAGTCGAAATTCCACAAAGTTTACGGACGGATGGACGGATGGACGGACGGACGGACGGACGCCGGACACCATGCAATGCCATAAGCCCATCGGGCCTTACAGGCCAGATGAGCTAAAAAGTAATGAAATGCATCTTCGTTTGTGTGACCACATGAGCAAGCGGGTGTGTCGTATACAAATCTTCTGTATTTGTCGGTATTTAGATCGCTAAAACCAAGTCGTAGGCGAGAGTGTAAGATTTGTGAGAGTCGGGGTCCAAAGTGAGATCAAAATGAATATTGGAGGATAGTTCCTTGTGTAATTGGTGTTTGAAATCGCGTACAGACTCTGCATTCTTAGTCTGCTCATTCCAAAGTCCGGTTGTATCTGGAATAAAGGGATTAGCATATGATTTAAGCGTTTTACAGCGTGTGATTTGAAGGTCGGACTGATTTCTAAGATTATAATTTGACGTGAGGCGGACCTTTATCCAGGTCTACGAGTGGCAACCCCTTTTTAAGGGACGTGGCTTCGGCCTCCACTCCTCTCAGGATGTCCTTTGTAGCAGCATTGGAGGCGGGAGCGATCCCTGACAGATATTACAAGCAGGACGTAGCCAGGAGGACCCTCAAATTCGTGACTAAAAGCAGAGGACTTTCTAAGGATGCCCTCTTGAAGGCCCTTTTTCGCTTAAACATGTGGAAGGCTTTTACTATGTCACATTTAAGAGTCAAGTGTATTGTGACTTGTTCAACCAAGTCGGGACTTTGAATTTTGATTAATTTTCACTAACTGTGTTGCATTACGAAAGGCAGGTCATTCCTTTCCGTATCCATTGGTTGGAATTAGATGTCAGTAATGAATTGCTAAGTGACTTTTTTAAACAATTTGGCAATGTCATGGACGTTTCTTTCATGGAGGAAGAAATCTGTGGTGTGAGAATGAAAACAGGGGTGAGACAGGTAACTTTAGAGCTAAATGAAAGGGCAAAAGATACTATTCAATGCTCTAAAGACGTCATCTTGATTGTATTGACATGACAATCACAACAGACATGAAGTGAAAATGCTTACAAGACAGCCAACTACGTCATCTCGATTACATGATTTGACAATTACAATAAATACAATACTAAAACTGCTCTCAAAACAGCCATTTGGCTACGTCATCTTGATTGCAGGACATGCCAATGATAGATGCAGGACATGACAATGAAAACAAACATAAAGTGAAAACCGTTTCCAAGACAGCCACTTGGCCGACTCAAGGCAACATATGCCTGTCCAGGGGTTCCAATGCCATCAAACGAAACACGGCATTGTCAAATGTCAACCCCCGAGTCTTGAGGACGGACAGTGCATGCCCAAGCAAGCTTCAGTGGAAACGGATGCCTCATGCCAGACCCGTTTTAGCAGATTCCTCTTGCCTGCCAATGGGTGTGCTTGATGTTAGCACATTTGGAGGAAATTGAGTAGTTTTCCACAAGCTCCCGCCTACTTTAGAGTCGTCAAATGATACAAAAATCATCTCGACCTTGTCTGCATTAACAACTGAGCCGAAAACTCCATTGACAAGGCCATCAGCTGTATCGATGTTTCTTGTCAGCATAACTCTGGCACCAACTCCAACATGAAAAGTTCTTAGGAAGGCAAAGGATCCACATTTCGATTTCCTTACTGAGACACCAGTTTGCTTTTGTTTCAAAACATCTTCAGCTTCAATCGTTTTAACATCAGCACATGTTTCATGTAGTTTATGGACGTTAAATGCATCCACATGACAGTTCCTTGAGAATATGTGGATGCAATCGCGTTCCTCTCCTGTTTCACGACTTTGAAGAGTTGTTATGTCTCGAGGGTTCAATGGAGCTTTACGAAACCTTACTCGAAGTCGATTCAGGGTTTCAGCAAATTCCTGGTTCTTTTGCCTCATAATTCTAGATAATTCGGCCTTAACAAAGTAATCAATGAAATAATCAATTCCGAGTTTTTCAGAAAACAAAGGTTTCCCTTTAACAGGTGGTTATCGCTAAAAGTCGCCCACAGCCAGAACAGATATATTTCCAAATGGTACATCTTCAGATGATTGCTTAATTTGCCTCAAACGACCATGGATATAAGTCAGTAATTTGTGGTCGACCATGGAAATTTCAATGATCACCAACTGCAAGCTCCAAAATTTGCATCGAAGAGTATTGACTTTATCTTCACTCAGCGGAACATATGGTAAAAATGCATCAATACCAATGAAAAATGTACTATGAACAGTTTGAGCATTGATGTTAAATGCAACTACTCCAGTTGGTGCAGCCAGCAAAACAGGGATGTCATCTGGATTCTCGCGAATTGTGGCAAGCAGTCTGCTAAATTCATAATTGATAGCTTTAATCAGAAGCGACTTTCCAGTTCCTCCAGGACCATGCAGGCACAAGTGAAATGACTTAGGTTCATGTCCGTTGCGTTTCTGAAGGGCCCATTGTCTGACCCTGAAAAATATTTCTCTTCAAAGGTTCTCAGCGAGTGAGTGAGTTGGGGTTAATATCGGGGCAATGAAGAAATTCAGATACATTACAGAGAGTATTTGCCAGTAAAATTTTAAGCTATTCAAAGGTTCTCAGCAAAAGAGCAAGTTGGGGTTGATTTCAAGAATAGTTTAGTTGTTCAACGTTCCATCTAAAGCTAAGCAGACAGGTCGGGAGAGGACAAGAAAGAATGAGGCAAATGACGGAGACGCTCAATGAGAAATATGAAGCATGTTTATACGGACTAAAATTTGGTCAGACTTCTGTGCTCCCGACCTGTCCAGCTTGGGTGCCCTACCAAGAGCACGCAAGCTCCATTGGCATAGCGCTCGAGGTTCCTAATAATTAACTACATTAAAACAGATTAATATATGAATTATAGACACAGAAACGGACGGATGCTTGAGAGGAACCGCAGGTATATGACACAAGTAAAATAAACTCAGAAAGATTTATGAAAGAAAACACTATAAAACAAACAGGTCACATCATGTTCAAGCTCGAAGTAGTCGACGCTAACAAAGTTAGGTCCTGTGTGTCCACAGGGACATGTATCGCTTAAATACAGCGTTAGAAAGACATACATACTCATAGACCCTGCCCTAATACTATATATAAGGAAAGGGATGTAACGCAATGATCGGACAACACTCAAAGTCAAATTAAAAATCGAAAATATTGTTTTGGAAAACTTCAAGACAACCAATCGAAAGCTAAATGATTTCCCTACAAAACGAGCTATCGACTATTTAAATCCGATCATTATTACAAAAGTTACAGGCGACGACATCTCTAGAATCGCTACCTCAAGAGTTTTACGCCAAAATCCCCACTCACGAAAAACAACCAAAACTTACCTTTTATGGATGTTTATTAATTTAAGAGAAGATGACAACACCTATGTAGTGTTCGATTCGATCGGCAACATCAGTCTGCAGGTGTCAACGATGAGAACAACGTCTATGTATCATTTCTTCGATAGCCAGCAGACATTATTTGTAAATTCGGCGGCTGTCCTGTCAACTTGTCAGCCATTGATGACCTTGACATTCGTTTGACCTGAACAAACCGCAGCAAATATCGAATTGATAGAAAATCACATATTGTATCGTCTCTAAAATTTCACTCTGCACTATTCTTAATTCTTCACGATCTAGATATATTTATCTTGACTTCATTTAATATCTTTGGGTCAAAATATAATTTTATTAGCCTTTTTAAATTATTTCATAATGTTGAAAGCACTATATCGAATTTTAAAAAATTATTGACTTTGTCACAGTTTATTGTTCAACAATAAATTACAAATATTTTTACCAAGTTTAGATATAGAAAATAAATACTCATTATTTTAGATTTATTCATCAATTGTTTAAAGTTTTTTTAAAAACTGATAATTTCAAATTGAACCAGTAAAGTATATATATTATCTGGATTGTTTCTTAAACATAAATATATATCTCAATATAAGAGCATATATTAAAATTGTACATTTAATAAATTAAATTGAAGATGGGAAAATATATTAGAATTACTAAAAAAAGGTATATTATAATTAATAATTATATAAACTTACTTATTTGCTTGGAACAGCCATTTTGCAAAGATATATTTTTACTTTCCTGGTAGTTTATTGTATCCACAGGTAGAGGTTAAGATATAATATTTAATAAAATCCATGAATTAAAATTTTCCATTATAAACCACATACAGGTATATAAATTTACCACCCAAAACATTTCCTTAGAACCTTTGGATTTTTTTCAAAATCTCTTTAATGAGAGTGCATTCTACCGTTCAATTGGTGACAAAATATCGCCACCCCCGAAATGAACAATGTCCATTCCATCATAAAAATTTGACGCTTCCATTATCTTTATATGATGTGGTTAACCATTTTGCACATCTGTCATTGATTATGTGATTCTTTATGATGAATAGAATATTACTAACTTCTCTACTGATATCAAATATATCAACACTTATACTGCTGTAAGAAATATATTCTTAGCAAGCCCTGATTATTTGTAACTTTATAAAATTGTATTGATTTATTTGATATCAGAAGACACTTAGGTGATTTAAGTGTCTTTTGTGAAAATCAGCTTTCCAATCTTCTTCTTGGAGGAAATGCACAAAAAAAAAAGAAATTCAGCAAAAACATCAAAATTAAAACTTCAAATATAATTTTGAAACTGAGTAACATAATATTATTGACTTATAGTCCTAAACCACCATTTCCAATATTCCCAAACCTCATCTTGGTTGTCTATATTAGAGGCAACCCAAGGTTTCCTGGTTGAAAATGTTTAAACGCAAATTATGTTTGTATGTAAAAATGCCAATACATAATTTGTTACAAAATTCAAATCACCAAGGCAAGACACCAACTGTTCACTATGATAATGTGTATCAGTTCTACCTGGATCAAATATAGTAAGTGAGTAAAGCAATTTCATCAGCTAAAAGGTAAAATACTTTACATTAAGCTAAAGTTGTTATTGTGCAGTTGATGTTAACTCCCTTTGTGCTGGACTTCTGCAATGGCAACTGCCTTTTGACTATTAAAAGACCAATCACTCAAAGAACAGTCATGAACATATGTCCCAAAACAAATTTTATTCATTTTATTTTTCAAGCAAAGGTACAGAAACACATGAGCATGACTGATGCAACAGAGCTCAGGTCTGGCACAGTATTTTTGTCAATAATTGCTGTGATACATACAAGAGATCAGATTCCATCACTATTTTTGAGATTATATAAGAAAGAGGTCCAATTTTATGAAAATCAGAGTTGGCAGTAAAGTCTTTATTTCCATAAACAAATGTTTACCTGTAGATTCTACATGTATAGATGTACATCCTGTGCTGTGCAAATAAATTCGTAAATTTCCTAAAATTGAGTTTGGAGCAAAAGAGAACAACACTTCTGTTACCACTCATAGCTAGTGTGGTATTGTAATTAGCAGCCCCGTCTAAGGACGGGGCTGCTATCAGTTTTTGTGAAGTTTCCATCGCCGCCGCCGCCGCCGCCGCCGCCGCCGCCGCCGCCGCGTCCGCCGCCACCGCCGCCGCCGCACTCGTACTACTAGCTATAACTTTTTTCCCCTAAGCTTTCCAGAACTCTTATTCATACCTTACTCCTCATACCTCGGGGGAACGATTTTGACACGTTCACTTTCAAGGTCAAAGGTCAAGGTCACGAGCTATGTATTCACACTAAGAATTCCTTGTAAACGCGATAACTTGAAAAGTTTTTGTGCTATGAAGCTCTAACTTGGTATATATCATCCTTGGAAAAGTAAAAAAATTTGAAAAGGTTTTGGCTACAATCCGTCAAAGGTCAAGGTCACAGCAAGGTCATGACGTAAGCATGTTTTAGCGAAAATGCTTTATTTTAACTATGAACACTTTTAATCAATACATGATTGTTATACTAAAAAAAAAGTGTTCAATGATTGTGTGACCTTGAAGGTCAAAGGTCAAGGTCATGAGATATGAGTTATTACAAAATGCACTAAATTGGGGTATAACTTTATCCCATTTAGCTTTTCAGAACTCATGAACATGTCTAAATGTTAATACTTCCAGGGAATCATTATGACATGTTCACTTTCAAGTTCAAAGGTCAAGGTCACGAGTTATAAAATCACCACAAAATTCTTTGTAAACACGGTAACTTGAAAAGTTTTTGTGCTATGAAGCTCTAACTTGGTATATGTCATCCTTGGAAAAGTAAAAAATTTTGAAAAGGTTTCGGCTACAATCTGTCAAAGGTCAAGGTCACAGCAAGGTCATGACTTAAGCATGGTTTAGCGAAAATGCTTAATTTTAACTATGATCACTTTTAATCAATAAATGATTGTTATACTCAATAAAAAGTGTTCAATTATTGTGTGACCTTGAAGGTCAAAGGTCAAGGTCATGAGATATGAGTTATTGCAATTCCTTGTAAACACAATAACTTGAAAAGTTTTTGTGCTATGAAGTTTAGATTTTGTATATATTATCTCTTGAGAAGTTCAACATTTTCAAAAAGTTTTGGGTACTAACTGTCGAAGGTCAAGGTCACAGCAAGGTCAACATATATGGAGAAAATGGATTAATTGTATTTTTAACACTTTATTTCATTACAATAATGTTATACTCAATGAAATGTGTTCATTGATTGTGTGACCTTGAGTGTCAAAGGTCAAGGTCACGAGAAAATTCCCAATTTGGTGAGGCCTGTAAAAGGGGGAACAGGGTAAGGCGAAACCCAAAGTTCCGGGGCTGCTCTGCTTTTGCGGTATCCCGCAAACGCTAATCTAGTTGACAATGTAATTCCACACTCACCTTTGTTTCACAATTAAGACACACACATGAACCATCTTATTCATTTTTTTACAAAATTCAGATAATTGTCAACAATTTTGCATCCATTTTTCTTTAGAATATGTATATTGGGGAGGTTTAATTTAAAATCTAGATAACATTTGTACAGCATCTCTTACGATTCACAAGCATTGAGAAACAGATTTGTAGTTGTTTCAATGAAGGACAATAGGAGGTGGCATATAAAAATATCATTGCATAGTATTTATGATAATATCATCCCTATCAATTAATATATACATATATATATATAAACACACACACAATTTTTTATCAATACATTGTATTTTGTATTCAACCTTCATCTTCAATCATAAAATATCTCAAGCCCTTCAGTCCAGTAAAATCTTGTTTATGATTAAGTCAGATTAAGTTAAACAAAAAGAAATCAGTTAATCATGGATGAAATACAAAATATGTCAGCCTCTTTTTAAAGAGAGTTTAAATTAAACTTTTGAGACTGGAAGTGCCATTCATAGGAGCTATGTAAGTCATGTATTATTTATCATACTAAAAACTCCTTAATACACAGCTTGAGATCTTTGACGGCTTATAAATGACACCAGTACCACGCATTAACACATAATTGGCAATTGACAATCACAAAAAAAATTACAATCAAGTATTGAATCAAATTGAATTAAGTATTCATAATTGTAGTGTTTTCTTTGTTTATATGCATAGAGCCTTGGGCTCATCAGATATTACTTATCTATTATCTCTAATGATGAAAACCAAGATGTATAGCCTACAAGTTATCCATAATTAAATATACTGTCACATAGTTACTTGTCATTTTCATTGGAGATGGCATGTTGGCAATATTTTAAGACAGTTGGATATTTGATTTTTATAGGAAATTTAACTTTTAAGGTGGGTATCTATTACAACTTGTACAATTTATCATAAACTAAGGTTTCAAAACAAATTATTCATTTCAAAGATCAATCATTCTCCTGGTGCATGCAAGAAGTTAAGATTGTAGCATGTATTCCAGATTTCCATATTGAAATCCAAACAGTAATCCCTCTACCTATTGTTGTACAACTTGGTGCCTTACCATATTATGTAGCAAGAGTCACAAGGAATTCCTAAAAACTAGAAACTAATTTGTACACAACCAATTGTAGCAAATGATATTATATTTCTTTCAATCATTTCTATATTCATATGATTACATCTAATACCATGATGTCCAGCAAAAGATTTTATCAGGATTAAAACCCACAACCCAAGAATTAGGCAACAATGTTCATAAATGGGTAATTTGGTTAGATGCTAGCATTGGCAGATCTAAAAGGGGGTGCGGGATACGCACCCCTTCCAAAAGACTTCCAAATATAGATTTAAACAATCAATCAAAAGTTGCGCTTGCGATACCCAAAGGGTGCACCATTCCCAAACAAAAATCCTGGATCCCCCCTGTGCTAGTAGGGTCATTGCTGTCTTAATATATAAATAATCTGCATGATACACTTAATTGACTGTTAATGGCATCATATCTAGAAAATTTCTAGTGCGGTTCTAGTGCGTTTCTAGAAATTTCTAGAAATTTCGAGTTTTTACATTTTTTTAATAATCAAATATTTTTACTTTATTTGAAATCCCCGTCTTTACTTTCCTTACTGTTAAATTTTCAACATGATTCAATTAATAGAAAGGGAGATAATTGACATTTAATAATAGATCTTCCTCGTTTTAACGCGCTGCTCCTCACTGAACAGGGGCGATCTCAATATAGCACACACGCTGCTTTATGGCCCCTCACTGATCGGCGCTAATTGCATGAAGATGTCTCGTCAGCATGAAGCTACGGGACATGCTGTTTCCTTTCGTTGTAGCACTTTGTAAATTAAAGAACAGTAAGATAGAAGTAATATGAACAGTGATTAATAATACATTGATATTGATTTTAATTACGAATTTCTGTAAAATCACGAGCATGGATCCTTTAGCGGGCAAGTGACAAACAAATCTTTTTAAATGACTGTCAAGTAAACTGTTAAAAATAGTTGTACATGTATTAAGTCAAATTAAAGAATATGTGTCATTAAAGTCGATTTCAAAGTTAACAACATTCCACAAATCAATTGTCTCACAGAAGCCTTAGCAATTCATGCAGCACGCTGTTATTCTATTTAAGGTGTGATTCGGGAGATCTCACCTCTGCATATAAAAAGAAATATGTACATGTATGACTCAATCAAATCACTAAACAACCTAAATCTTTAGAATGTAATCCACTAGCTTCATATATATATTTTTTTAACGTCTTATATCTAGAGTATAATTTGATCACAATTATAATTCTAATTGTTGGTTACTGACCGGGGGTGACTAGCATTTATAGCTATTGGTTATTTTATATAATTATAAATATTCTGCTTCACATCCACGCAGAAGTCTATTTCACATAAATTTCATATTGATACCGATTGTCATTGTCCGGTTTTCGATCATTATCGTTACTCTACTTATTCTACCTTGTATACCTCCATCCTCCACTGTGCAGAACCGATTTACTTCAGCAACAATCGATAATCCGCGATCAAAGAACACCATTGATAAAGTTTGGCTCACGTGAATGCAGATAATGTGACAAGTACATGTACAATAAAGATCTAAAGACATAATAATAGAATATAAAGATCTTCTGTGATATCTATCTGCATTTATACCATTGACCAAAAGGTGTTGAGTGCATAGACAGAAAAAAAACTCACATAGACAGAAAGACAGAAATAAAAAATCTGTTCTGTCTCGTTTAATAGTTCTACACTAACGATCCCAACAAAGCATGTTTAAAATAATGAGTCATCCAAGAAATAAAATAAGGTTGTTAAAGGATAAAGGATCATATAGGATATCAATAACTTTTAAGAAATATGCATTCACCGAGTATCTTATATTGAGTTACAATAATATGGAACGATCAGAGTTTAGTGAAAATACACTTTAATTACTCTAAAATAGATTTTCAGCTTCTTGAACTGCCCCTAAAACACTAAGGTAAGCTAATACGATATTTGTGTTGCAGTATTTCATTTGTATATGCATATTTTTAATACCTATGAAGTTTTCATGAAGTTGGGTGTTTTGATCATTAAGATTTACATTTGTTTTCCTTGTGAATACATAATCTATTTCAAGCCGTTTGTAGTGTATTTACCGAGACGCTTTCCACAACGGTTGGTTATTTCGTCCTATATTTCCATTTTTATTCATCAATTTTATTTTCCATTCTTTTGGGAAATTTCTTAAGACAGTCGTTTTCCGACAATATGCACTTGTATAGATACACGAGATATAACCGAGATTCCCCAATGTTTTTATTGCAGATCTTTAGATGTGTTTTATATAAACCGTATTAGATATTTTTTATATTAACCATTTTATATATTGAATAGAAAAGTTAGAATAACCGAAAACTTACAATGATCGTGAGAATTGCAGGTCACAACTAAATTTTCAAAAGTCGATCAATCATTATTTAGAATATTTGTATGTGGTTTATTTGTATAAAGTAAAAAATTAATTTGCAATATGTAAGACAATTGATATATTTTAGTCTGCCAGCCTGGCTCTAAAATAAGATAAATTTATTAACAAGTCTATTAGGAGACTCAAATGCTAAATGAAAATAATGAAAAATCAGTCTTCTTTCCATTTTATTTAATTTTCATACATTTATTGACCGTTTCATTTCAATGTCTAAGTTTTAGACTAAATATGTTCATTTTATTTATAGAACCGCATTGGACTCGTAATGGTAGCTCAGCAATAAACGTTCTGTAATAAACATGCGCCATTGTCATTAGCTCTATTACCTAACATAAAGAGAAGTATTCCCGATCTTCCTTTCTCGCAAGAATATGAATGTGTATTCTCACAGAGAGAGAGAGAGAGAGAGAGAGAGAGAGAGAGAGAGAGACAGAGAGAGAGACAGAGACAGAGACAGAGACAGAGACAGAGAAAGAGACAGAGAGACAGACACAGAGAGAGACACAGAGAGAGAGACACAGAGAGAGAGAGAGAGAGAGAGAGAGAGAGAGAGAGAGAGAGAGAGAGAGAGACGTAGTTTACAATAAAACATTAACATACATTGGTAAAACTACCCGGCCGTAATCGACCTATGACACACTACAAATCATTAAAATCCATGTATGTAAACGCGTTAAATATAAACAATGGGTGGTAAGTTACAATGGCTAAAATATCACATTTGCTGGATAAAATTAATTCTGTGTTGGCACATGTTATTAATTGAGGTAGACAATTTGATTTGGCTCTCAACATTTTGCATTAAATAGATGAATCTGTCAATTGAGATTTTGGAGTAAAAACTTGGGTCAGCCAGTGAGGCTTGATTAATAAAACTGTAGCGCAGATCTGTATACAGTGGACAGACAATCAAAAAGTGCACTTCATCTTCTATATGTGACGGACAGAAAGGGCACTTCCGGTCCGCAAGTGGTATAGGCGGCTTAGCATGTCTTCCTGTTTCTACCATTAAAGGTAGACTACCCGAGCGTAATTTGGCTAAGGCTTTGCGTTGGTGTCTTGGCATCAGCTTCTTAACGTAGGGTTCTGGTGATAGATCCTCCTTGAAGAGTCGATAGCATCTAAGTTTATTTCCATTTACATACCCAAAGCTGTTAAAAGCAGATATTGTACTATTTAAAAAAGAAAGCAAATATTGGACCAAAATATGCTATCTTTGTTAAATATAACACAATCATTATGTAAATTCAAGGACACCCATTTTATTATTTCAGACTGAACGAGATACTAAGTTGCTATTTTTCTGTCATCATCATTTCGATCTGTTAAAATATTGGAACATGAAGTAGCTAGGTAAAATTGAACAGACACGTACGCCATAAGCCATTCAAATGTTAAATCTGACAACTGTGTATGTATTTGTGCAACAACAGAAATTTATCACCTAGTACAGATATCATACCGTCAAATGTGAGCCATGACACATCCGTACTGCAACGGGATTTTCATGAAAAAAAATATAGTTTAATTAAGATATTCATATATTTATTCATGTCATTGAAGTATCGTCGTAACACAGATAATGCGCTATTGCCATATGATGTCCATCGGTATGTTTAGGGATACCTTTAAGTGGTTGACGGTATTAGAATGATATGAACGATATGAAATTTATCTCGCTTACAAATTGTAACTGATAAATGACATACACCAGCATCATCATCATATTTATTTCCTCCTTTAGCTGGAGATTAGATGGAGATAATTCCCGTTTTAGGGGAGGGGGGAGGTTGGGACTGTCTGTCTGCGTGTTGTGTACTGTTGCGACAATACACTGCTCACTCAGTCATGCAGTCACTTTTTGACCAGTGGGTTTATGTTCTCTCATAACCTCAATCCCTTTATTCAATGTTTTATTTTATTATTATCTATATTTTGTTATATAACGATTGATATGTAAATTAATATGTTGTCTCACTTGTATGCCGGGTGCTATCTTTTTATCTGCAATTTTTTATATCATGTGAGATATTGTTTAATCATGCCACATGTGAAATGGATGTATGCACGTGACACCGAAATAGTATACTTTTCTTCTTTCTTCTTTTCTCTGTAGTTTTATTTATGTATAGTTATTTTTAAAACTTGCTTCTATATAGACATTTGTATCTAGGAATCAGACATTCATAGAGAGTTATACCCCAGTCACACCAAACCCGTTTTTACTACGTTCTTATACAACGGACTCGAAATGTGGGAGAACGGAATGGACCTAATGTCAACTGTTTGCGAACCTTATAGAAATGGAAGGATGTTCTAAAATCTAACGTAGGACCAACGTTATTTAAACGGGATTGTTGTACCTCGAACGGAATTTCCGTACTTCGACCCTTCCAAGAACTATTATCACGTGCTTCAGTCGGAAATCGATTTCATTTACGTTAGTATACAGTTTTCACCACGTCTATGACGTCCGCAAACAGATATTACCCGATCATAGTACGTATATAGGCAGTTACAACTTGGTCCAGATATGTTGAAATTAATTATCATGAAAAGGTTTTAAAGACGTTCTATGAGTTTGCACAAGGTTCAGAACACATCGTATTCGTTGTTAGTACGTTTGAACTATTCTCAATTAGGTTTTTCTACTTTGGCAGTGCAAATTGAATTGACGAATAAAATTTCATCATTTTTTCACTAACTCATGGGGATTTGATAACTAAAAATGAACACTTTTGCATCTGGAATAGAGTGAATGTCGGTTAGTTTTGTGATTACAATATGTGTATGTGTTTCTGCGAAACCTATATTTTTCAGTTGATAAAAAACTATTTTTCACGACTCTTTTGTATAAATGAATGATGTGAACTAAGAATCAATATAGTTGTCCTTCAATTTTGTTGAAAGCAGGGCAACATTGCGGTAGTTTTGTGAAGACAGAAAACAATAAAAGAAAACACTTTTTGGACAATGAATAGACATAAACCTGATTATTATAAATGTTTTACTTTGACAGCGAGAACAGGTTTGAAACGGTCAATCAATCAATCAATATTTATTTCTGTCTCACTTGTGTACATGTTCAGATTCATAAAATATATACATAAAACACACATACACAACCAATCGCACAGCGATTTACGAGAGACATTAAAATTCCTTGAAAAATATTACAATAGAATAAAAATGTAATTGTAGAATAACTAAGATGATAAAACAGCACAATAAGAGGAATATAATGCTTTGTGCCAAAAGGCTAAAACTTAGTTATATAAGATAGATCTTCTTTTAAAAAGTATATTATGGCAGGTTCTGGCGGTGTAAAAGACTAAATCTGGGTTTCCTAAGATATTAATAAAGAACTGGTTGCTTGACTGGCGTGGCCATCTTTCGCTGCATACATTGAGGAGATCCTTACGTTCTTCATTATAAAGCGGACAGGTTAAAAGTACATGGATCTCGTCTTCAATACAGTCTTTACAGTGGAAACATAGTCTCTCTTCTGGGGGTATGTTCTCATAACGTCCTGTTTCAACTCTCAGTGGCGCTATTCCGCATCTAAACTTGGCTATGGCACTTCTGTGAGCTCTGGGTAAAGGAAGCGTGACGTAAGGCTCCGTTGTGTAGCTGTGCTTGAAGGTTCTGTAGGTCCTAAGTTTGTTTCTGCTGGTACCGTTGGTTCCCGTGTCAGCCTGGACCTTTGTCTCCCATGAGGACATATACCTCTCTAAGTTGATTCGTCGAACTAGCCGTACTAATAATTTCTTCTCGATAGTGTTTGCGTTAAAATCAAAGTTCAATTCTTGGAGATGTTTCCTTATCTTAAAGTTCCAATTCTTTTTCGTTGACAAATCAGCCCAAATAAAAATTCTCTTGTTGATTCTTCGTGGACTAGTGTTCTTCATTCTTGCCCAGTGTCCAACTGCACTTGCCCATTGTCGTATTTCGGGAGCAATCCATCCGGAGTCACCGTTTACTGCTAGATTTGGTGCATATTTCCCAAGTCCAAGATGGAACCTGATAGCTCTGTGGTGGACAGCATTGACCGGCGAGTGATTGGAGGTACCCCATATAGCAGATCCGTAGCCCATAACAGGCCATACCATAGTGTCGTACAGCTTTGTGTAAACATTAAAAGGTAAACCTCCTACTGCCTTGTACTTTGCTATCAACAATCCGAGTGCTCTGCTGGCCGACTTTGCCGCTGTTTTTGCCATTATGCTGAAGTCTAAATGCTCAGTGATAAGTACTCCAAGATAGTGGTAAGAGTCCGCCATGTCAAGAACGTCAGTCCCACTTGAAAATCTAACCTCGGTGCTTGGTGAAGATTGTCCTCGAAAGTGTACTACTTTAGTCTTCTCCAGGTTAATGTTCATTCTGTATTTCTCACACCATTCCCCTAGACATCGGAGTAGAATGTTCAGGTCTTCAGCTGACTCAGCCAGTAGCACAACGTCATCTGCGTATACTAAGATACTAAGACACTCATCTTCTATAGTAACGCTCACTCCAAGCACATTCACAGTCTTGATCAGGTCATTAATGTACAGATTAAAAAGTAGAGGAGATAAAATACATCCTTGTTTTAGGCCCCTGTTGACCTCGAACCAAGTCGTCTGTGAAATATTGACTTGTACTGCACATTGAACATGTCGATATAAAGACTGTATAGCTGCAAGCATCCTTCCGTCCACGCCACTCTCTCTCAATCTCTCCCATAAAAGTTGTCTGTCTATTCCGTCATAGGCTTTCCTAAAGTCAACAAATGCAGCAAAAGTAGGTTTTCTTGCTAACTTTCTGGTTTCTATGACACTTGTGATCGCACTTATGTGATCTACGGTCGACCTTCCACGTCTAAAACCATTCTGTTCATCACAGAGGATATCGTTTCTTTCCGCCCAGGTGTATAGACGATCGTTAAGGACGTTGCAATAGAGCTTGTACACAGCTGGGGTCAGTGTAATTCCCCTGTAGCTGAGTGGATCTATGGAGTCTGCTGATCCCGACTTTGGGATTGGTTTTATCAGTCCCTTTCCCCACAGTTTTGGTACACAAGCTGTTTGGAAGCAAGTGTTGAATAAATTAAGTAAGATATCAGCTAACTTATCTCCCTTCAATAGTTGTACCGGGATACCATCTATACCGGGGGCCTTGCCTGTCTTAGCCTTCAGAAGAGCCTGTCTCACTTCCTGTATGGTGATGTCATCATTGAAGGTATTAGTTGATTCATGTCCCCTCTCTGCTGCCTCACGTATATCTTTCAACTGTTGCGTTACTTCGTGTGTTTCCTCACTGTTGAGCAAGCACTCATAATCGGAGCGCCACTTCTCCAGTACAGCCTCTCTGTCTCTACACACAGTTCCGTCATCCCTAACGATCTCCATAGGTATCTTCTTGTTTCTTTCATATCCAACACCCACCTTTCATATCTTCTTCCAAAACTCGCTCTGGTTCTCACTGCACATCACTTCAAGGTCTCTATGTATTTGCCGACTATATTCTCGTTTAGCTCTCTGTACGGCTCTATCAAACTGCTTCCTCAGTGTTATATACACTTGTTTAAAAGATGAGCGACTCTCCTTGTTTCTTGCCTTGTTCCACGCCTTCTCAGCCTTGCACAACTCATTCCATTTTATATCGAGAATGTCATTCCACCAGGGCTTTCTTTTCCGCCTCTTCCTATTACCTCTCACACTCTCGCCCACTGGAACTCGTTGCCTTGGTAACCTTTCTTCCATTTCAGAGTATACCACAGAGGCGAACTCATCATAACATTCATCAATGTTCTTTTGATTCTTTTCAGATGCTTCCAATTTAGCGATAATATTTTTAAGTTCTGAAATTCTGGAATCACTCTGCAAAAAGTCTTTGGGCGTCTTGTGAGTTATATATATTTCCTTATATTCATGTATGTCTGAGTCCACACTTTCTTCCGGGGACATGTCATCTACACTCATTTCCCATGTCAATAGCGAGTGATCTACCTTCAGCAGAGCGTCCCCATCCACGTGACCCACACAACCAGCACTCTCTACTAACAGGGAGGGTCTAATCACTTCAAAATCATTAAAGTACTTAAGCCTTTCATAGGGAATAAAGCAATAATCCACTACCGATCTACCTGTACCTGAAACAAACGTAAAATCATTTTTCTTTGAATTGCGCCCATTGAGTATACACATATTTGATCTAATTAAAAAATCTAGACACAATTTACCATGATTGTTCATCACAAAATCAACCACATGTCTTTCAGGGAAAACGTCAACTCCTTCAATAAAGTCACTTTCATCGCCGCATCTACTATTAAAATCTCCGCATATAAACCATACATTTTGGTATTCATATACCTGTGACAAAAGAGTATCATAAAACGTCTCAGCACACACCAGTCTTGTGGAGTTTTCTGGGGGAAGGTAACACACACACACATAACTAACAGACATGTTGGCTTTGCTACATAGCGAGAGCCATAAAATACCTTCATGATTGTCATCTTTAAAAGAAATGTCAAAGGAGTTTGAAATGATATCTTTAACTAAAAACCCGACACCCCCGGATCCCCTGAGAGCACGGGTATGCATTTCTTGACGGTTGTGTCCAAACCACTTATAGCCTTTAACGTCTATCATATCATTTCCTCGAAGGTGGGTCTCTGTGACCCCGATAATATCACAGTCTGAGAAATCAACACACAGTTTACGTAGTATAGCATTTTCTGAGTAATTATCCCTCATCCAGCCTTTCACATTCCAGCACCCGCCTTTTACCTAGTGAGGAAACCTTGAGTTCTGATTGGACCATGCACTGTATGTCTCGCGCTGATTGGATGACCTCTGACCTGCCCGCCCGGGTGAGAGACGACGATTGCTCGGTCTGCTGTCACGTGATCTATGTTTGTCAACATCACCACGTGGACGCGTATCGCTGCCACTGTCCCACCGTCGATCGTGTTGATCACCCTCGTTGTTGACGACCCGGCCTCCTTGTCTCTGGTCACTGGTCCGCTGTAGTCTCGATCCCCGCACGCTCAGTTGTCCATCCCCGACTGTCTCGGCCAGCAGTCGTAGGTTGGACTCCATGATCCTCTGTTGCAAGGGTTTGTCACTCTGTATGTACACGTTTCGGAAATTGTCACTGTCTCTCAGGTTCTTTTTAGCCGATAAAATCTTCCGTTTGTCGTCAGACGATTTACACACTGCAATAATCACACCTGGATATCTTGTGTTTAGCGATTCTCTTCTCTCCGCCTTCAACACTTTTATCTCTCGTAGTTTGAGAGCGTCTCGGATCAACCCGTTCACCTTGCTCACAGTATTTTCACGGTCCGATTGTTCCAAGTTACGAATCACAATATTCATATGTATGTCATTGCCTTGATTAGATTCACGGACATCACGCGCACGTGTAGCTAGTTCTGTAAGTTTCTCCTGAACCTGCTTATTCACGTGCGACTGCTCGTCTCTTAGCTCCACCACTCGATTGTTTACATCGGCGAGTTTCTCATTTACTTCCAATCTCACAGCATTAAGTTCGGAATCAAGTTTATCGTTCATTTTAGAAAGAAGTCTATCTTCCATAGAGTCTATTTTCTTATCAATGTGATCTGAGAAGTGTTTAAATGCTTCAAGTACATCAGCTATACTCTTTGAATACTGAGAGCATGTTGACTTGTCTATTTCAGTTTCAGAGTTATTTATGTCATGAGACTTACTCACACCTCGCTGTTTTTTGTTGATACAACATTCAGAAAATATATACAATAGGGAAAGAGGATTAGCAAACAGGCAACGAATGCCTATATAAATGCTTCTCCTGAAAAACATAAAACCATTCAGATATCATATGCATTGGTGGAAATACAAAATGTGCAATTATTCATAGATAACTCAAATTAATATTCAACTTTGTCTACATTTGCATTTGGTACAGATTTAAGGAGAGAAATTTAAAATCGGTTGGTATCATATATGAAATGATATAGATATTAATAGGGATTCATTAGCAATCTGTGACAAGGATTTGTCGCCGCTTAGGACAGATGTTAATGTTATACCGTTTTTAACAAAGTATCGGATCGGAATCTATCATATAATGGGCATTTAAATAATGAAAAGGATCCTCCCGAATGTTTCCACAAGAACGGGCACGGCTTTTTGACAACCCTCTATCAGATAAATGTGAATTGAGATCGCTACATCATTTACGAACTGATCTTATACACCGTTGTCTTCTAAAATGGCCAGATTTTCCTTTTTTACCAGTTTCACAACAACGTGCCGGTATTTTTAATTGTGATGATTTCATCGTTAGTCTTGCCAAAACCTGTAGTAATATTTTAGAACACCGGCGTTATTCCCTGTACAAATAACTTTTTACAGCACTTATATCTCTTACATGCATGTTTTTACAGTTTATAACATGTACTTTTATGTATTATACCATCTCTCATAAATTGCTAAGCGATTGGTCGTGTATTTTAATGTGTTTATTTTTAAGCACCCCGTGTACTGTTTTGCGAGTGAGATGTAAATAAAATTATCTGTCTGTCTGTCTGTCTGTCTTCACCAACCACGCCCTCCTCAACCCCACTCCCCAATCACACCCACACCACACACCCAATCACACACTCACACTCACACACACCCACACATATGTATACATACTGAAATATGGTAAATAAGTGTACACATACTTACACACATCTTTCGCACATATAAATAATGTCAAACATATAAAACATAGCTAACAGTTAAGAAAGAGTTTACGACGTCTGTACATTCTGTGAACAAGGGAGGCTAGGGATTTAACTACACAATTAGTATCCATTAAAAAACAGATTTGTTGCAGTGGGGTAAAGTTCAGGAAGGATGGCTCAAAAGAACTAAAGTTTGTCCATTGATCGTATCTTAAGTCTGAGTATAAACTATTATCCGCAATGAAAACGTATAGCTATGTTACATTACAAATGTACGATATATACTTGACTGTAAATACAAATATGTAATGCAAAATAAAGAGCAGCAAACTAGTGCAGAAGCATTAACTAGAGCTTGATATACACTCGGTGCCAATGATAAATTATTTTAGAATTATCAATATATGAAGTAAGTATGAAATCCATTGTTTGCAAATGGTTTCCGTGGTCTAAGGGTTAGCTGACTGGGCCTGAATCCAACTTCTCACACTGAACCCATGTCACTTTCAGGCAATGAAGAACACAACGGCACGCGGAATCCGCGGACAATATGAGTTTGTATATTTATAATTACTCGAACATAACAGAAGAATAATATGAATATCTTCATAACTTCCAATATGATGGACAGCATAACTTTACATTCCACTACCAATGCGCGGTAATAAGCATGTCCCACTGCCATAAACTGAATTACGTAATGTAGTTTTGCGCAATCATCTAATCATCTCATCAATCGTCCCTCTCTAGAATCCGAATGTGTATTGTAACATAAACTGTTTATTGAAACTTAATGTTTTGAAACACCGACCTACTTGTGTATTACACTTGAGCGACCGCTGGCGTGTTCAGGAGATACGGTTCACTGAGTTAATTGCACCTGCCATTATCTGGTAACGCTTTTTATGTTATCATGTTTAGAAAACAATACGACAATTCAATTCAATAACTTATTTAATAGCTATCAAGATAGACAGACAGACAGAGAGACAGATAATTTATTTGAGTCTCACCTCAACATAATAAATACAGGTAAAGTACAATGTAATATATGCATTAAAAAATCGAATTAAAATGTTGAGCCAATCTTTACAGATTTATGAGAGACTAATAAACGTATAAAATAAGAAACAAAAGGCATACAGGGTATATAATACAACTATTTACAATATAAGTTAACCATATAAAAGTAAGATATTAAAGTGATATGTGTTTGTCGTAAGTTAGTAATATAATATAAAAGTAATATAGATAATTTCACTCAAGTTTAATCCGCTCCGACACACACAATATTATTAATAGATGTCTAATGAATTTGTCAACATTGAGATCGTTACCAAAGAAGAAGGAGAAGAAGAAAGAAAACACAAAGAAGGGCTGTGAATGATATGACAACTATAATTTTTATGGTGATAAACGTTTTGTTCTTAGTTTCATTATGTCCATACCCAATAACAAAACTAAATCGATGAACAGAAACGGTAGTATATTTTTTATTTCCTTTAATAACGTATTTTAAAGAATTTAATAATACTCATTTCGTTTTGTAAGTTAGTTTCCCTTACAATATTAAAAAAAGTGGAATTTTGACTCATATTGGAAAGTAATGTATATTTTATGTACATGTATAGCCGATATATTCACGAGCTTGTTTTGTAAAATATGGAATTTCCTAGGTTATGTATTCTTGTCTTTCTGACGCAACAAAACCAACGTGTATAACAAGTTCTTCTTGCCAGATAACTGGTTATCAAGATACGTAATATTTTGCACAGTAACTCAACGCCATATTAACCCAGATTATACATGACTTCAGTTATGATAATGCGGATTATGCATTTCTTTCCTAAATATATTGAAAGGTGAAACGTTGACTCAAAATGGAGAAATAATGTCCTGTAGCTGACATCTGCATGAGCCTCTCGTGCTGTACATGCAATCAGCTGAAACTTATAAGCGAAACCGTACGAGCTACCACAATAGAATGTACTGCTATTGTTAATATGACCAAAATTTATAAAGAAACCGTAATTTGATGTGCATAGAAACATATGGTAACAAGTGAACCTCAAAGGTTATGAAAAACATCCTGTATTTTCAACTGGCCTCCGTGATCTAATGGTAACGCACTGGAATCTGCATGTCACAGGTTTGAATACATGTTTCGACTGTAGCATTTGTAAATTAGTGAATTTGTAATTTTAGTGAGTGTATATTTGATTTGCAAATAGAGGTTTGAATTCAAATTAATTTCGAGAATCAAAATATCATCGCTTCACTATCAGATGATGCCGGGTGTTAATCATGATATCTTTCTACTATGTTGTTGTTAGATTGGGGTTTAACGTCTTCCTCACCACACGGTGATGTCGCCGACGTGGGGTCTAAGCCTGAATTATTTCCAAAAAAGGGGGCATGAAATTTAGAATAGGTCTTAGACACCCAAGTAAAATTAATAAAAGTTCTAAAGTGGTTAAAATTAATTTAGAATTTGGAATAGAGTGAGGGGGGGGGGGGGGGGGGGGGGGGCTGATTTTATGAATAGTAAGTAAATAAATAGTGGTGTTAAATGGCGTGGTACCTGAAAGAGATAGAAAGCATATATTATGTATGGGAAATTATATTGAGGTAAAAAGGTTTAAAGTAGTATTTGAGATGGTATTTTTAATTGTGATAAAATAAAATTGTAGTTGAATAATTGTGTTTGAATTGTATTTATAGTTATTTGTAATTAGTAATGTTTTATAATTGAATTTATTGATAATTGAGTGAATGGAGTAATACTTGTCTTTTTGGTTTGATATACTTAGTCTGTTATTTGCTGTTGTTTCCAGCGTTGGTATCTTCGCAATGTGCGTTTTTTCTTTCTTGCAGGTCGTCTAACTGGTATTGTACCTATGTAAAGTGCAGGGGGTAGTCTAACCATACACTTAAGGTACAATACCTGTCCTCCCCACTGAACCCGATTAAGAACCAGGCAGTGAGGGTTTTGAGGTTTGCTACTGGGAAAATTACCAGTTATAATTTAGTAAAGTGCCGGGGGTAGCCACACCGTGCACTTTTAATGAAGAGTTTTAACCATTTTGCCCTGTGCCAAGTCCTACCAGTTATCCCAAATATGGGAGTGGTAAATATTATTTTAGGTATTAGGTGGAAATCTCCCGTCGGGAGCCTACGCGCCTGTTTGTATAGGCTTGCGCGAGTGGTCCCGAGGTAATGTATATCGTGAACCTATCTCACCAACCAGCTCTGGTCGTGGGTCGCCATGACCAACACTTACCAGAAGAAGGAGGTTTAAGAGATCAGTCTCGCTTCCGTAGGGTCCTTCTGGGAGTTTTTACCCGTGGGGTGGTTGTTAGGGTTTAGTGACCCTTAAATTGGGTAGGGGATGAGGGGTAGGTAATGGTTAGGAGTTTGGGTGTAAGGCTAGGTGGTTATTAATTATAATGTTTTATACAATTTGGTTTGTAGTAGGAATACTGAAAGGTACTGGTAATTTTTAGCATTGGCTAACAGTTCTTGTGGGTTGTTAGCGCTTACATTTTCAAGGAGTTGTCCCCTGTGTTTTTGGTATTTATCACATTGAAACAGAATGTGATGTATGGTGTCTTCGACATTACATTGATTGCATAGATTATTTGGTGCTTTCCCTATTTTGTGGAGATAAACCCCATTGCGAACATTGTTAAGCCTAAGTCTAGTTATGGCTACATCAACCCTTCTAAAGTTGTGGAAGTTTTTAACCTTTGTAACTTTTGTAGGTTGTACTTGATAGTACTGGGTATGTCCCCAGTTGCCTTTAAAGTTTGTGTTGTATTCATCCGTTCTAATTGATTTAACAATGCTCTTAATTTCTTTTTTAGTAAATGGTATGTTGACATTATTGCTGTGGGTTAGACCTGCTTTTGCTGCTCGGTCGGCTCTTTCGTTGCCTGTTAGGCCTATGTGGGAAGGCACCCATATAAATCTAACATTGTTGTTATCCTGAGTTAGATAATTATACCCCTGGTAAATTTGGTGTAGAAGTTCATGACTATTTTTTTCCGTTTTGTTTTGTATAGCTTGCAGTGAGCTGAGTGAATCTGTAAATATAGCTATATTTTTGTGTTTGTAGCCTTTACTGATAATGAGTGCTTGTCGAATAGCTACAAGTTCAGCTGTGAAGATAGAGGTTTTGTCTGGTAGTTTAAGGGATATATCTTCATCACCTGTGTGAGTGAAGGCTATCCCAGAGCCTACTCTTCCTTTTTCATCTTTAGAACCGTCAGTAAAGATTTGAATGTAATCAGTTTGATTGTAGTTTTGTTCTATATAGACTTGAGTGTTACTGAGGTCACTAGGTTTTGGATTATTTTTGTCTATGAGGTCTTTCAATTTGATATCGACTTGGATATCGGGGACGTCTGGAGGTTTTAGGATATGCTTGGTATATGGGTCAGAAATAACGTCTATTGTATCAAGGTCATATTTGTCTATGTGTTTTTTCATGGTAACACCAAATGGTGTTGGTATTTTTTTTACTCTTTTAGTCATTATTTGCTTTTTTCGTGTGATAATATTTTGTAAACATGGCTTATGCTTTGATCTAACAATATAGTTGGTAATATTATCTTCCCATTCTTTTTCTAGCGGGAGTTCGCCTAGTTCATGTTTGACTAGTTCCATTGATGTGTCACTTAGGCATCCTGATATATATCTGTAAGCTTGATTTTGTATGGTTTTTAGCTTTTGTATGTTGGTTTGACTAGTGTCACACCAAGCTTCTGCTTCATAGTGCAGTTTGGATTTAATCAGAGATTTATATAGCAATAGTAACATTTCCTTGCTGCTGTCCCACCTGGTGTGAGAAAGCATTCGTAATATATTGAGATCTTTTTTGCATCTTTGTGACAGTTCAACAATATGTTGATTCCATGTTAGATATTCATCAAAGATTATGCCTAAGAATTTGACATATTTAACTTGGTTTAATGGTTCTTCATTAATGTATAATTTCAGTGGTCTGCAATCGGCTCTGGGTGTTGGCCGAAAGAGAATTGATACAGTTTTGCTTGTGGATAATTTAAATCCCCAGTTTTGGGTCCATTCATTTACTTTGATTAAGGCTTTTTGTAATATTTCTGCAGCTACATCATCAGCGAATTGTGAGGTGTTCACTTGTTTCGGTAGTTTGTGAAATAGATCATCTATCATGATATTGAACAATGTTGGTGATATGATACTACCTTGTTGGGTTCCATTTTCTAAATTGTAGTTGTCTGATATTTGATCATCTGTTTTAAGACGAAAAGTTCTGTCTGATATAAAGTCGTTTATAAAGTTTAGCATTTCCCCTTGTATGCCCTTTTTCTTAACGTTTTGTATCAAGCCTGTTTTCCAGACCATGTCAAATGCTTTACTAAAGTCTAGAAAGACTGCTGTAGTAAATTTATTATTTTGTTGAGCTTGTCTGATAGAGTGTTGTAATCTAACAATATGATCAGTGGTGCTATAGGATTTTCTATATCCTGATTGATTCTGTGTTATCAATTCGTTAGTTTCTAGATAGTGTTGTAATCTTTTCGTTGCCATAGCTTCGAGTGTTTTACATAGATTAGATGTTAAGGAGACTGGTCTATATAAATCGGATTTGGTAGGGTCTTTTCCCTGTTTGTGTAATGGTATAATAAGACTTTCTTTCCAGTCTGTTGGTAATTTGCCGTCTTTCCATAATTTATTGTAGAAATCTAATAACACTTGTTTGCATTTATAGGGAAGACGTTTAAGCATTGTGTAACTGGTTTGATCAATACCAGAGGCTGTTCCTTTTTTATTATTTACAACATTGTTAAGTTCTGATATTGTGAATGGCTTGTTGTACCATAAGTCTGACTTGTTTTTGTCCTTCGGACAAGGTTGTGTATTTTTTACTTTTTCTTGAAAAGCAGTTTTGTAGTTATTGGTTGAGCTTGCTTGTGAGAATTGTTTGCATAAATTGTCTATTTATTCCAGTTTGTTTTTGCTGTTGTTGATACTTGGAATATAGGATTTAGTGCTTTTGCCTCTAAAGACATTAATCTTTTTCCAGACTTGCCTTGAGTTAGATTTGATATCTAATGTGCTACACATCTTTTTCCATGATTGGATTTTTGCCTTACTTATTAAAGTTTTAACCTTATTTCTAGCTGCTGCCGCTTGTTGTATTAACTTTTTATCCTTTTTAGCTTTTTTCCTGAGCAGTTTTCTTTCTTTTCTTGCTTGCATAATTTCTTCATTCCACCATGGTACAGGTATATGTTTGTGAGTTCTTTTGGTTGGAATGGCTAGGTTAGCAGCATTTATAATCACCTCGGTGATATTTTTGTTGTATATGTTAACATCTTAGTCTTTTACATCATTGTTTAGGTTTTGCTCACAAATATTTTGAAATATTCCCCAATTTGCTTTGTTAAAATTCCAGCTGTTATGGGTATTGTTTGTTTGTGCCTGTTGTGTATTGTTATTCTTTAATGTGGTGAATAGTGGGAAGTGATCACTTCCCCAACTGTCGTCATGAACATATAAACTAGCATCATTAACTAGGTCTGGTGTAATAATGCTAAGATCTATTGTGGTGTATATTCCTTGTGTTAGCCTGTGAAAAGTAGGTTCGCCATTGTTGAGAATAATAAGTTTGTTATCCTCTAACCATTTTTGTATGACTGTACCTCTTGTATCGGTTCTATCGTCTGCCTCCCAGAGGCTATGGTGTACATTAAAATCGCCACCCAAATAGGCTGAGTTGGCGAGATAGGGTAGTAATTTGTTGAGTATTTCAACTGTAATTTTTGTGCTGTGGGATAAATAGACATTGATAACATTTGTTGGTTTATTACCATTTATGTTAACTGTTACGCCATTGATTTCTATGCCTTCAATGTTTATATCTAGGGGTTTGTAATCAATGCCATGTTTTATGGCAATTATGAGTCCACCTTGTGGACTTTTTTTTATTTCCGTAAAACGATCTTTTCTTAGTATGTTATAACCGGAGATTTTATAATCCCTTCTTTTTGATAATTTTGTTTCCTGTAGAATGATAACACTTGGTTGTATTGATTTATTTTGTATCAATACTTTGAGTTCAGCACCATTGGTGCCTAGCCCATTTACGTTTTGTTGGAGTACAGTAAAGTCCGCCATTTTATAAGGAGGGATTTATGTTCAGGAAAGCTTAGGTTTAGTAGTAGCAGCTTCTATCTTGGTGGTGAGAAGTGATATTGGGTGGGTTGTTTTGGTGGATCCTGTCAAAGAATTGTTCCCAGCTAATGCTGCATAGCCCCAATTTTGTTGCATTGGAGTATAGTCTCTTGACATTCCTATGATGTTCCCTGTCAGAGTGTGTTGGTGTTGAGTTTATGAAAGCTTGTGCTATAAATAGTATTATCCTATCAACGACACTGTTTTTGTTTTTTGGTTTGGGTTTGTCGTTGGTGTTTCTACGGTTGATTGTTTCCCTCAGATCTTTTTGTCTTTGGTGCTGTGTTTTTTTAGTGACATTGTTTTTATTCGTGTGAGAGTATTTGAGCTTTCTCAACATTGGCGGTCTGTATTTATCACTATTTTGAGCTTTGCTTTGTTCTTTTGTTCTCTCATCAGTGTTTTGTGGTTTTGATTGTGATTTTCTTGCGGACCTGATATCTTCAAGAAGTCTGTGTTCAACACTTTCTAACATCTTCTCCATCTTTTTGTGTTTTTCCTCTGAGGAGCTTATTGGATGTCTAGGAACTACTTTCCTGGAGAAGAGCGTTTCTTCATTTACTGGTGATTGTCTGGGTGATGAGTGGTTGGAGGGATTGAATGCAACAGATTGCTCTATGTTGATTTTGTTGTTTTTGATTTGAGCCATTTGTTTAAAGTGGTGCTTATTTAGTTGTTCAATTTTTTTTTGTCTGTATGGGCATTTTCTAGATAGGGCACTGTGACCTGTTTGTTTGCAGTTGCCGCAGTACATTTTGTTGCGACATGTGTCATAATCATGTCCTGAGTAGTGGCATCTTGAGCAGTGTTTAGCGTTGGGACAGTCAGTGGTAGTGTGATTATACCCGAAGCATTTTGTACAGAACATCGGTTGTTTAAGGTATGGTTGAACTACTGTGTTTGGTACACCAGCGAAAGTGATGTGTTTTGGGAGATTAGTACCCTCGAATGTAATGATAACTGAAGGTGTGTTTTGTTGTTGCTTCTTAATCCTTCTGGTTTGTAGGATAGGAGTCCTATTGTATTGGTTTGCTTTTGTGATACATTGTTGAAGTTGTTCATCTGTGAGTTTAGGGTTAACTTTGACGACTCCTTTTATTTGTTTTTCCCAATTTGGTGTGTCATATTTGACTTTAGTGCCATTTACTGTGGTGTAGCTTGTTATGCTGTCTAAGTAGTGCTTATTGTCCGTTGTAAGCAAAAAGCCTTTGCCACATTTGGCTATTGTTACTGGATGGGCCCCCAGGGAGCTTAGTTGAAATGCCATGTCTTGACAACTCCTGATTTGGTTCAATTCAATTTTGTCTATGGCTGTCATAATCATTTGGTATTTGTTTTTCTTATCATTTGCCGGTGTGCTTTTATTGCTTATTGTTTCATTAGAGTTCTTGCATTTTTTGTTATTGTCTGGAGTTGATCCAGCGGAATCGGATGTGTCTGACAGGTTTCTTTGTCTTTGTCTTTTATTGTTCTTTTTCCTGTTACTGTACACTGTAAAACCGTCAGTTTCCATATTTGATGTTTCCTCTAATTCTATATCGCCGAATGCGATTTGAAAATTAGATGCACCAACTAGTTGGTTATGTTCCTTTTGTATTTCTAGGTTAGTTGGAGTACAGACCAGAATAGAGTTTTGAAATAATTCTAGTGGATTATCCATGTCTTATGGTTAGTTGATTTTTGATTATGAGAAAATAACCCTATAAGCGAAGTGTGTTACTATTTATGTATGCAGTTTGGTTCCTAGCGATAAGTAGAGCCTACAGCGAAGCCACCTAGAATAATATAAAATTATTCTAAAACTCGTCACACCTCCAAGCCCAACCTTGTAGGTCACACCTGACCTTGTCCACGCTAAGGAACAAGGTGATTCACTTCGACGCCACGCCGGCAAGCCGGTTATGTAATCAAACAATGGACCTGAGCTACGTAAGCTAGACCTCTGCTGCTTGGGGTTGGGTATAGAACACACTTCTTAGTTAGATATAATTTATCTTATATTATATTAAATATAAATATAATAAGGTGTATGCGCTGTGGTGCGTGAATGCGCTGTGGGGGTGCAGGGTTAGTGAGGGTTGTGGGTGGTGAGTACTCCTCGTACTCGAGTGATTAGCAAATGTGCTAATTGGTATGTTGTTGTTGTGCTTCAAGGGAGAATCTTAAAGAACTCACGTTGAAGACTTAAAGTCTATTTGGAATTCCTAATAACTGATACGAATCGGTAAATCCGAATACTTCTTCCGATCTATGTGACCGGGTTGTAAGTCCGAATTGTTGATCCGGGTAGAGTCCAAATAGAATGTGAATACTCCTCGTATTCGAATGTTGAGCGTTGCTCAATGGGTTGTCTCACTGAATCTTGAATAATATCCGAACAAGGTAGTAATGTTCAAATAAATATCCTCAATCCAAGTAGAGACGCTGTGGGTAGAAAGGTAAGGTTGTTTCGTAAGTTGCGCGAGCGACTGACGATACGTCTGATCTCTCCGGTGTCTACTATAATGTTTAATTGTATGAATTGATAATCAGACTAAGATAGTTTTATATATTCTACCAGGTCTATGTTAGTCACTGCCCCCGGCAGGCTGCCAATTTGTTTTTCCTGCTGGCAGTTAGGCCACACAGGAGAGGTGACTGCCCTATTAAATAGACAGCCGAGACAGAGAGTGGGGCAGCTGCCCAACCCTCTGGTGAGCAACGTAAGCCCTGTCCGAGACCCTCCACCAGATAGGCTCACCGGTCGGGAGCGTGACGTGTCACCGGTAAGAGACTTGTCGCAAGGTAGAGACCTTCCTCCTCCTCCCCCTGTTACTGACTTGGACCTGCCCCCTCGGGACCAGGTTCTGTCTCTCCCCGACCCCCCTATATCCGCCAAGGACTTCCCCGAATTAACTTCTTGTTCTAGGGGACCTGCGCCCTCAACCTT
Organism: Steromphala cineraria; assembly: GCA_916613615.1. Classification (NCBI taxonomy): domain Eukaryota; kingdom Metazoa; phylum Mollusca; class Gastropoda; order Trochida; family Trochidae; genus Steromphala; species Steromphala cineraria. The sequence continues at coordinate 9,637,485 of OU744735.1, forward strand.
GAAAGGGGGAGAGGATCATGGGGAACCCAGTGACGGATTTGAGTTTGAGGGAGGGAGGGAGGAGGTGGTAGACTCGGAAGGGGGGGGGGGGGGGGGGGGATTTTATAAGCTTTTCGCTCGTCACATGGCTGTCTCTCCTAACTGTGTTCTCTGTCGCTCTGCAGTAGAGAATTCTGATCATCTCTTTCTCTACTGTCCTTGTGTGAATGAGTTGTGGTCTGTTGTCTTCCAGTGGTTAAATACTCTATCTAGCGGCCTTGTTGCCAAATCCAGTGAAATTATTCGTTTTGGGCTTGTCCCTCAACTTCCAAATTCTTGTAACTATGCTGTTTGTGTATATCTCCTCTCTTTGGCAAAATATTCCATTTGGCTTACTCGTAACTTAAACAAATTTGAACACAAACAGCTGACTGGAGATGACATTGTCTTACGTTTTAAATGTTTCCTCAAAACACGTATTCGGGTTGATTTTTTTCGTCTATCTTCGTCTATGTTTTCTGACCATTGGCTATCCACTAACTGTTTCTGTAAACTACATGCTAATAAACTTATATTTTTATTCTAACCAGTAAAATCCTTGCATTAATGTTTGTGTATTTTCCATGTTTTATCATCTTTACGTACTGTGTACGTATCTTGTTAATGTTTTAACGTATTGTATACGTTTCATCATACATATATCAATATTTTAATTCTGTACAAATACTGGCGTTTTATATAAGTAACGTACTACTGTGCGTTTACTTCCTTTTTTATTCATGTATATATGCTTTTTAAAACACATGTAATATAACCCATTTATTTTTGTAAACGTATTGTATACGTTTATGTTGTATATATGTGTATATATGGCCTTGTACAAATGTTTGTGCGCACTGGTAGTGCCCGACTTTGTATATATATGTTTTGTTTTAATGTTCTTTTTGCACTTGTAGTGCTCTGATTTGTAAATATGTTGCTGCAGTCTATCTTTATGTCTTTATCTCTCTCTTTCTCTTCTCTATCTGGTATATATTTCCTCTTTAATCTTCAATTGTATAGGGCCACTACCTCTTCCAACTGTGATACTTCTCTTTTACTTCTGAGGTAGTGGCCAAACCCCTGCTGTCCAAATATGTATATACTTCAACTTCTGTAATAAATTGTTATCAAAACGAAAAAAAGTATCTGTTCTTATCAGCTTAATATCTGATACGTCTTCTATATGAAGACATCGATATTAAACTGATTTTTAGAACGGGATGAGGTGCCACGGGGCTTGCTCCGCCCTCATCACGGGTTGACCCGGTATTGCAGTACCTCCGGGACCGGCCCACCTCATATTTAAATCAAAAATTAGAAATCTCTTTTTTTTACTCTGTTCCTTTTCGGACAGGGTCTTTAAGAGTCGCTGTACGGCGTATTTAAATGAAAATGCGTTCACTCTGCAGTACTCTTATTTGTAACGTCATGCAACTTTCGCGGCCCTCTCACGTGAAACTACGGCCGGAACCCGGCGTCATACCGTTCGGAAAAGAAGCGCCGTGAAAATGCCTTCAATTTGAAACCATTTTCACTTCGCTAGCCCCTCTAGTTAGTGTTTTAGCTAAATTTTTGTGACCGAAATCGGTGCCGTAACCTTTCATTGTTAAAAGGGTCAAACTGTGACGTAAAAGACGAATCCAGTACCTACGTCATAGACAGAAGATGGGTCTGACGTGCTTTGCGTTAGCACCTAGAAAACGCTGATTTCGGTAAAAATAAGCGGTGCCGGGCCCTAAAAACGATTGAAAAGGTTAGTTCACATCTTTGTCTAAGTGCCGCAATGTTTTTTATGTGCAAATTAATTTTATAAATTTATTTAATGAGCGTTTTAATTTTCGCTATATTGCTAACCCTTGCCGACTTAGGGAAATCGCCGCCGTTGCCTTTCTTTTATTTTACACTGTATGCAGACATTTTAATACATGACCTATTGTTTCACATTTATCATAGGAGTATATTCTTTATGTTTTCGCTATTTTTTTTGTATATTTTGATTGTTAAAACCCTATTTTTTAGACAATTTACGCACTGTAAGTTTTGCATTTGTTTTTAAAAGTTGCTGCGGCGGCAGGTTCACTGTTAGATTAGTGTCGGCAGTGACGGCGGCCCTAAGTCGGGTCCTGCTATGTATGAAATACGTATTTGATACATGTCGGACGTTGTACCTACGTTGCGATTGAGATGGAATAGAATTTAAGAAATTACAGTAGGTTTTTGCTACATAGGCAAAGAAGTTAAGTATTGTAAATACATTTGAAAACACCAAATTGCATGTGTAAAGGCGTGCGTTGGGCGTTTGTTTTGGGGATGTTTCTAGGGTATTTTGGCAATTAAAATTTTTGGAAAAATGTGTAAGTGTGTATGCAAAGTAGCGGCCGGCGTTTATGGTCAGCGGGTCGGCATTGAAAGGCCGGAACGGCCACGAATCGGTATCGCTTCTCGGCCTTTTGGCGTCAGATCAAAGTGTAGTATCTGTGTCTTCAGTGTTGAAAGCGATTGAGATTTTTTCGTTTGTTCTAATCATTTTTGAGTATTATGTTCACAGGTCAACGGGCGGGAGGCTTAACAGCCTAGACTTCGGTCACCCCCCACTCACGTCTTGCTTCCTACCCCCCCTCGGCTACAATGGCTTGGTCTGCCGCCCAGCACGAGCCGCCGATCCCGGACGAGTTCCTCGACCGGGAGGTTGAGGGTAGGACTTTGAGAATCGAGTGCCCCGGACGTCCTGTGTACAAGGAGGATGCCATGGCAATCCTGACAGAGTGCGCCATACGGATGAGCCATGTGTACGCTATCTTCAAAGGAGAAAGGTACAATGTTATTTATGTCACCTTCTTTAAGGCTAATTTTGTTACCATGATTGCCCGAGAGCATAGACTAACGTTTGAAAACTGCACGTACTATGTGTCCCCGTATAACGAGCAGGTAGTCAGGCTAAGAGTACATTGGCTACATCAGAACGTAAAAAACAGCTTTTTGGACAGGTTCTTTTCCCGATATGGGGATGTACTCAAAGTAGAAGCTGAGAACGAGGTGGTAGGAGATGCTTCCTTTTTAAGTGGGATACGAAATGTTACGCTAAGTTGCAGTGAAGAATCAAAGGAGAGACTCCCTTATGTTGTTAAGTTTGGGCCCTCCAGGGCCATGTTGGTAACAGCCCCTGGTAGGCTCCCTGTGTGCTTCTCCTGCTGGAGAGTGGGCCACCGGAGAGGGGATTGCCCCGATAGAAGGCATAAAGGAGCAGGAGCAGGTAATGTGCGGCAGGAGTTTCAGGACCATCACCACCATCAGAACACTCAAGAGGAGGAAGGTAATACTAGGGATAGCGACATTAGTGATATAGAGGAAAATGCCCCACAGGACCCCCCTAAGGAAGACCCCCCGGAGATAGATCCCCCTGTGGTAGTTCCCCCTGTGGGAGACCCTCCCGAGATAGATCCCCCTGAGGCAACTCTTTCCCAAGTTGGACCCCCCATGCTAGTGGTTAAAACAGTTGTTTCTCTGCCCCCCTCTGGCCTAGTGACCACCCCGACCGACTCTGCTGACCCGTCACGGCCGCTAGACGTGCATGCACCCTCAACCTCGAAGGAGGGGGAGGGGGCTGTGGTCTCAGAGGCCGAGCTCAGTGATGGGGAGGGAGAGGGAGTTGGCGGAGGTCTAGGGGCTGAGGGTGGAAGCTCTCAGTGGTCTGACATCCTCATGGCCGATCTGACCGATAAGGCTTTCACGTCCCAGGAGAGTATATTAGCAGATAACTCTTCGACAGCTAAGAAGAGGAAAGATGGAGGGAGAGGTGGAGGGAGAGGAACCAGGAGTAAGGCTGCGAGGCCTAACCCCCCCCCCCCCCACCACTCTCATCCCCCCCCGAAGGAAAAACCCTCCCCCAGGCTAGACAATCTCAGATCTCGTAGTGCGCCGGGTAAAAGTGGAAAGGGTGGTAGGCCGCCTTAAAGTGTGTGTATTTCATGGATAACTTGATAACGGACTTGGACCGCCCTCAGGACTCTGATTTATGGCCATCCCCTAATCTTCTCCCCTCGGGGAGTGAATATGTTATAACCATCAGTCTTTTGTGTATATATTTAGAAACCTTCTTAATTGTTATGTGTATAATAGATTGTTATAATTATTTACTTTCATCAATGCTTTATGGTGTTTATATATAATAATTGTGTACAAACCTAACGTCTCTAATGTATAATTTACACACTATTAATGTAAATGGGTTGTTGGACGATAAATCTAAGATTAATCTTTTATCTCATAAGTTTAATTCCAGTTTTATAGACTTTCTTTTCCTCCAAGAAACTCATGTACATAACATAAGCTTAGCCAAACAGTATGAATCTAAATTTAATGGTAAAGGATTTTGGTCCTTTGGTAATAATCGCAGTCGTGGAGTGGGGCTTATCATATCTTCTAGACTTAATTTTACCATTAATAAATTCCATTTCGACTTTGATGGCCGCCTGATTGTTCTAGATATTAATATAGACAGCCGTAATTTAAGAATAATCAATGTATATGCCCCCAATAACTCAACAGAGAGAGTAGATTTTTTTAACAGCATAGAGAAATATTTAGTCACTAATAGAAAACTTATTATAGGAGGAGATTTTAATTGTATTTCTAATGCAAAGGTTGATAAAATAGGCGGCAACCTCGATGTTAATTCTGGAGGTTCTTCAATTATATCTAAATGGCTTTCGGACTTTGATCTAATAGATGCTTATCGTTCTCTTTTTCCAGATACTGTTGCCGTCTCCTGGCGAAACTCTGTGGGTGTTGGATCACGGCTAGACCGCTTTTATCTATCTGCCTGTTTGGGTGAAGGGATCTCCGGTGCTGGTATTTCTCCTTGTTCTTTTTCTGACCATGATTACGTGTATGTAAAGCTAAGGGATTTATTCGGCATTGACTTTGGTCCTAGTTATTGGAAATGTAATAATTCTATTTTGGATGATAATTTTTGGTCTAGGTTTTCTAATTTTTGTAAATTACATCTCTCTTCATTAGAGAATATAACTTTAGAATGGTGGGATAACTTTAAAATTAAAATAAAAAATTTAATACAGCAATATGCAAAACTGTGTAAGTCCCAGCAAGTTTCCCACCTTAAAGATCTCCAGTCCCAATACCAAACGCTATGCCGATTAGATGCTCTATCCCCTGGACTATATTCTAAAGATATTTTGGCAGTTAAACAACAACTTAAAGCTATAGAAATTAATAGTTTTCAAGGTAATTTAATTCGCACGAAAGCGACTGACCTTGAGAATAAAGAGAAGCCTTCCAGTTATTTTTTACGCAAGGAAGCAAGGAGAGGACAAAAGAAAGCTATAAATTCAATCTCTGACGATTTCGATAATAAATTTTATACCTCTCCTGGAATTATGGGCGTTTTTCAAAATTATTATTCAAAATTATTTAAAGCAGAGCCCATAGATGAATTAACTGCAAATCATTTCCTTGCTGATTTACCATCACTTGACTCGGACATTTCGGAATCTTTGGAAGGTGTTATCACTAAAGACGAAATTTTAAAAGCTCTTAAAGCAATGGACGACAATAAGTCGCCTGGTCCAGATGGCCTTACAAAGGAATTTTATGTCTCTTCTTTCAATATTCTTGGTGATGTTTTGTGTCGTGTGTATGAGCTTTGTTTCGAACATTCTACTTTGCACTCTTCTTCTAAAACATCATATATCACTCTTATCTGTAAGGATGACAACCATCCAGATTTAGTTAAAAATTATCGCCAAATCTCTTTGTTAAATATTGATTACAAAATTTTATCGAAATTATTATGCACACGTCTAGGCAATGTTATAGGCGATATTGTTCATATTGATCAAACTTGTGCTGTCCCCGGCAGATCTATTCAGGATAACTCTCATCTTATTCGAAATGTGCTTGATTATGTGGAGCAAAAAAATCTCCAATGTGCTTTTATAAGTTTAGATCAAGAAAAGGCTTTTGATAGAGTCTCCCACGATTTTTTATTTAAAGTTCTGGATGTTTTTGGCTTTGGTCCTAATTTCAAAAAGTGGGTTAAAATTCTATACTCGGACATATCTAGTGCAGTAATTGTTAATCAGCACATATCTCGGCCCTTTCAAGTAACTAGGTCAGTCCGGCAAGGGTGTGGTTTATCCCCGGCCTTGTACGTTTTAGCACTAGAACCTTTGTTAGATAAAATCCGGAAAAGTAAAGATATTATAGGCATTAAATTACCAGGTACAAATGATTCAGCAAAGATATCTGCCTTTGCTGATGATGGACTGGGTTTCTGCACAACTGATGCTTCGATTCGAACTCTTTTGAAAATGTATAATGATTTTGGTAAAGCATCAGGGTCTAAATTGAATTATTCTAAAACTAATGGAATTTTTGTAGGTAAATGGAAGAGTAGATCCGATCACCCCTTCGGAATTTCTTGGATTGACCAATCAAAAATAGTAGGTGTAATTACAGGCAAGAATGTTTCTAATGATGATAAATTTTTTCCTGTACTATCTAAATTTCGTAATAGACTTAAATTGTGCAAAGGGCGTGCACTTTCTATTTTTGAGAAAACTGTTGTGTGCAATATTTTAGGATTATCTAAACTGTGGTACCGTGGAGCAGTAACACCAGTTTCAAAACATTATGTCGAACTCTTTCAGAGAGAGACTTTTAGATATATTTGGCAGTCCACGTCTGAACCTATTAGGCGCTCTGTTTTGTATAAATCTAAATTAGAGGGTGGTTTGGAGGTTATTCATATACATTCTAAATTACAAGCTATGCAATTAAAGCATATTCAATCCCTTCTTAAAAATAATTCAGCAAAGTGGACCTTTTTTGCAAAATATTGGTTAGGCCTATCTCTTAGACGCTATCGCCCTGACTTTAAATCTCTTCTATTACCCCATTCTGAGACGGCACCTTTATTCTATCAGCAATGTTTTTCAACTGTTAAGTTATTTGAATCTATTTCCTCGGCCCCGCTGGTAGATATGATAAATTTTAGTACAAAGCAATTCTATGACTGCCTTCTTCTCAAAGTTGTAGAAAATAAAATCGAAAACCTATATCCACGAATTAATTTTACTTTGGTATGGCAAAACTTACACCATAACTTCGTGGATAACATTCCTAAATCAGTTAATTACCGTCTCATCTATGACTCTCTCCCTCTCGGATATAGACTTTTTGCACGTCATATGTCTATCTCTCCTAACTGTATACTCTGTCGCACTGCAATAGAAAACTCTGACCATCTTTTTATCTATTGCCCCTGTGTGAATGAATTGTGGTATGTTGTTTTCCAGTGGTTGAATATTTTATCTAATAATCTGATAGTTAAATCTAATGAAATTATTCGTTTTGGGCTTGTTCCCAAGCTTCCAAATTCATATAAATATGCTGTTTGTGTGTATCTAATTATTCTGGCAAAATATTCCATTTGGATAATAAGGAATCTTAACAAATTCGAACACAAGCAGCTCACTGGAAAAGACATTGTGTTGCGTTTTAAATGTTTCCTTAAGACATGAATTCGGGTCGACTTTTTCGTCTATCTTCGTCTATCTTTCCTAAATATTGGCTATCCACTAACTGTTTCTGCAAGGTAGTTAACAACAAACTGGTTCTTCTTTTTTAAAAAAAATACAACAATCCCATAATTTCTATATAAATTTTTGTGTGTCATAAAACAAGCCATTGCTGTACTGTGTACATGCATTGCAATCCTATAATTTTATACCATGTAACATTTGGAGTTTGTCATAATAATAATTCTGTATTTGTAAATATAAATGTATTAATTGTCAACTTCATGTGAAATATGAATGCTTAAACCATATCTCTAAATGTGTACTATCTTACAATGCATCTTTCCTTCCAGTCCTATCTGATTATAATAATGCCCTCCGTCTTTAGTTCTTCATGTTAGTGCCATTACCTCGACCTCTGTGCAATATTTTCTTTTATTTCAGAGGTAATGGCTTCCGCTGTCGCTTTTTGTCTATACACATATGCTATTTGTAATAAAGGTTTATCAAAACGAAAAAAAGTATCTGTCCATGGCCGAGGAGTGATTGAATTTTTGATTCTATGTATTTTTGAATGTATTTTCCTGTGCTAACCATTTACTGTTCCAGATCTACGAGTAGCATCCTTAGCTTAAAGCTCTGGTGTGACTTTAATGAGTCTCTACTCCCTTTTCGTGATGGCTCTCCAGGCAGCATTACAGGAGCCCCCTATTCCGGATCGATACATCGACAAGGACTTAGCCTCTTCAACTGTGAAGTTTGTTCGGTTTGGAAAGAGTCTTGCCCGGGAGGATATTCTAAGGGCTCTTCAACGTGATGGGTACCACACTGACGAGATGCATTCTCTGTGGAAAGGTGAAAGAAATAGTGAAGTGTTTGTCACCTTTAAATCTGCTCCAACAGCAAGAAGTGTCATTCTGAATGGATCTATTACCGTGGAGGAGGATATTGTTCGTGCTTTCGGATACAATAAGCAAGTCGTGAGTGTGAGGGTGCACTGGGTGCCCAATATTGTGAATAATGCTTTCTTCCAGGACTACTTCTCTCGCTACGGAAAAGTTGTGCAAGTTAAGACTCTGACTTCTGAGATTGATGGTTTTGTATTTGTGAATGGAGTACGTAATGTGATAATGGAACTGACTGAAACTGAGAAAGGGAAGTTGCCTCACATGGTGCGTTTTGGGGATTCTCTGCCTATGTTGGTCACCGCTCCGGGCCGTCTTCCGGTATGTTTCGGCTGCTGGAAACTCGGGCACCGGAGGGTGGACTGTCCGGAGAGGGCAGCGCCACCAGGCGGCCAACGGGTGGGGAACCAAGGACAAGGTGCGGAAGTGAGGAATGAACCTAGGGACGCAATCGATCCACTCTGAGGAGGGCACCTCTGCTCCGGCTAGTACTCGCTCGGTTCTCGCTCATGACTCCTCGGGAGAGGAGGACATGAGTGAGGTTAAATCCGAGAGTGATGAGGAAAGTCAGACAGAGGGGTCCGACGAGGAAGGTGAAGGCCCCGAGGAGGTAGCGATGTGTGGGTGTGGTCCCTCTGAGGAGGCGGGGGTGAAGGTGGGGCTGAGCCGAGATGGAAAATCAATTGTCAGCGGAACGGAAATTACTGACGAGGAACTTATGAACTTTGAAATTCCGAGCTATCATAAGAAGAAACAAGGGAATACCGGGAAGATTTCTCCAAATCGTAATGCCCCAGAACAAGTCAAGGAAACAAAGAACAAATCAGCTATAGGAAAACCGACGAAGGAACAAGAAGTCACGAAACAATGGAACCCTGGGAAGTACTCTACTAGTCCTATACCGCCGTATCAAGAAAAGAAGGACCAGACGACTCCTAAGGTTCACTGGGACCTGAGAAGTGATGACATAGGGAAAACTACTCCAGGACAGGATGTCAGGAAAGAACAGAGACATACTAAGCCGTATCTTCCTGTTGTCCCTCCCCCGACAAGGACCAGAGCTTATGCAAGAACGCTTAGGTCATCAGATCCGGATGTATCAAAAGGCGAACTGTGGCTGAAGAACACTTAAGTGGTGAACTATGCTCAAAGGACCAATTAAACGATAAACTAATATGAATCGGAATCACATGACCATGGATTAGCTGTTCTGACACTGAAGGAACTGAGTGTGTACTTGGACTAAGTGAGAGACTAGATTCAAGAATTGAAATTGCCAATTTTTCTGAATGTGTTCTATCTTTTCATGTATCTTTCCTTTCTTTTCTATCCTTCGTTATCAAATACCTCTGTCTTTAGTTGTCATTGTTAGTGCCGCTATCTCGAACCACTGTGCAATAGCTTTCTTTTATTTCTAGAGATAGCGGCAGTTGATCTGTCGTTTCACTTGTATAACTTAACTCTTGATTAAAGGTTTATCAAAACGAAAAAAAAGTATCTGTTCTAATCAGCTTAATATCTGATACGTCTTCTATATGAAGACATCGATATTAAACTGATTTTTAGAACGGGATGAGGTGCCACGGGGCTTGCTCCGCCCTCATCACGGGTTGACCCGGTATTGCAGTACCTCCGGGACCGGCCCACCTCATATTTAAATCAAAAATTAGAAATCTCTTTTTTTTACTCTGTTCCTTTTCGGACAGGGTCTTTAAGAGTCGCTGTACGGCGTATTTAAATGAAAATACGTTCACTCTGCAGTACTCTTATTTGTAACGTCATGCAACTTTCGCGGCCCTCTCACGTGTAAACTACGGCCGGAACCCGGCGTCATACCGTTCGGAAAAGAAGCGCCGTGAAAATGCCTTCAATTTGAAACCATTTTCGCTAGCCCCTCTAGTTAGTGTTTTAGCTAAATTTTTGTGACCGAAATCGGTGCCGTAACCTTTCATTGTTAAAAGGGTCAAACTGTGACGTAAAAGACGAATCCAGTACCTACGTAATAGACAGAAGATGGGTCTGACGTGCTTTGCGTTAGCACCTAGAAAACGCTGATTTCGGTGAAAATAAGCGGTGCCGGGCCCTAAAAACGATTGAAAAGGTTAGTTCACATCTTTGTCTAAGTGCCGCAATGTTTTTTATGTGCAAATTAATTTTATAAATTTATTTAATGAGCGTTTTAATTTTCGCTATATTGCTAACCCTTGCCGACTTAGGGAAATCGCCGCCGTTGCCTTTCTTTTATTTTACACTGTATGCAGACATTTTAATACATGACCTATTGTTTCACATTTATCATAGGAGTATATTCTTTATGTTTTCGCTATTTTTTTTGTATATTTTGATTGTTAAAACCCTATTTTTTAGACACTTTACGCACTGTAAGTTTTGCATTTGTTTTTAAAAGTTGCTGCGGCGGCAGGTTCACTGTTAGATTAGTGTCGGCAGTGACGGCGGCCCTAAGTCGGGTCCTGCTATGTATGAAATACGTATTTGATACATGTCGGACGTTGTACCTACGTTGCGATTGAGATGGAATAGAATTTAGGAAATTACAGTAGGTTTTTGCTACATAGGCAAAGAAGTTAAGTATTGTAAATACATTTGAAAACACCAAATTGCATGTGTAAAGGCGTGCGTTGGGCGTTTGTTTTGGGGATGTTTCTAGGGTATTTTGGCAATTAAAATTTTTGGAAAAATGTGTAAGTGTGTATGCAAAGTAGCGGCCGGCGTTTATGGTCAGCGGGTCGGCATTGAAAGGCCGGAACGGCCACGAATCGGTATCGCTTCTCGGCCTTTTGGCTAAGATCAAAGTGTAGTATCTGTCCATGGCCGAGGAGTGATTGAATTTTTGATTCTATGTATTTTTGAATGTATTTTCCTGTGCTAACCATTTACTGTTCCAGATCTACGAGTAGCATCCTTAGCTTAAAGCTCTGGTGTGACTTTAATTAGTCTCTACTCCCTTTTCGTGATGGCTCTCCAGGCAGCATTACAGGAGCCCCCTATTCCGGATCGATACATCGACAAGGACTTAGCCTCTTCAACTGTGAAGTTTGTTCGGTTTGGAAAGAGTCTTGCCCGGGAGGATATTCTAAGGGCTCTTCAACGTGATGGGTACCACACTGACGAGATGCATTCTCTGTGGAAAGGTGAAAGAAATAGTGAAGTGTTTGTCACCTTTAAATCTGCTCCAACAGCAAGAAGTGTCATTCTGAATGGATCTATTACCGTGGAGGAGGATATTGTTCGTGCTTTCGGATACAATAAGCAAGTCGTGAGTGTGAGGGTGCACTGGGTGCCCAATATTGTGAATAATGCTTTCTTCCAGGACTACTTCTCTCGCTACGGAAAAGTTGTGCAAGTTAAGACTCTGACTTCTGAGATTGATGGTTTTGTATTTGTGAATGGAGTACGTAATGTGATAATGGAACTGACTGAAACTGAGAAAGGGAAGTTGCCTCACATGGTGCGTTTTGGGGATTCTCTGCCTATGTTGGTCACCGCTCCGGGCCGTCTTCCGGTATGTTTCGGCTGCTGGAAACTCGGGCACCGGAGGGTGGACTGTCCGGAGAGGGCAGCGCCACCAGGCGGCCAACGGGTGGGGAACCAAGGACAAGGTGCGGAAGTGAGGAATGAACCTAGGGACGCAATCGGTGCAAAAGGATCAAGTAGTTGTCCCCCGTCCGGATCTTCCTGCTGACTTAGAGGTTGACCCCCCGGCACCTCCCCCGACGGGTTCGATCCACTCTGAGGAGGGCACCTCTGCTCCGGCAAGTACTCGCTCGGTTCTCGCTCATGACTCCTCGGGAGAGGAGGACATGAGTGAGGTTAAATCCGAGAGTGATGAGGAAAGTCAGACAGAGGTGTCCGACGAGGAGGGTGAAGGCCCCGAGGAGGTAGCGATGTGTGGGTGTGGTCCCTCTGAGGAGGCGGGGGTGAAGGTGGGGCTGAGCCGAGATGGAAAATCAATTGTCAGCGGAACGGAAATTACTGACGAGGAACTTATGAACTTTGAAATTCCGAGCTATCATAAGAAGAAACAAGGGAATACCGGGAAGATTTCTCCAAATCGTAATGCCCCAGAACAAGTCAAGGAAACAAAGAACAAATCAGCTATAGGAAAACCGACGAAGGAACAAGAAGTCACGAAACAATGGAACCCTGGGAAGTACTCTACTAGTCCTATACCGCCGTATCAAGAAAAGAAGGACCAGACGACTCCTAAGGTTCACTGGGACCTGAGAAGTGATGACATAGGGAAAACTACTCCAGGACAGGATGTCAGGAAAGAACAGAGACATACTAAGCCGTATCTTCCTGTTGTCCCTCCCCCGACAAGGACCAGAGCTTATGCAAGAACGCTTAGGTCATCAGATCCGGATGTATCAAAAGGCGAACTGTGGCTGAAGAACACTTAAGTGGTGAACTATGCTCAAAGGACCAATTAAACGATAAACTAATATGAATCGGAATCACATGACCATGGATTAGCTGTTCTGACACTGAAGGAACTGAGTGTGTACTTGGACTAAGTGAGAGACTAGATTCAAGAATTGAAATTGCCAATTTTTCTGAATGTGTTCTATCTTTTCATGTATCTTTCCTTTCTTTTCTATCCTTCGTTATCAAATACCTCTGTCTTTAGTTGTCATTGTTAGTGCCGCTATCTCGAACCACTGTGCAATAGCTTTCTTTTATTTCTAGAGATAGCGGCAGTTGATCTGTCGTTTCACTTGTATAACTTAACTCTTGATTAAAGGTTTATCAAAACGAAAAAAAAGTATCTGTTCTTATCAGCTTAATATCTGATACGTCTTCTATATGAAGACATCGATATTAAACTGATTTTTAGAACGGGATGAGGTGCCACGGGGCTTGCTCCGCCCTCATCACGGGTTGACCCGGTATTGCAGTACCTCCGGGACCGGCCCACCTCATATTTAAATCAAAAATTAGAAATCTCTTTTTTTTACTCTGTTCCTTTTCGGACAGGGTCTTTAAGAGTCGCTGTACGGCGTATTTAAATGAAAATACGTTCACTCTGCAGTACTCTTATTTGTAACGTCATGCAACTTTCGCGGCCCTCTCACGTGTAAACTACGGCCGGAACCCGGCGTCATACCGTTCGGAAAAGAAGCGCCGTGAAAATGCCTTCAATTTGAAACCATTTTCGCTAGCCCCTCTAGTTAGTGTTTTAGCTAAATTTTTGTGACCGAAATCGGTGCCGTAACCTTTCATTGTTAAAAGGGTCAAACTGTGACGTAACAGACGAATCCAGTACCTACGTAATAGACAGAAGATGGGTCTGACGTGCTTTGCGTTAGCACCTAGAAAACGCTGATTTCGGTGAAAATAAGCGGTGCCGGGCCCTAAAAACGATTGAAAAGGTTAGTTCACATCTTTGTCTAAGTGCCGCAATGTTTTTTATGTGCAAATTAATTTTATAAATTTATTTAATGAGCGTTTTAATTTTCGCTATATTGCTAACCCTTGCCGACTTAGGGAAATCGCCGCCGTTGCCTTTCTTTTATTTTACACTGTATGCAGACATTTTAATACATGACCTATTGTTTCACATTTATCATAGGAGAATATTCTTTATGTTTTCGCTATTTTTTTTGTATATTTTGATTGTTAAAACCCTATTTTTTAGACACTTTACGCACTGTAAGTTTTGCATTTGTTTTTAAAAGTTGCTGCGGCGGCAGGTTCACTGTTAGATTAGTGTCGGCAGTGACGGCGGCCCTAAGTCGGGTCCTGCTATGTATGAAATACGTATTTGATACATGTCGGACGTTGTACCTACGTTGCGATTGAGATGGAATAGAATTTAGGAAATTACAGTAGGTTTTTGCTACATAGGCAAAGAAGTTAAGTATTGTAAATACATTTGAAAACACCAAATTGCATGTGGAAAGGCGTGCGTTGGGCGTTTGTTTTGGGGATGTTTCTAGGGTATTTTGGCAATTAAAATTTTTGGAAAAATGTGTAAGTGTGTATGCAAAGTAGCGGCCGGCGTTTATGGTCAGCGGGTCGGCATTGAAAGGCTGGAACGGCCACGAATCGGTATCGCTTCTCGGCCTTTTGGCACAGATCAAAGTGCGTATCTTAGTCAGAATTCCACTACAGAAGCGATTGAGATTTTTTCGTTTGCATTGCTATGTCTTAACCCACCTTTTTCCAGATCTACGTGCGGGCTAGTCTTCGGACTTTGACCTCGGTCACCCCACTCTTTCTTGTTTCGTCATGGCCTACCAGGCAGCCCGTCAGGAGCCTCCCATCCCGGCTGAATACATCGACCCGGCGAAGGTGTCCACTACTGTGAGAGTGGAAGTAATCAGACGGACCTTGAGGAAAGAGGACATTGCTGACCTTCTGCACCATGTGGGCATCGCTATGAAGGATGTGACATCTATCTGGAAAGGTGAAGCAAACAATGTGCAATTTATAACTTTCGATTCTAAGCAAACTGCATTGCTATTGGCTAGAACTGGAGAAATTAATTTGGAAGGAATACTGTATTACATATCTTTGTACAAGGCCCAGATTATAACTCTCAAGATTCATTGGCTTCACGATGTGGTGAGAAATAGCTTTCTCAGTATGTACTTCTCTAAATTTGGTAAAGTGCTCAATGTGCAGAATATCAGTGAAGAGATAGGTGGTGAGATGATCTGCACGGGTATAAGAGAGGTGAGGATTGAGCTTCCAGAAAATTCTAAAGAAAATATCCCGTATATTGTGAAGTTTGGACCAAGCAGGTCTATGTTAGTCACTGCCCCCGGCAGGTTGCCGATTTGCTTCTCCTGTTGGCAGTTAGGCCACAGGAGAGGGGACTGCCCCAACAGACAGCAGAGACAGAGAGGTGGGCAGCCGCCCAACCCTCAGGTGAGCAACGTAGGCCCTGTCAGGGACCCCCCCCTAGATAGGCCTAACCGTCGGGAACGTGACGTGTCACCGGTAAGAGACCTTCCTCCTCCTCCGCCCCCTCTTATTGATTTGGACCCGCCCCCTCGGGACCAGGTTCTGTCTCTCCCCGATCCCGCTCTGTCTGCCAGGGACTTCCCCGACTTAACTTCTCGTTCTAGGGAACCCGTGCCCTCAACCTCGAAGGAGGGAGAGGGTCATGGTGGTCCCAGTGACGGACTTGAGGTTGAGGGAGGGAGGGACGAGGTGATGGACTCGGAAGGGGGGGGACTGGGGCCTGGGACCCAGGAGTCAGACTTGTGGCTGGGTGACCTCGGAAGTGACCATGACTCCCTTTTGTTGTCTCCTTCTTCGACTGCCTCAGGAGAGTACACCACGGTGAGTGGTAAGAGAAAGACCCGGAGTCGGACCAAGAGTCTCACGAGGGCTAAGGCTCAGAAACACGACCCCCCGGGCCGACCCCTCGGGCCTCCCACCTCTGTTCCCCCTAAACACAGGAAACCCAGCATAAGTGATCCACCCTAATCTGACATGTATTGTGTGTGCCTGATAACGGACTATGCCCGCCCACTGGACTATGATTCTAGAACAGCCCCAACCTTTCTCCCCCCGGGGAGTGAGTGAGTGAGTGAGATGGTGTTTAACGTGTTTTGAACACTATTTCAGTTATTAAACACGTGGATGTTGCCATCCAAAAGAGAGTCGACAGATCAGAGAGAAAGGGATCGAAAGGATGAGGGAAAAGACGGAAAGAAAAGCATAGTAAGAGATAGAAAGCAGGTTTTAGAAGGACTCAAATTTGGTCTGGCTTCTACCCGTCGACCTGTCCAGCTTGGGTGACCCTACCAGGAGCATGTAAGCTCCAGCTGGCATAGCTCTCGGGGTCGTCGAAGCACACAAACCACCACACCACGATAAGGTAATGAGTCCAGTGGTGGCCCGGGGAGTGAATTGATCTGTTGTAAATATTGTTGTTTAATTTATGTATTGTTTTTTGTTCATAATTTTATATTTATTGCCTTTAATATATCATAATGTATAATTTCCAAACACTTAATTGTAATGGATTGCTGGATTCTCCTAGTAAAGTAAATAATCTTTCTTATAAATTCAATTCTCAATCTATTGATGTTCTTTTTCTTCAAGAGACCCACATACATAACTTATATTTAGCAAAAAAATTCGAATCTAAATTTAATGGTAAAGCTTTTTGGTCTTTTGGCAGTAATCGCAGTCGTGGAGTAGGAATTATTATCTCTTCCAAATTGAATTATAATGTTTCAAAATTTCATTGTTTTGGATTTAAATATAGATAATCGTAACTTACGTTTCATTAACGTGTATGCTCCTAATAATTCTACTGATAGGGTTGATTTCTTTAATAAACTTTCAAAATTCTTAGTTACTAATAGAAAATTATGGTTAGGGGGTGATTTTAATTGCGTTCCTAACGCTAAGGTTGATAAAATCGGCGGCAACCTTACTGCTAACTCAATGGGCTCTTCTATTATTTCTCAATGGCTTTCTGACTTTGACCTTATTGATTCATATCGTTTTCTATTTCCAGATACTGTCGCCGTCTCCTGGCGCAACTCTAATGGTGTTGGTTCACGGCTAGACCGCTTTTACGTATCTGCCTGTTTGGGTGAAGGGATCTCTGGTGCTGGTATTTCTCCTTGTTCTTTTTCTGATCATGATTACGTGTATGTAACGCTCAGAGATTTCTACGGCATTGATTTTGGCCCCAGTTATTGGAAGTGTAATAATTCTCTCTTTGATGATAACTTTCAAAACCTTTTTGCAAATTTTTGTAAATGTAATATTCCATCTTTGGAGGCCATTTCTTTAGAATGGTGGGATGCTTTTAAACTAAAAATTAAAGATTATCTTATTCTTTATGCAAAACACTGCAAGTCCCGTGAAGCATCTCACTCAAAAGACCTCCATGCCCAATACCGGAATTTATGCCGCCTAGAATCTTCAAATCCTGGACTTTATTCTAAAGACATTTTGGCTGTCAAACGTCAGTTAAATGCTATCGAAATTGCAAATTTTCAAGGCAATTTAATTCGCACAAAAGCGAGAGACCTTGAAAATGGTGAAAAGCCTTCCAAACATTTTTTTCGCAAGGAAAGCCGGAGAGGACAAAAGAAAACTATACATTCGATCTTTGATGTTTTTGATAATAAATTTTATACCTCTCCTGGTATCATGGGCGTTTTTCAAAATTACTATTCCAAACTTTTTAGTGCAGAGCCCATTGATGAATTAACTGCTAATCATTTCCTTGCTGATTTACCATCTCTTGATTCGGACATTTCGGACACTCTGGAAGGTGTGATTTCTAAAGATGAAGTTCTAAAGGCCCTTAAGGCAATGGACGACAATAAGTCCCCAGGTCCAGATGGGCTTACAAAGGAATTTTATGTACGCTTCTTTCCTATTCTTGGTGATGTTTTGTGTCGTGTGTATGAACTTTGCTTTGAATCTTCTACTTTACCTTCTTCCTCCAAAACTTCTTATATTACTCTATTATGTAAGGATGATAAGCATCCGGATATTGTTAAGAATTATCGCCCTATCTCTTTATTAAATATTGATTACAAAATTCTTTCTAAATTATTATGCACACGTTTAGGCAAAGTTATAGGTGATATTGTTCATATTGATCAGACTTGCGCTGTTCCTGGCAGATCTATTCATGATAACTCTCATTTAATTCGTAATGTGCTTGATTATGTGGAGCAAAAAAATCTCCAATGTGCTTTTATAAGTTTAGATCAGGAAAAGGCTTTTGATAGAGTCTCCCACGATTTTCTGTTTAAAGTTTTGGACGCTTTTGGCTTTGGTCCTCATTTCAAAAAGTGGGTCAAAATTCTGTATACGGACATATCTAGTGCAGTAATTGTAAATCAGCACATCTCTCGGCCCTTTCCAGTAACTAGGTCAGTCCGGCAAGGTTTTGGGTTATCCCCGGCTTTGTACGTTCTAGCACTAGAGCCTTTGTTAGATAAAATCCGGAAAAGTAAAGAAATTGTCGGAATTAAATTACCAGGCTCAAATGATTCAGCGAAAATATCTGCCTTTGCTGATGATGGACTGGGTTTTTGTACAACTGATGCTTCCATTCGAAAACTTTTAAAAATGTATAGTGACTTTGGCAAAGCATCAGGGTCAAAATTGAATTATTCAAAAACAAACGGAATTTTTGTTGGTAAATGGAAATCTAGGTCTGACCAGCCGTTCGGCATTTCTTGGATCGACCAATCAAAAATTGTAGGTGTAATCACAGGCAATGATGTTTCCAATGATGATCAATTCCTCCCTGTACTATCTAAATTTCGTAATGTTTTAAAGTTGTGCAAAGGGCGTGCACTCTCTATTTTTGGGAAAACTGTTGTGTGCAATATTTTGGGTTTGTCTAAACTGTGGTACCGTGGCGCAGTATCACCAGTTTCTAAACACTACGTCGAACTCTTTCAGAGGGAGACTTTTAGATATATTTGGCAGTCCACATCTGAGCCTATTCGGCGCACTGTTTTGTATAAATCCACGTTAGAGGGAGGGTTGGGGGTTATGCATATACTTTCCAAATTGCAGTCTATGCACTTAAAACATGTCCAACATCTCCTTAAGGACAGCTCAGCAAAGTGGACTTATTTTGCAAAATATTGGCTAGGTTTATCTCTTAGACACTATCGCCCTGACTTTAAATCTCTTCTCTTTCCTCACTCTGAGACTATGCCTTTGTTCTACCAGCAATGTCTTTTGGCTGTTAAATTATTTCAATCCATATCTTCTGCTCCGCTGGTAGACATGCTAAATTTCAGTACTAAACAGTTTTACAACTGTCTCCTTTCCAAAATTGTTGAAAATAAAATTGAAAATTTATATCCACAAATAAATTTCTCTTTGGTTTGGCGTAATTTACATCACAAATTTGTGGATAATATTCCAAAATCAGTTAATTTTCGTCTCATCTATAACTCTCTCCCTCTGGGCTATAAACTTTTCGCCCGTCATATGGCTGTCTCTCCTAACTGTGTTCTCTGTCGCTCTGCAGTAGAGAACTCTGATCATCTCTTTCTCTACTGTCCTTGTGTGAATGAGTTGTGGTCTGTTGTCTTCCAGTGGTTAAATACTCTATCTAGCGGCCTTGTTGCCAAATCCAGTGAAATTACTCGTTTTGGGCTTGTCCCTCAACTTCCAAATTCTTGTAATTTTGCTGTTTGTGTATATCTCCTCTCTTTGGCAAAATATTCCATTTGGCTTACTCGTAACTTAAACAAATTTGAACACAAACAGCTGACTGGAGACGACATTGTCTTACGTTTTAAATGTTTCCTCAAAACACGTATTCGGGTTGACTTTTTTCGTCTATCTTCGTCTATGTTTTCTGACCATTGGCTATCCACTAACTGTTTCTGTAAATTACATGCTAATAAACTCAGCTTTTTATTCTAACCAGTAAAAATCCTTGCATTAATGTTTGTTTATTTTTTTCATGTTTTATCATATTTACGTACTGTGTACGTATCTTACTATATTTTAACGTATTGCATACGTTTTATTATACATATACCATCATATTTTAACCCTGTATAAATACTGCTTTTTATGTAAGTAACGTACTGTGTGCGTTTACTTCATGTTTTATTCATGTGTCTATGCTTTTAATAACACATGTATTATAAATTTTCTACTCCTATAAACGTATTGCATACGTTTATGTTCGTAAATATATGTATATATGGCTTTGTATATATGTTTGGTGCGCACTGGTAGTGCCCAACTTTGTATATATGTTTTATCTTAATGTTTTATGTGCACTTGTAGTGCCCTGATTTGTAAATATGTTGCTGCAGTCTATCTTTATGTCCTTATCTTATTCCTTCTCTCCTCTATCTTGAATTTATTTCCTCTTTATTTCGGAATTGTATAGGGCCGCTACCTCTACCAACTGTGATACTTTCTTTTACTCCTGAGGTAGTGGCCAAACCCCTGCTGTCCAAATTTGTATATACTTCAACTTCTGTAATAAATTCTTATCAAAACGAAAAAAGTATCTGTGCCGAAAATTTCACTGAAAGCGATTGAGATTTTTTTCGTTGTTATTTTGCCATGCCTTAACTACTTTATCCTCAGGTCTATGTGCGGGTTGTCTTCGGACTTTCGACCTCGGTCACCCCACAGTCTCATCACCATGGCCTACCAGGGAGCTCGTCAGGAACCCCCCATCCCACAGGAGTATATCGACCCGGAGAAGGTTTCTGCCACAGTGAGAGTGGAGGTCATTCGCCGTACTCTGAGGAGGGAGGACATTGCGGACCTATTGCATGAAGTGGGCATCGCCATGAGGGAAGTGTCATCAATTTGGAAAGGTGAAGCTAACAATGTTTATTTTATAACTTTTCAGTCCAAGCAGACAGCAATTCTTTTGGCAAGAACTGACAAAATAACTATTGAAGGTATTGTGTTTCACTTGTCCCTATACAAGGCACAGATCATCACTTTGAAAGTTCATTGGTTACATGATGTGGTTAGGAACAGCTTTCTTAGGATGTATTTTGCGAAATTTGGGAAAGTGGTGAGTGTTGAGAATATAAGTGATCATATTGGAGGTGAACTGGTAAACGTTGGCATCAGAGAGGTGAGATTGGAACTCCCGGAGAACTCCAAGGAAAACATTCCCTATATTGTTAAGTTCGGGCCTACTAGGTCCATGCTTGTCACAGCCCCGGGAAGGTTGCCAATTTGTTTTTCTTGCTGGCAGTTGGGACACAGGAGAGGAGACTGTCCCAATAGGTTGGTAAGGAGAGGTGGGCAGCCGCCCCCCCCTCAGGTGAGAGACCCCCCTCAGATGAGGGCCCATTCTCCAGTGAGAGAGAGGCACGTATCCCCGGAGAGAGACGTCTCCCCAGAGAGACTCTTATCCCCTGTGAGAGACATATCCCCGGTAAGAGACCCACCCCCAGTCAGGGACCCCCCTGCCGATAGTGATCAGCTCCCTGAGGAGCTTAGTGACGAAACTCTCCTTAAAGTTGTCATTCCCCCTAGGGGAGTAGGGGACCTGCCTCCTCCTGGCTCGGGACTGTTCCCTGCAGAACTCCCCGACTTAACCCCTCGCTCTAGGGAATCCTCACCCTCAACCTCGAAGGAGGGGGGGGGGGGGGAGGGGTGACCCCAGTGATGAGCTTGAGGTTGAGGGAGGGAGGGAAGAGGGTTCGGACCTGGCCGGGGATGGTTTGGGACCCGGAACCCAGGAGTCTGACACTCTCCTAGCAGACATCACTGTTAGTGATGCACCAAGTGACCCTGACTCTATACCATCTTCGCCCTGCTCGATAAAGTCGGGCGATTATACTGTAGTGTTCCATGGCAAGAGGAAGACGAGGAGCAGCAGCAGTTCAGGGAAGACCAAGCAGCAGAAACAGGACCCCCCTGTTCAGCCTCTGGGCCCCCCTCCACGCCCCCCTCCACCTCCCCCCCGTAGACACAGAAGGTCAAGTTTACACGACCCCCCGTAATGACCTGCTATGTTGTTACAACTCATGATAATGGACTCTGACCGCCCCTTGGACTGTGATTTAAGACCAGCCCCCACCCTTCTCCCCCAGGGGAGTGAATTATCTTTTGATTCTATGCTATTGTTTTGTATTGTTTTTGCATTGTGCTTTTCATGTATGTGCTTTTATTGCCTTTTTAAACATCACAATGTATAATTTTCGAACAATTAATTGTAATGGATTGCTGGATTCTCCTGGTAAAGTAAATAATCTCTCTTATAAATTTAATTCTCAATTTATTGATGTTCTTTTTCTTCAAGAGACCAACATACATAATTTATACTTAGCCAAAAAATTCGAATCAAAATTTAATGGTAAAGCTTTTTGGTCATTTGGCAGTAATCGTAGTCGTGGAGTAGGAATAATTATTTCTTCCAAATTGAACTATAATATTTCAAAATTTCATTTTGATTGTGAAGGCCGCCTTATTGTTTTAGATCTAAATATAGATAATCGTAATTCACGTTTCATTAATGTATATGCTCCTAATAATTCATCTGATAGGGTTGATTTTTTCAATAAACTTTCAAAATTTTTAGTTACTAATAGAAAATTATGGCTAGGAGGTGACTTTAATTGCGTTCCTAACGCTAAGGTTGACAAAATTGGCGGCAACCTTACTGCTAACTCAATGGGCTCTTCTATTATTTCTCAATGGCTGTCTGACTTTGACCTTATTGATTCATATCGTTTTCTATTTCCAGATACTGTCGCCGTCTCCTGGCGCAACTCTAATGGTGTTGGTTCACGGCTAGACCGCTTTTATGTATCTGCCTGTTTGGGTGAAGGGATCTCCGGTGCTGGTATTTCTCCTTGTTCTTTTTCTGATCATGATTACGTGTATGTAACGCTCAGAGATTTCTACGGCATTGATTTTGGTCCCAGTTATTGGAAGTGTAATAATTCTCTTTTTGATGATAACTTTCAAACCCTATTTGCAAATTTCTGTAAATGTAATATTCCATCTTTGGAGGCCATTTCTTTAGAATGGTGGGATGCTTTTAAATTAAAAATTAAAGATTATCTTATCCTTTATGCAAAACACTGCAAGTCCCGTGAAGCATCTCACTTAAAAGACCTCCATGCCCAATACCGGAATTTATGCCGCCTAGAATCTTCAAATCCTGGACTTTATTCTAAAGACATTTTGGCTGTCAAACGTCAGTTAAATGCTATCGAAATTGCAAATTTTCAAGGCAATTTAATTCGCAC
Organism: Steromphala cineraria; assembly: GCA_916613615.1. Classification (NCBI taxonomy): domain Eukaryota; kingdom Metazoa; phylum Mollusca; class Gastropoda; order Trochida; family Trochidae; genus Steromphala; species Steromphala cineraria. The sequence continues at coordinate 9,660,657 of OU744735.1, forward strand.
AAAAGCGAGAGACCTTGAAAATGGTGAAAAGCCTTCCAAACATTTTTTTCGCAAGGAAAGCCGGAGAGGACAAAAGAAAACTATACATTCGATCTTTGATGATTTTGATAATAAATTCTATACCTCTCCTGGTATCATGGGCGTTTTTCAAAATTACTATTCCAAACTTTTTAGTGCAGAGCCCATTGATGAATTAACTGCTAATCATTTCCTTGCTGATTTACCATCTCTTGATTCGGACATTTCGGACACTCTGGAAGGTGTGATTTCTAAAGATGAAGTTCTAAAGGCCCTTAAGGCAATGGACGACAATAAGTCCCCAGGTCCAGATGGGCTTACAAAGGAATTTTATGTACGCTTCTTTCCTATTCTTGGTGATGTTTTGTGTCGTGTGTATGAACTTTGCTTTGAATCTTCTACTTTACCTTCTTCCTCCAAAACTTCTTATATTACTCTATTATGTAAGGATGATAAGCATCCGGATATTGTTAAGAATTATCGCCCTATCTCTTTATTAAATATTGATTACAAAATTCTTTCTAAATTATTATGCACACGTTTAGGCAAAGTTATAGGTGATATTGTTCATATTGATCAGACTTGCGCTGTTCCTGGCAGATCTATTCATGATAATTCTCATTTAATTCGTAATGTGCTTGATTATGTGGAGCAAAAAAATCTCCAATGTGCTTTTATAAGTTTAGATCAGGAAAAGGCTTTTGATAGAGTCTCCAACGAATTTTTGTTTAAAGTCTTGGACACTTTTGGCTTTGGTCCTCATTTCAAAAAGTGGGTCAAAATTCTGTATACGGACATATCTAGTGCAGTAAATGTAAATCAGCACATCTCTCGGCCCTTTCCAGTAACTAGGTCAGTCCGGCAAGGTTGTGGGTTATCCCCGGCTTTGTACGTTCTAGCACTAGAGCCTTTGTTAGATAAAATCCGGAAAAGTAAAGAAATTGTCGGAATTAAATTACCAGGCTCAAATGATTCAGCGAAAATATCTGCTTTTGCTGATGATGGACTGGGTTTTTGTACAACTGATGCTTCCATTCGAAAACTTTTGAAAATGTATAGTGACTTTGGCAAAGCATCAGGGTCAAAATTGAATTATTCAAAAACAAACGGAATTTTTGTTGGTAAATGGAAATCTAGGTCCGACCATCCGTTCGGCATTTCTTGGATCGACCAATCAAAAATTGTAGGTGTAATCACAGGCAATGATGTTTCCAATGATGATCAATTCCTCCCTGTACTATCTAAATTTCGTAATGTTTTAAAGTTGTGCAAAGGGCGTGCACTCTCTATTTTTGGGAAAACTGTTGTGTGCAATATTTTGGGTTTGTCTAAACTGTGGTACCGTGGCGCAGTATCACCAGTTTCTAAACACTACGTCGAACTCTTTCAGAGGGAGACTTTTAGATATATTTGGCAGTCCACATCGGAGCCTATTCGGCGCACTGTTTTGTATAAATCCACGTTAGAGGGAGGGTTGGGGGTTATGCATATACTTTCCAAATTGCAATCTATGCACTTAAAACATGTCCAACATCTCCTTAAGGACAGCTCAGCAAAGTGGACTTATTTTGCAAAATATTGGCTAGGTTTATCTCTTAGACACTATCGCCCTGACTTTAAATCTCTTCTCTTTCCTCACTCTGAGACTATGCCTTTGTTCTACCAGCAATGTCTTTTGGCTGTTAAATTATTTCAATCCATATCTTCTGCTCCGCTGGTAGACATGCTAAATTTTAGTACTAAACAGTTTTACAACTGTCTCCTTTCCAAAATTGTTGAAAATAAAATTGAAAATTTATATCCACAAATAAATTTCTCTTTGGTTTGGCGTAATTTACATCACAAATTTGTGGATAATATTCCAAAATCAGTTAATTTTCGTCTCATCTATAACTCTCTCCCTCTGGGCTATAAACTTTTCGCTCGTCATATGGCTGTCTCTCCTAACTGTGTTCTCTGTCGCTCTGCAGTAGAGAACTCTGATCATCTCTTTCTCTACTGTCCTTGTGTGAATGAATTGTGGTCTGTTGTCTTCCAGTGGTTAAATACTCTATCTAGCGGCCTTGTTGCCAAATCCAGTGAAATTATTCGTTTTGGGCTTGTCCCTCAACTTCCAAATTCTTGTAACTATGCTGTTTGTGTATATCTCCTCTCTTTGGCAAAATATTCCATTTGGCTTACTCGTAATTTAAATAAATTTGAACACAAACAGCTGACTGGAGATGACATTGTCTTACGTTTTAAATGTTTCCTTAAAACACGTATTCGGGTTGACTTTTTTCGTCTATCTTCGTCTATGTTTTCTGATCATTGGCTATCCACTAACTGTTTCTGTAAATTACAGGCTAATAAACTTACATTTCTATTTTAACCAGTAAAATCCTTACATTAATGTTTATGTAATTTTCTATACCTTGTCATCATTACGTACTGCGTACGTATTTTGTTATATTTTTAACGTATTGCATACGTTACATTATACATATATACATTAACATGTAATTTTAATTCTGTACAAACATGACTTTTATAAGTAACGTACTGTGTACGTTTACTTCCTGTTTTACTTCATGTATAATGCTTTTACAATCACATGTATTATATTTCTTCATTTCTTTAAACGTATTGTATACGTTTATATTGTACATATATGTATATATGGCTTTGTATATATGTTTTGTGAGCACTGATAGTGCCCGACTTTGTATTTATGTTTTGTTTTCATGTTCTATGTGCACTTGTAGTGCTCTGACTTGTAAATATGTTGCTGCAGTCTATCTTTATGTCTTTATCTTATTCCCTCTCTTCTCTATCTCGTATATATTTCCTCTTTATCCTTGAATTGTATAGGGCCACTACCTCTTCCAACTGTGATACTTTTCTTTTATTCCTGAGGTAGTGGCCAAAACCCTTGCTGTCCAAATATGTACATACCTCACCTTCTGTAATAAATTGTTATCAAAACGAAAAAAGTATCTGTTGCTGGATTTGCTGTGGTAAGAATTTTCTGGAATTGTGAACTTTGATTTGTGCTGTGCTTGACTTTTTTGTGCTGTGCTTGGTGACTCTTTTTTCCTTCAAGGTCTACGGGTGGGCATCCTCCTTGTGAAGTGTGGCTTCGGCCTCCCCCCATCTTCACCCCTCAGGATGTCGTACGTCTCGGCTATAGAGGAGGACCTATTGCAGAGAGGTTCAAGAATCCTGATGTTTCTCGGAGGACATTGAGGTTCGAGGCTACTTCGAAGGCTCTTTCCAAGGATGCGTTTGTGAAGATACTGGTAAATATGCCTTCCTTTTCTGCTCGGAATGTTGAAGCTGTATGGAAAACGGATAGAGGCGGCGTATTTTTTGTAACATTCAGAACTGTGATACTTTGTGAATTGTTTGCAAAGATAGGTCAGATTCGTTATGAGGATGGTTCACTCCGGATTACTAGCTATGAAAAGTTAATTGTGCCGTTCATAGTACATTGGTTAAAAATGGACGTGAGGAATGACTTTCTCAAAGCTTTCTTTGGAGATTATGGGAAAGTCTTAGATGTGAGTTATATGGAGGAGGAGATAGATGGAGTAAAAATCAAGACAGGGGTTAGACAAGTTTTGTTACAGCTGAAAGAAGATGCGATGAATCAGGTACCTCATATGGTGAATTTTGATGGGAGTCGCATGCTGATTACTGCCCCTGGTAGACTTCCCATCTGCCGTAGATGCAAGAGGTTAGGACATGTGAGGTTAGATTGCCCCATGGGGTGGGCTAATAGACAGGTAAGGGACGAAGTAGACATGGAGCAGGGCAAGGATGTCAATAGTCAAGACACTGATAAAGCATTAGCTGAGATGGTAGACCCTTCCCAGGAGACTCCCCCGTCCCCCCCTCAGGAGATGCCTCCCCCTCAGCAATCCCTCCCCTCTCAGCAGACCCCCGCGCCTTCTGATAAGGAGTCGGTGAGTGACATAAGTGTAATTGCTGACAGTCAGGAACTGTTTCCTCCCCTCCCCCCCCCTGGGGATGAGTTCAAAAAAGTTAAGCCGAAAAAGGATAAAGTCAGAAAGAGGGGGTCAAGTGTCCCCCCTCAGCTACGGGACCTCAGTCCAAGCATAGAAGGAGTGCCACCCCTAGCCCGTCGAGGTATCCGTATGTCACCCCGTCACGGTTTGATTCCCTCACCCCCCAGGATGATGAGAGTGATAGTGACCCAGGGTAGGGGGTTTGTGTGTGACTAATCCCAATGGATAACAGACTGGAAACGCCCCCCAACCTTGAGATTGATTACTGCTTGTCGGCACGACGCTTATCAACTCCCTCGGGAGTTTCAATCCCGTTTGCTCATTTGCATTTATTGTTTAAGTTTGTATTTATTAATTGTCTGACAGTGTGTGGATGCATATGTATGGTTGTTTCTGTTAAAAAATTGTATAATATTATTTGTGTAATTTGGTTTGAATGCGTTTGTGTGTCTGTTATTTTAATTTTTAGCATAAAAAATGGTGTATTCCTTTTTCTCTATTAACTGTAATGGCTTGTTAGATAATTCTAACAAGCTTAAGTTACTTTCTCATAATTTTCATACCAATTGTATTGATTTTCTTTTCTTACAGGAAACTCATGTTGATAATATCAATTTAGCCAAAAAATTTGAATCGAAATTTCAGGGGAAAGCTTTTTGGTCCTTTGGCTCGAATTTTAGTTGTGGGTCGGGTATAATTATTTCTGATAGGTTAAATTATAATATTGACTCTTTCCGTTTCGACTGCGATGGTAGACTTGTAATTTTAGATTTAAATATTAATGGGGTTAGGGTTAGGCTAATTAATATTTATGCCCCTAATAACCCTAGCAATAGGGTTAATTTCTTAAAATCCATCGCTCATCATTTAGTTACTAATAGGCTTTTATTTTTGGGTGGGGATTTTAACTGTGTTTGTAATTTAAAATAAGATAAAGTAGGTGGCAATGTAAATAAAAAACAATTAGGGGCAGATATTATCAAACAATGGGTTTCTGATTTTTCTTTAACTGATATTTTTCGCTCTTCTTTTCCAGATTCGGTGGTGGTGTCTTGGCTGAACTCTTCTGGTGTTGGTGCTCGTCTTGATCGCTTTTACTTCTCCTCTTCGGTGGTGGAATCTGTATCTTCAACTGGTATACTTCCTTGCTCTTTTTCTGACCACGATTATGTCTTTGTTAAGCTCAGGGATTTAGGAGGCTTACACCACTAGGGAAAGTTATGTCCATTGTTCTGACGAGTCGTTTTTCTGAATAACCGAACCTCACCTCGGTTATTTCCATGTATCGAGGTCGGTTATTGTGGCAATGCGAACGACCGCGGTGGTTATTTAGAGGTTTTTGTATTTGTATTTTTCTCACGGGCAGATACCTTATATCCTCGGCTACGCCTCGGACTTGGTATCTTCCCTAGAAAATTAAACATTCGGAATTTTACGAATATTGCCTCTCGGCTTCGCCTCGAGTCAATATTCGAAAAATTCCGAATGTAAGTTGGTTTTTCTGAATTTATGAAGCAACCTCTAAATAACTACCTCATTTGTACGCATAACCAACATAACCATCCCAACCAAATTAACTTAAAGGAATACACAACAAACATTTGAAGAATTTTATTGAATTGAAGGTCTTTCAAAGTACATGTTTCGACAATTGTATCCGATTCGGTCGCGATTGTGCTCCATCCTGCATGAGAGGGGCGATGTTGGTAGTCATCTCTCCATCACTGCTTCTCAGATAGGCGGTCACACCTGAAATATGAACAAAATAGAATATAATGTCACCCGTTTCAATAGTTTCGAAAACATTTTATTAGTTAAAGTGTGCGTAGATTCAAAGACTTATTCGGGACAAATATTCAAATTATTTAGTTTTATTTGACCTTTTTTCAATTTAAAAAAAATAAAGATATATTATCCGATATCGTTTCAAGGAAAGTCATGAACACTTCTTCAAGGGAACTAAAATTTCACCCTTTATATTTTAATTATTGAAAACGAACCTTAATAAATACTATATTTAAGCCGTGAGACGGATAATTCCGTGTATATGACTATCATGGTTCTCAATTTCTTATTTAAGTGACAAATCATGTTAGACGTTAATATTTTGAATAGACATTATACTCCGTCTGCCGATTGACAGATATAAATAAAATATTTTTATTTACATGTCTCCTAATTATTGAAATTTTCGTATTGTTTAGATTAATAAAAGTCTAAAACGTTAGAATCAATTGACTCGCCAGTCGCTACATTATCCGGTTATCTATCTATAATGTGTAACTATATTACCAGCAATTCACAACAATACTAACCTTTATTGTTGTTTTCTGTGTTGGTAGACGTTGTCAAAAATGTCAACACAATGAAAAGATCTGCTTCGTCATTCAGTTTCACAAGATCATTAAAACAATGCCAGTATTGAAATCCTTCTTCTCACTAACTCCACTTTCATGAGCTCTTGTTCACAATTTCTTCACCTGAATCGAAAAGCCGGTACCAACAGTCCCAAATGAATTGCGTCGAATGACTGTCGTGTGGCCACGTGTTGAGAGACAATCTTGCACGAGAATCGCGTGCGCTGTTTCGTCACGTGAGCGCTAAGTGGTACGTTTCGGCGCACTGTTAGTTTTGGTCCAAACAATAACCGACCTAGGGAAGTTATTTATCAGAAAAAAGGAATAATTTTGTTGTAGATGATTTTTTATCATTCAAAATATGTTACACACGTCAATGATAAGTATGTCCACGTGGTGTAAGTCGTTTAATCACCCTTACTGCGGTAGTTAATTAAAAAAACTCATCTCGGGCTGCGCCCTCGAAAAGTTTTTTTAAATAACTACCTTGTAAGGGTAATTAACCTTAACATAGACTTTGGGCCTGGCTATTGGAAATGTAACAATAGTCTTTTTGATTCGGCTTTTAATTATTCTTTCAAAATTTTTTGTTTTAATCACATTCCTTCTTTGGATAATATATCTTTGGATTGGTGGGATACTTTTAAGATAGAAATTCAAAATTTTCTTAAAATTATTTCAAAATTACATAAAATGGCCCTTGTATCCCACCGTAAAGACTTAGAGTCTGAATATCGCAAGCTATGTCGTGCTGAATCCTCAAATCCTGGACTATATTCTGATCAAATTTTGGAATTAAAGAAGCAATTACTTGATATCGAAATTTTAGAAGTTCAAGGTCATTTCATTCGGGCTAAAGCTAAAGACCTTGAACTTGGTGAGAAACCTTCCAGTTATTTTCTTCGCAAGGAAGCTAGGAGAGGGCAGCAAAAATCTATTCCAAAAATTAATGATGACTTTGGCAACACTTTTTACACCTCTCCTGATATCATGGGCATATTCCGAAATTACTATTCTAAATTATTTACTGCAGAGCCCATTGATGAAAATTTTTGTAATCACTTCCTTGCTGATTTACCTACTTTAGATTCGGTGGATTCGGACTCCCTGGAAGGTGAAATAACTAAAGATGAAATTCTGAAAGCCCTTAAGGCTATGGATGACATTAAGTCTCCAGGTCCAGATGGGCTAACTAAGGAGTTTTATGTTTCTACTTTTCCTTATCTTGGTGATGTCTTGTGTCGTATTGTCAATCTGTGTTTTCAGCAGGAATCTCTTCCTGCGTCCTCTAAGACTTCTTATATTACTTTACTCTGTAAGGATTTTAATAATGCTTCAGAGCTTAAGAATTGGCGTCCCATCTCATTATTAAATATTGATGTTAAAATTATTTAAAAAATCTTGTGCACACGACTAGGTAATGTTATTGGGGAAATCGTTCACTTAGATCAAACTTGTGCAGTGCCTGGTAGGTCCATTCAGGACAATTGTCATCTAATTCGTAATGTGCTTGATTATGTGGAGCAAAAAAATCTCCCTTGTGCTTTTGTAAGTTTAGATCAGGAAAAGGCTTTTGACAGAGTCTCCCACGATTTTTTGTTTAAATCTTTGGACGCTTTTGGCTTTGGTCCTAATTTCAAAAAGTGGGTCAAAATTTTGTATACGGACATATCTAGTGCAGTAATTGTAAATCAGCACATCTCTCGGCCCTTTCCAGTAACTAGGTCAGTCCGGCAGGGATGTGGCTTGTCTCCAGCCCTGTACGTTATAGCACTAGAGCCTCTATTACATAAAATTCGTCAAAATTCTTTAATTAAGGGCATCCAGTTGCCCGGATCAAGTGATTCAGCAAAAATATCAGGCTTTGCTGATGATGGTCTTGGAATTTGTACTACAGATGCCTCTATTAAACATTTATTAAATACTTATGCTGACTTTGGCAAGGCATCTGGCTCCAAATTAAACTATTCTAAAACTAAAGGAATTTTTGTTGGTAAATGGAAAACTAGATCAGATCACCCTTTTGGCATTTCTTGGATTGAGCAGTCAAAAATTGTTGGAATTATTACTGGACAGGCTGTCAGTGAAGACGATCAATTTGCTCCCCTAGTTACCAAATTTAGAAAAGCTTTAACTGTTAATAAGGGACGTTTTATGTCTATTTTGGCAAAACTGTCGTGTGTAACATTTTGGCTTTATCTAAACTGTGGTACCGTGGTGCAGTATCACCTATTTCAAATCATTATGTCAACCTTTTTCAAAGGGAGACTTTTCGGTTTATTTGGCAGTCTAAGGCTGAACCTATAAAACGTAATATTTTGTACCAACCTATTTCGGAGGGGGGACTGGATGCTATCCATATCCGGTCAAAATTACAGTCTTTTCATTTAGGCCATATTAAAGCACTCTTAAAGGGCTGTTCAGCCAAATGGACATTTTTTGCAAAATATTGGGTAGGTCTTTCTCTTAGAACTTTCGATCCATCTTATACTTCTCTTCGCTTTCCACACTCTGAGACCATGCCTTTATTCTACCAACAGTGCATTTCGGCTTTAAAACTTGTCCAATCATTATCATTAGACCCGTTGGTAGAAGTTAGAAATTTTACTTCTAAACAGTTTTATAACTGTCTTCTCAAAAATGTTGTCGAAAACCGCCTTGAGCGACTTTATCCACAAATAAACTTTCGGAATGTTTGGCTTAATTTACATAATAAATTTGTGGATATTCTTCCAAAATCTGTTAACTATCGTCTCATCTATGACTCTCTCCCCCTAGGCTATCGTCTATTTTCTCGTCACATGGCTCAATCTAGACTGTGTGCTCTGTCTATCGGCAATAGAGAATTCTGATCATCTCTTTATCTATTGTCCATGTGTTTGTGTTTTGTGGGATATCATTTTCCGATGGTTAAATTTACTTTCTAACGGCCTTATTCAAAAATGCAACGAGGTAATCCGCTTTGGATTAATTCCTCATATTCCAAATTCCTTTGTAAAATCCGTTTGTGTGTATCTACTTTCTTTGGGTAAATATTCTATTTGGCAAATTCGTAATTTAAATAAATTTGAGCACAAACGGTTAACCGGAAATGATATTGTCTTGCGTTTTCTCTCACTCCTTAAGACTAGAATACGGGTCGACTTCTTTCGTCTATCCTTTTCTGACTTTTCTGCTTACTGGCTATCAACTAACCTTTTCTGTAAAATCAATACCTTTGATAATAAAATTATGTTTTATATCTAATCATTTATTGCTTGTATAATTTTATGCATTCCTTGTGTATATATATTTTCAATATGCATATATTCCTATGGCCTGTTATGGCATTCTTGTTTGTTTTGCAATAGCCTATACCACATGCCCTTGTGGGCCAAGTATTATAATTATGCATCTTTTCATGTGGTGTTTTTGTAAAAATATTTGCCAATATTATTTATTATTCATATTCATATCATAGGATATATATCCTTCTTGTATATTACACCAATTTTGGGGGCTTTTGCCTATATTTATACCGCAAACCCCACCTTTTTATGTTCTCATTACTTTTTCTTTTTCCAAGGACTCTTGCATTTGTTTATCATACATAATGGTGTGAAAGGTAAGAATGGTGTGTGCATGTAATAATATGGTATTTATTCTTATGTTATGGCCTATTATGCCTGTTTTGTGCTATCTTTATATGCATCTTTCCTTACTATCCTGTCCTTTCTTCTTTTAGTTTTTTTATGTTAGGCTGCTACCCCTACTGTGGTCATTTCTTTTATTTCTGGGGTAGTGGCTATGTGCTGTCCAAATTTGTATATAGCTTATTTGTAATAAATTTATTAAAACGAAAAAAGTATCTGTTGCTGGGATTTGCTGTGGTGACGATTGCTTTTGAGACTTTTTTTTGTGCTTTGTGACTCTGTTGTGACTTCTTACTTGTGTTACAGATCTACGGGGCGGTATCCTCTTTTAGAGGTGTGGCTTCGGCCTCCCCCCTTTTCTCACCAGGATGTCCTACGTCTCAGCCGTAGAAGCTGGGGCTATCCCGGAACGCTTCAAGAACTTGGATGTGTCTAGGAGAACTCTTCGTTTCGAGACTGCTGTAAAAGGACTCTCAAAGGAAGGATTCGTGAAGGTATTATTAAACATGCCAACTTTTTCCATTAGGAATGTGGATGCTATATGGAAAACAGATAGGGGAGGTGTGTTTTTCGTTACTTTTAGAACCCTTATCCTGTGTGACCTCTTTGCTAAAATCGGCCAAATTCGTTTGGAGGAAGGTGTAATAAGAATCACTAATTATGAAAAACTGATAATTCCCTTCAGGATACATTCGCTTAAGCTGGATGTCACAAATGATCTATTGAAGGATTTCTTTAAGGACTATGGTAAAGTTTTGGAGGTTACTTACTTGGAAGAGACCATTGATGGGGCTAGCGTTAAAACAGGAGTTAGGCAAGTACTTTTGCAATTGAAAGGAGATGCCTTGAATAGAGTTCCCCATATGGTAAACTTCGCCGGGAGTCGCATGCTTATCACCGCTCCCGGCATAATGCCCATTTGCTTAAGGTGTAAAAGACTATGGGGTGGGCCAATAGACAAGTGCAAGATAACTCAGGAGTGGAGGATAATGCTATGGACACTCAAAGTACGGATCAGGCTATGGCAGGGTTGAAAGATCCCTCTCAGGAGACCCCCCCCCGCCTCCCTCTCGGGAGACTCCTCCGCCTCCCTCTCGGGAGACTCCTCCGCCTCCCCCTCAGGTGACTTCTCAGTTTACCCCCCAGGACCAGACTCCCCCGTCTCCCTCTCAGAAGTATTTTGCGCCCTCTGATAGTGATGTGGACCCCTTAAGTGGAGTGAGTATTGTCTGTGATAGCCAGGAGATGTTCCCTCCCCCCCCCCCCCCCCCCCCCCTGAGAAGGAGTATACTCAGGTAAAGGGCAAAAAAGACAAAAAGGACAAGGTAAGAAAGAGGGCGTCAAGTGTCTCCCCTGGGGTGGCTGCCGCGGCTGCAGTGGCCACAGGGCCCCAGACCAAGCATAGGAGAGACGCCACCCCCAGTCCAACGAGGTATCCTTACATTACCCCCTCACGTTATGACATCCTTGCCCCCCAGGATGATGAGGTCGACAGTGACCCTGGGTAGTGTGTCTGTGTTTTTGTGATTCATGGATAACGAACCGGAAACGTCCCCCGATTATGGCACTGATAAGTGAATGTCGGCACAACACATGATAACTCCCTCGGGAGTTTCGCTCCAGTCTTTTAATTTGCATATCTTCTATTATTACATTTATTAATTGTGTGATTGAGTATGAATGTTTGAGTATGATTGTTTTTGTTAGATATTCATGCTATAATAATTATGCAATTGTGCTTGAATGTTTTTTGAGTGTCTGGTTTTTTAACTTTATTAAAAATGGTATATTCTTTTTTTAGCATTAATTGCAATGGCCTCTTAGATAATTCTAATAAACTTAAATTACTTTCACATAATTTTCATGTCAATTGTATTGATTTTCTTTTCTTACAGGAAACTCATGTTGATAATATCAATTTAGCAAAAAAAATTGAATCTAAATTTCGGGGAAAAGCTTTTTGGTCCTTTGGCTATAATTTTAGTTGTGGGTCGGGTATAATTATTTCGGATAGGCTAAATTATAATATTGATTCATTCCGTTTCGACTGCGATGGTAGACTTGTGATTTTAGATCTAACTATTAATGGGGTTAGGACTAGGTTAGTTAATATGTATGCCCCTAATAACCCTAGAAATAGGGTTATTTTTCTTAAATCCATCGCTCATTATTTAGCTACTAATAGGCTTTTATTTTTGGGAGGGGATTTTAATTGTGTTTGTAATTTAAGGTTAGATAAAGTAGGTGGTAATGTAAATAAAAAGCAATTAGGGGCAGATATTATCAAACAATGGGTTTCTAACTTTTCTTTAACTGATATTTTTCGCTCTTCTTTTCCAGATTCGGTGGAGGTGTCTTGGATGAATTCTTCTGGTGTTGGTGCTCGTCTGGATCGCTTTTACTTCTCGTCTTCGGTGGTGGAATCTGTATCTTCTACTGGTATACTTCCTTGTTCTTTCTCTGACCACGATTATGTCTTTGTTAAGCTCAGGGATTTAGAAGGTATAGACTTTGGGCCTGGCTATTGGAAATGTAACAATAATCTTTTTGATTCGGCTTTTAATTTTTCTTTCAAAAACTTTTGTTTTAATCACATTCCTTCTTTGGATAATATATCTTTGGATTGGTGGGATACTTTTAAAATAGAAATTCAAAATTTCCTTGAAATTATTTCAAAATTACATAAAATGGCCCTAGTATCCCACCGTAAAGACCTTGGCAATACTTTCTACACCTCTCCTGATATCATGGGCATATTTCGAAATTATTATTCCAAATTATTTACTGCAGAGCCCATTGATGGAAACTTTGGTAATCACTTCCTTGCTGATTTACCTACTTTAGATTTGGTTGATTCGGACTCCCTGGAAGGTGAAATAACTAAAGATGAAATTCTGAAAGCCCTTAAGGCAATGGATGACAATAAGTCTCCCGGTCCAGATGGGCTAACTAAGGAGTTTTATGTTTCTACTTTTCCTTATCTTGGTGATGTCTTGTGTCGTATTGTCAATCAGTGTTTTAGCTAAATTTTTGTGACCGAAATCGGTGCTGTAACCTTTCATTGTTAAAAGGGTCAAACTGTGACGTAAGAGACGAATCCAGTACCTACGTCATAGACAGAAGATGGGTCTGACGTGCTTAGCGTTAGCACCTAGAAAACGCTGATTTCGGCGAAAATAAGCGCTGCCGGGCCCTAAAAACGATTGAAAAGGTTAGTTCACATCTTTGTCTAACTGCCGCAATGTTTTTTATGTGCAAATTATTTTTATAAATTTATTTAAAGAGCGTTTTAATTTTCGCTATAATGCTAACCCTTGCCGACTTAGGGAAATCGCCGCCGTTGCCTTTCTTTTATTTTACACTGTATGCTCTCCCTGACCCTAAGCTTACCGAGGGGGCCTTCCCTGAACTCGGTGCTGGCCCTAGGGAGCCCGTTCCGTCTACCTCTAAACAGGCAGACGAGAACGAGGCTTCCAATGATGGTGTCGGCTCTGAGGGAAAGGAGGACCCCCCCAAGGTTAGTGAGGACAAGGGGGAGGCCGTGGAAGTGCCGGCCGAGGTTATGGAGACACAGGACACTGATCTCGAGCTGCTAGGCATAGGCTCCATTGACTATGCCTCCCACACGGAGTTCCCCCCCTCCCCTACTGGGAGCCAGGCCTCCCTGTTCGCCACCCCCCCTCCCAACAACAAGAGGCCAAGCAGGGAAGACTATGACAAGGAGGAGAAGAAGTCCCGGCGGAGGTCTAAGTCCAAATCCAAGTCCCGCCCCTCGTCCGTCCCCAGAGAGAGCGACCTATGGGCCGACCAGTCTCCTCTCCCCCCTGACATCACCCCCGGGGAGACCTCGACCAAGAAGGACTTCGATCCGCCATAATTTGTCCGACAAAACCTTTCAACTAAGATGACGACCATGGACTGCCCCCCACTTTACGATTACCGACACCCCCCCATATATTTCTCCCTTTTGGGAGTGATTTTTTGTGTATTTTATCTATTAATGTATTTAACATGTCTAATTAATCCTTTTCTTTCAGGTTTTAGTTTAGTTATCAATTATCATAACTATTACCAGCGCAATGTATAATTTTTATTCAAATAACTGTAATGGATTACTGGATTCTTCTTCTAAGTTAAATATTCTTTCTGATAAATTTAATTCTGAATGTATTGACTTTCTTTTCCTTCAAGAGACCCATGTTTATAATTTATAATTAGCTAAAAAATTTGAATCTAAATTTGAAGGGAAGGGCTTTTGGTCTTTTGGCAGTAATCGTAGTTGTGGGGTTGGTTTAATTATATCTTCCAAATTAAACTATTCTGTTACTAAATTTCACTTTGATCATGAAGGCCGCCTACTCGTTTTGGATTTAAAAATTGGGACTTATCACATTCGATTAATTAATGTCTATGCTCCAAATAATCCCCAGGAGCGGGTAGAGTTTTTTAATAATCTAGCAAAATTTTTAGTTACAAATAGGCTTATTATTCTAGGGGGAGATTTTAATTGCGTTCTTAACGCTAAGATTGACAAAATTGGCGGCAATCTTACTGCTAATCAACTGGGCTCTTCTATCATCTCTCAATGGCTATCCGACTTTCATCTTATTGATACCTATCGTTTTGTTTTTCCAGTTCAGGTCGCCGTGACATGGCGAAATAACTCCGGTGTGGGCTCCCGCCTCGACATCTGCTCTACTGTCGGAGACGATCGCCAAAGCTGAAACAACCCCTTGCTCTTTTTCTGGACTCAATTTTTGACTTTTAACTTGAAAACACTTTTTACTAATATTGGCCATAATCAAATTCCTCCTGGCAAACATCTCTTTACAATGGTGGGATAAATTCAAAATTGAAACTCAAGACTTGATTCAAGTATATTTTAAAAACACGTAAAGACAGGTGGAGGGGTGCACCTTGCTTATCGAATTTCCAGGACGTCCAATCTATAAGGAAAACGCTATTCTTGCGGAGTGAATGAGTTGGGGTTTACCGTGGTGTCAGCAATTGTGCAGCTATTCAACACGTGGATGTTGCCACTCAAAAGAGAATAGACGGAACAGGGAGAAAGGATGAGAGAAAAGACGAAAAGAAAGGAGATTGCGAGAAAGAAAGCAGGTTTAGTCCAGCTTGGATGACCCTACCAGGAGCATGCAAGCTCCAGCTGGCAGAGCTCTCAGGGTCGCCGAGGTGCACGAAATGAAAGTGTTGTATTTTATAATGCAACTTATTACATCAAAGTGCATTCTCTCCCCAAAGAGGCAGATCAAGCCATGTAACTTTTACAGCCTCTGTTCAATTGTGCCGAAATGCGTGGGTTCCGGCAGTTTCCCCTGGCTGAAAAAAATGGCATCCAAATCCATTTGAACTTCTTAATCACTCTCGCATAGAAAGGTTGGTTATTTCACAATGCTATGTGGGGGTGAAAATTATCACAGCGTAGCTAATAGGGTTCATGGTAGATAAGTGTATGAAGTTTGGTGAAGCTAGCATTTAAACTTTAGGATATATGTACTACGGTCAAAGGAATTTGTCACATAGTCATATTTGTTGGTCGAACCCCCAAACGGCACATCATGGCTGATAAGTGCATAAAGTTTTGCAAAGATAGCTTGTATAGTTTAGGAGATATGCTCTGGTCAAAATTTTTTGATAGATGGACAGACGGACGGACATTATGAACGCTAGATACTCCCCGTTTACGCTGTAAGGTGTGGATATAATCTTTAGATTCCAAAGTTTTGAAGACCCTAAGTGAAATTTGAAATGGTGAATTTTAATGCCCCAAAAGGAAATAGGGAAAACTGGTTTCCCAGTAGAAGGACAATACTAATTAATGAAACTTCCCCTTGGCGGACAAAATTTGCACCACGATCCATTTGGATTTCTGTAGCATATGACAACGCCTCTCTCTGGAATGAGTGGTTCATATCACAATGCCTTTGCCATGATTTAGTAGCAATAATGATGATTTAAGAACAGCGTCGCTGATTGCGCAACTAACTCTTAATCTTAATCTGACAAAACAGTGCAAAACTTTTTAAAGGTCTCGGCTACCATTCAACAAAGGTCAAGGTCACGATTTAAGCTGGTTTTTTAAACATAACAAAATTAATTTTCCAAATGAAAAGCTGTTAATTGTTGACTTTCAAAGTCACCAGATAGAGTTCAGTTTACCTTTTAATTAAATATTGAAATCAGCAATCGCAAAATAGCTCAAAACCATATTTTTATCACACTAAAAATTATTTTATTATTAGCTACGACTTCCTCCCCAAAGGCTACCGTCTACTCTCACGAGGCATACCACCACTTGATTAAATACCTTATCATGGTTTGGTGGTTTGAATGCTTCGGCGGCCTTGAGAGCAATGCCAGCTGGAGCTCATATGCTCCTGGTAGGGTCACCCAAGCTGGACAGATCAAAGTCAGACCAAATTCGACCCGCTCTTTAATCTGCTGCATTTTCTACCCATGCCTTTCTTTACGTCTGTCCCTTCCTCTTGTCTTTCGAATGGCACATCCATGTGTAAAGTTAAAATACTGCTGACAACACGTTAAACCCCAACTCGCTCATTCCCTCCAGACATGATCAGCCATCTCGGAGATCCATGGGTGCGAAAAGGTTGTGCCCATTTAACGTTGCGTCCACAGTGCGGGTACCAACCTGTAGTTCTGCGACAGGCCGTTAGTCAAAACATTTGTAAAAAAAATAAAGGACAACAGGATTCATCTTTCCGTTGTTTACCATGACATTGTATTTATGTTAATTCTCAACGCACTTGAGTCAGTATCAACGAATTAGACTGAGTCCAAATCGCTGGTTTCGTATAAGAATATCTTATATTAGAATATAACCGCCCATAAAAGGCCTATGAGACACAATAGAGTACAATAAAATATATATTATGAAATAACGATACAGATAGAACTCTTTTCTCTAATCAACTGTTAAAGATTGGAATTCATTGGATATAAATGTCAGAAATGCAGAGTCACTATCACCATTTTTAAACATTGTTTCATGCGAAAAAACTGTATCTCCAAAGTTTAAATACTAGTAGTATTATATCCGTTAGTCCACCACACAATCAAATCTTTACTCAGTCGCATGCGTCTTGGCTGCAGTGACCTGAATTCTCATCCACTTGATAGAGGTTTGTCAAAACCCGTGCCTGTTCCTGTGTCAACATTAGGGAGCATCCTTTCAATTACTTCCTTCAGTGTCCTCTATATGACATATACTTAACAGCAAAAGAAACGCAAGTTCAACTTCACCAGTTAGCAAACTCAACATTTTGAAATATATTACATTAACATTATGAAAAAACAACAGACAAGTCATCTTTGAAGAAATTTCATTGCAGTTACTGTGGAAAATCACTTTGGTTTAATCAAAAAAGCACTCGTATCGACTGTACCCCCAAGCAGTGAAAATGTCACAAGACAAAGTCTTCCTCAGTAACGAGTGTGACCCCCATTGGTTGCTACACACGCAGTACAACGACGTCTCATTGATTCAACAAGTCTCTGGAAGAATGCCTGGGGGATTTGATTCCATATCCTGATCAACATGGCCTCCAAATGTCTGAGATTTTGAGGGGGACCAGCAGCCTGAAGTCGTCTTCCCATTTCATCCCATGCATGCTCAATTGGTGCCATGTCTGGAGACAGGGAAGGCCATGGCAGTACAGCAACATTGTTCATCCTCAGGAAGTTCATCGAAACCCTTGCTGTATGGGGACGAGCATTATCCTGCTGGAACCAGTGGAGTCGAGGATGGGCTTGGAACAGAGGCACAACGTTGTTTTGCAGAACTTCGTCCCTGTAGACAACAGCAGTCACACGTTGTCGGAACACATGCAGTTGTGTTCTGTGATGGTAACTGAAGGCTCCCCATACCATAATGCTTCCTCCTCCCCAGCGGTCAGCTTGCAGAACGCAGCAATTAGCATAGCGTTCATTGCGTCTTCTCCATACTCGGATTCGACCATCAGCGTGCGACAGGTTGAATCTCGACTCATCTGAAAAGACAACTTGTTGCCAATCATGACGTCGCCAACGCTGATGTTGTCTGGCCCACTGTAGACGTTGTTGGCGATGACGTTGCGTCAGTACTGGTCCGACGTAAGGGCGTCGACAACGGATTCCCGCAGCTCGCAGACGTCGACGAACGGTGTCTGCCGAGATGTTCCGACGTGGCCCTTGAATGGTTGCAGCCGTTTGTGTTGCTTGCTGTTGACGGTTCCGAAGATGAGTGACCCGGATGTGCCGATCTTGAGCCGGCGTTGTCACCCTCGGTCGTCCTGAACGTGGTCGATCTTGAACGTGTCCTGTTTGGCGATACCTTGTCCAGAGTCTAGTGATGGTTGTCAGATTACACCCGAAGTGCCTGGCAACCGCAGTTGCTGTTGAGCCCGTCTCTAACATTCCAATGGCAATTCCTCGGTCCTGCTGGTTTAGGCGTGGCATGATCGATCTTTCTTCTTCAAATCAATTGTTGAAAGTGAAATGTTTTCTGAATGTTTCGCCTTTTAAAGGGTACATCGAGCGAGAAATCCTTTAACTTTTGTGTGATACACGAAGAAATCATGCAAAAAATGCAAGAACATGGAAACTGTTGTGTTTTGACGACTTTCACAAGAATAACCGGAAACGTCAACAAAACCATCTTGGAGAGCGTGTTTTAATGTAAAACTGCATTTTCTTTATAAAAAAATCTATACTAAGTCGTTGGTTACAAAAATGAAAAAGTTGCGTTTCTTATGCTGTTAAGTATATTTAGATTGAACCAATACTATTTTTTAAAGCTATTCTTAGCGGCGAAGAATCTGTCGCGAAGTGAAAACGAAATTGATTGTAAAATCTGTTTAGCATTTCATTACCGATAACAAGATAACAAAAATGTCAATTGGGCCGGGTCAACCTTTGAAGAGGGCCTTAAGTTTAGATGCCTCAGGAGACCTAAATAATAAGACTAATTTTTTATGTGATGTGGATAGTTCAAGCCTCTTACGTATAAAGAAAATTGGAGCCAGACCCCTTAAAAAATGTATTTGAGTATTTAATTTGTAACATTACCTCGGGTCTTAGAGAGAGTTGAGTCCCGAGATTGTAAAGGCATAAAAACAACGTTCATCAGTGGGCTTCGTTTTGAAGATATATTAGTTTACCGTCATATACTTGCACCAACACACCATATGCCACTCATGAAAACACCTGTTGTCTATTTCAAGCACGTGCGCCACGAAGTCGCAAATGCACGGGCGTGTTTCTTGTTGCCAGACATTTGATATACAGTGAGTAGCCGGTAATAGTTATGCTGTTAAGTCTCTCTCAGGGAAAGTCATGTAAACGTTTTAGCTTAATGTTTGTAATAAGGTGATACATTTTGTCACTCTGTTCCCTAAGGGATAGCTCATAAGGATTGTTTCCTGGTTAATTCTTCGTTGCGAGTTCTTTCTAAACATACGTTGAATCCTAAATGTCTAGTAATTTCTTGAGTGAACAATCCTTCGTACTATTTCTCTATAGACTTTTCATTAACTCCTCTTCCCTTAACACCTTATGGGTAACAACAAGTGCTTGCCACTAACATGGCAACGTCGCCCGCCGTTTGGATATTGCGATATAATTGTCACAACAAGCAAATGCTTTATTCCCATTGATACTAGGAGTGATGGGTTCAAGAAATATGGCGTTAACAAGAGTTTCAAAAGTGGACCAAGCAGTCTAAGTAAACATAGCCTCACTATTATCCGTTACACTGCTATATAGCAGTGTAACGGATAATAGTGAGGCTAGGTTTACTTAGACTGTGGAGCAAGTGCCATGGTACCCGGTATCTGCATAGTCCCTCAATGACCAAATGTGAAGACATATTGTAAAACGGTTCAAGTGATATGACTTAAAAAAGAGTTTCAAAAGTGGCCAAATTGCCGTAGTGACCTTGAATACATTGTAAAGGTCACCGAAAGTGACTAGTGTCGTTGTAATCCCCCAAGTTCAGCTGTGCAATTGTTCATGAGATATCGCGTTAACAAGAGTTTCAAGAGTGCAATCTAAATAAATTTAGATCAACAGATTTTATATTTGGTCACACTGTTAATCTAAGATTGGCCCGTAAGGCGGGTCATCTTGCTGACCTATGAAATCAGCCGCTCGGCCAATCAGAAAAGTTGCCCTAGCTCGCTCGCTGGAAGTTAACAAAAACCTCAGCAGCACATCTTTAAAAATGGATGATGTTCGGAGCTCTATCATTCGGAGCGGATCAAAGCGAATAATCCGATTGCTTGGATGTATTTTAATAGATAATATTTTTTCATAAAATATCTCATACAACCAAAATAAAATCAACCTGCTGACATTTTTCTTATCAGTATCAAAAACAAGATTTATTTTTCACAATGCACACTGTTACTGAGAACAGGCCATAAGCTATCATATGTTTCTTCCGTTCACATCTTGAATGAGCGACTATGAACTGTTTGTGACGTCGAATTTGATTGATCAATTCGCGAATTCCTTATTTGCATACGAAAGGTTACCGGGACGACCTCTCACACTGGTCAATCTTAGATCAACAATATGACAAAATAAACAAGTGTCTGCCACTAATGTGGCAATGTCCCCCGCCGCTTGGATATTGTGATAGAATTGTCACAATAAGCAAATGCGATATTCCCATTGACAATAAGTGCAATGGTTGAAGAGATATGGCATCATGGTAATCATCCCCCAAAGTTTACAATGTATGGTAATGTGCACTTCTTGTCCTCGCTGATCAACATTTTAATTAGTCTCACTCCTGTGCCTATTTTATTGCCCTCAATAATTTCGTACTCACTTGTGATATCCAGAACTTTCCCGTAATAATAATAATCACTTTATTTCCTCCAAAATGAAGAGTTGGACACAAAAGAAATGCGAAAGGAAAGTCTATATCACCTCAGGCGCCAGGATACTACAGTTTCAGTCTGGATGCACAGCATACAGAGAAGATGTACCGCACTGCCAGGCACGCGAACATCACCTTCTCTGGGAGGGACAGTTCGTAGCTTGGGTCACATGACAGCAGACAGAGAGTCAAGTTTGTGTCACTCAGATTGTGGAGCTGCACGCTGAGCTCCACCGGGAACAGGTCGATGAGGTCGCACCAGAGTTTGTCCCTCAACTCTGAGACTTGATCACATTGTGTTGCAATGTGACAGATTGGATCTGTAAAGAATTTGCCACATTGGTCACACAGCCTTAAATCATATAGCTCTCTTATTGAAGCACATATTTTGATCATAAAGGCTGCAGCTTTCCTAATCGAAGGATCCGAGTGAATGACTTGCCAGGCCGGATGTATCTGCAAGTTCCTTTGAATCTGACTGAAGACTCGGAGGTCTGGATCAGACATCAGCCTGCTTCTCCACGAACTGTGTTCGTGCTCAAGTATTTTCAACTTGACAACAGTTTTCCACTTATCCTGACTTATAAAGCTTCCAGATGTTTTAAAGTCAGAGAGATAAGTTGCTAGCTTATACTTGTTCAGTATACTGTGGACTTCTGCAATGAAACCATGAGATATTGCTGAAGCGTTGTGACTATACTGCATCAGTCTTGTGAGGAATACTTTGTGTGGTAGATAGTTCGAGTCCATATGAATGAGGCGCTCCATGAAAAATAACTTTCTCCTGTCGATATGTGAGACCAATGTGGTAGCACCAAGTAATCCAAGACAAACATCAGTTCTAGATCTTTTAGGAAGACATTGGACACGCTTGAGTACATATCTATATGCTCGTTCTAACATTGTTATTTGGGTATTTGTCAGTTCACACCACAGCTCACATCCATATAGTGCACGTGGAAGAATTATATTGTGAATTAATCTTAAACACACAATTGGACTAACAAATTCTGCTGTGAAGCCACGTCTCACAAGCGAATGAATACTTGCTTTCATTTTTGTGCAGGAACTGAGTATATGCTCCATTGGTGAAAGAGTTTCAGACAGAAGCATACCGACATGTCTCACACACTTGTTGTAGGGTAATGGTTCACTGTACAGCTTCATAGAAGCCATTGCATTGTGTGATGGACTGGTGGGACTGAAAGTCATCACTTCACTTTTTGAAGCATTAAAGGTGAACCGCCACTGACAGCTGTACAGTTCACAAACCTCTATCATTTCATGAAGTGATGCCTTACTTGAACTCAACAAGGCAACATCATCAGCTTGGGCTGGTGTTCCTGTATGTAGGTTTGTGATGAATGTCCCAAGCTTTCTCTTTGCTATGCGTTCAAGCATGCCATTTATGTAAAGGAGATATAACCGAGAGGACAACACACCCCCTTGACGAATTCCTTGCTCAAGCTCGATACTTCTTGATATTTGACCCCCTACAAGGACGCGGCAGGTCATGTTTCTGTACATACTGTCAATGATAGTCCACAATTTACCAGAGACATCGCTTTCGTGCAGTTTGAATAAAAGGCCAGAGTGCCACACAGTGTCAAATGCTTTTGATGTATCTAGGAATGTAGCATAAACGGGAGATTTTCTCTCTTTGTAGTAGCTGACAGTCTCGTGGAGATTGAAAGAACAATGCAGAGCTGACAGTCCCTTCTGATATGCCATCTGTTGTGTACTAGGAAAACTATCTGAGTTTTGTATTCCTTGCATACGTAAGAGCAAAACCGATTCGAAGATCTTGCATATAACAGGACTTAAGGATATTCCTCGGTATGAGTTAGGATCACGACGGGACTTATTGGCACCTTTGTATATCGGGACGATGATACTATCTCTCCACTGTGATGGAATACATCCACTTTTCAAAATCATATTAAAAAGATTAGATAGGTGTTGCATCAGAACTTTTTCTCCA
The DNA here is from genome assembly GCA_916613615.1 of Steromphala cineraria. Taxonomy (NCBI): domain Eukaryota; kingdom Metazoa; phylum Mollusca; class Gastropoda; order Trochida; family Trochidae; genus Steromphala; species Steromphala cineraria. The sequence goes on from OU744735.1 coordinate 9,683,549, forward strand.
TACTTTAAATGTTCATAAACTATTCCATCTGGTCCCCCAGCTTTGTTCATTTTCAGAGAGGAGCAGATCCTTGTAACTTCTTCGGGTGTCACAAAAGGTCCATCATAATCAGCAGTTAAATATTTGGCTCTAATCATTTTCACAGTTTGCTCAATATCTCTTTTAAACTCATTGTCAAAATGATCTCTATCCGTATCTTTGTATATTTCTTCAAAATGATTGGCCCAACCACTTAAGATTCCTTCAGCATCACACAGAGTTCGACCATGAACACTAATTGGATTTAAACTTGATTTGGTCCGAGGATGAGTTTTGTTAAAACAGTGCCAAAAGCTGACTTGATCAATCTCTGATGTGGCTTCTATCTCTTCGAAAACTTGTGATTCAAAGACATTAAATTCTGCTCTCATTTCCCGTCTAAACATACGTTTTGCCTCTTTGTATTCTACAAAAAAGGGTACGTCATCACCACGTGGTCTCCCTTCGTTTATCCAGACATGACGTTTGAGTGACATCGAGTTATGGAGCTGGTTGACCACCTTGTTCCAGTAAGGTTTAATGTGGGTCCCGCTAGCCTTAATGGGCAAGGTTTCTTTTGAAGCTTCAAGGAGGGTGGAAACTATGGTATCACAGTATTCTTCAACAGCTTGCTGAGAACCTTCTTTTGGACAGTAGACTCCCCACAGTAAATGTGATACGGCAAATGTGTAGTCAGAGATTTTCCCGGTACGTGCAGCTTTTCTCCAGGAGACATTAAGCTTAGTGGGTTGATAAGAATCTGCTGGTGATGTATCCCTAGAGCATAAGGAAAACACAATAGGTCGATGATCTGACACATTGAACAGTTTGTCATCAGGTATCTTGCACTTTATGAAATCGCTCAGTTTACATGGCGATATAAGAACATGGTCAATCATAGTGCAGGGTCCACTTTCATATGAGCAGAATGTCCATGTTGACCCTTGACATATATTCTGCACATTTAGAGATAACAGGTTACATCTGTCCATCATTTTCTGTAACTTCTGTGAGCGGCTACAGTATGTGTTTAGTTGAGATCTTGGGCCGTTCAGTTTAGTGTTCATGTCCCCCATTATGATTACTTCTCCTTGTGCTGCATATGAGGCATAAATATCCTCAATAATGCTTAATGATGCATCAAAGTGTTCACTAGATCTCGTTACTGCAGGCATATACACACTGAATATTGATAAGGGCTGTTCACCTGGGAGATGTAACTCAATGCCTACAATAAAATCATAATCCGTCTCAATCTCAATCACATTATTTGCAATCTGATTTGAAACCATAACTGCTACACCGCCTCTGTTCACACTCCTCTCTGGTGGGCTGATGAAACCATCCCCATAACACTTTACAAATACAGCGTACTTGTCACTAAGATTTGTTAACACAGACTGATTGTGGGGTCCGAGATGATGTTCACAGAGACAACACACATCAATGTCGTATTTTTCCAAACATGATATCAAATAGGGCACACTTGTAGATATGCCACGACAGTTCCAAGTCATAATATTCATATTCGTGATTATCTGTGTTTATTATTTTGAGAACTTCGAGGTACCCACTTTCTTATTATCAAGCCATAGGGCCAGAATTTTGGATCTGCTACTTTATTCCTACATGAGAAGGGTACATTGATTTGGGCTGATAGTGAAGTACGGGATTTTGAGTGAAACAGACTAATCATTTTACATCTAACTCCATTTTCTTCAAGGTATTGCCTTATTTCTTGTTCTTTACATTCCAGGTGTATCCTTCCTACATAGAATCTTGCAACCCTGTGTCTCGGTTCGGCTGCACGAAGCATAGATTTTTCATTCATATCTACTTCAAGAGTGCAATCTAAATAAATTTAGATCAACAGATTTTATATTTGGTCACACTGTTAATCTAAGATTGGCCCGTAAGGCGGGTCATCCCGCTGACCTATGAAATCAGCCGCTCGGCCAATCAGAAAAGTTGCCCTAGCTCGCTCGCTGGAAGTTAACAAAAACCTCAGCAGCACATCTTTTGAAATGGATGATGTTCGGAGCTCTATCATTCGGAGCGGATCAAAGCGAATATTCCTATTGCTTGGATGTATTTTAATAGATAATATTTTTTCATAAAATATCTCATACAACCAAAATAAAATCAACCTGCTGACATTTTTCTTATCAGTATCAAAAACAAGATTTATTTTTCACAATGCACACTGTTACTGAGAACAGGCCATAAGCTATCATATGTTTCTTCCGTTCACATCTTGAATGAGCGACTATGAACTGTTTGTGACGTCGAATTTGATTGATCAATTCGCGAATTCCTTATTTGCATACGAAAGGTTACCGGGACGACCTCTCACACTGGTCAATCTTAGATCAACAGTATGACAAAATAAACAAGTGTCTGCCACTAATGTGGCAATGTCCCCCGCCGCTTGGATATTGTGATAGAATTGTCACAATAAGCAAATGCGATATTCCCATTGACAATAAGTGCAATGGTTGAAGAGATATGGCATCATGGTAATCATCCCCCAAAGTTTACAATGTATGGTAATGTGCACTTCTTGTCCTCGCTGATCAACATTTTAATTAGTCTCACTCCTGTGCCTATTTTATTGCCCTCAATAATTTCGTACTCACTTGTGATATCCAGAACTTTCCCGTAGGAGCTGAAGTATTTGCTTATGAAACTGTCCCGGATAACATCATACTATTAAGGTGGGACGTAAATGTTGGTAGTCTCATCTCGAGCCTGGTCGTCAGAGAGGGCCTCGCTGGAGTCCCTCACCATGTCGGCCCAGGTCCCCCCTCGCGCTGTGGAGCGGGATTGGGCGTAGGACTTGGCATGGTGCTTTTTGCTTGTGATCTTGGTGTCATGTTTGTCCCGTCGCGAACGTTTGGTGCTCGTGGGTTCAGCAGGGGGTGTTGGTACTATGGGAAACTCTGGGGTCTCCGAGATCACGTGGGTCACAGGGGCCACCGGGGTGGGGAGGATTAGGCTGAGGTCCTGGCTGGTAATTTTGAGCATGGCAATGTCAGTTGCCTGTGTGTCCATAGCAAAGTCCACCCCGGACTCTTCCACGGTCTCCTCCTCCCGGGCCCCCTCTCCTGTAGGGTCCCTCCAATCATTAGGACCCTTGTTCTCAACCCCCTCCTTCAAGGTGGATGGAACAGGGTCCCTATGGGCGGCCCCAAGGATGGGAAAGTCCCCCTCGGATAGATCGTCCCCGGGGAGGGCCGGGCGGTGTGGGTGGCATTAGTGGGGCGGGTGTACCGGGTGGGATTTGTTGACTCTTACCTCTGGTTCTTTCTGGACAGTCCACACGTCGGTGACCAACTCTCCAACATGCAAAGTATATTGGAAGACGGCCCGGGGAGGTAATCATCATGGGTTGGCCCCCGAAGTTGACTATGTATGGCAAAACGCTCTTCTTCCTCTCACTCAGTTCAATTGTAATAATTCTTACCCCAGTGCCAATGTTTACTCCGTCTACGGTTTCAAATTCAGTTTTGACATCCAAAACTTTGCCATATTTTATAAAAAAACACTGGGATAAATGAGTTACGAATGGTGTCATGCACCCAATGAATATTAAGATTTACAGTCTGTGCCTGGTAGGCAGAAAAGGTGTACATTTGACCATCATATAGAACACTACATGTGCGCTGCAGAAGTTGGGCGTCCTCTCTACTGGTGAAGGTCACAAAAGATACATTATTTCGGTCGCCTTTCCAAATAGAATCAACGGCCTTGAGTTCTAGTCCACATTCAATAAGCAAACGCAAAGTGTCATCACTAAAAATGTTCCTACTGTTGTCAAGATTGACATACCTTTCCGGGATGGCCGGCTCGTGCAGCGCGTGAGCCAGGACCATGCTGCGGCGGTCGAGCGGTGCCCTGGCTGGAAAGGAGGTCAGCTGCAACTGGAAGCAATGAACAGATCCACTCAAGGACACATCCCTACTGTGTAGGGAATGCTGTTTGTAGATCTGAAAAGTAAGAAATGTTAATAGTCTCGGAGTTGCTGTCTCGGTATGATCTCAGTCAAAAGGCCGAGAAGCGATACCGATTCGTGGCCGTTCCGGCCTTTCAATGCCGACCCGCTGACCATAAACCTGAGATCTAACCTGGGGGAGGGTTTATCTGGGTGGGTTTTCTCTTGGCGGGGAGGGGGATGAGGGTTAGGTTTCACAACTTTGTTCCTGTTACCTTTGCCTCCAGTTTTCCTTTTCCCAGGGGTCACAAACACTAAATGACTAGACGAGGTTGGGGACAACATTTCCTGAGAGGGATAGTTTTTATCGGCTCGGCTATCAGTGCATCAGAGTCCTGAGTGCTCTCATCCCCGGCCGCTACCCCGCCGCCGACTTCCTCCCCCTCCCGAACACTGGACTCGACCGCCGATACACCTGCCCCCTCTCCCTCCTTCGAGGTTGAGGGCGCCTGTATATCATTGGGCAGTGTCAGGTCAGGGAAGTCAGACGGGGTGAAGCTATGGTCAATGGAGTCTAGGGTGACTATAGTTTTTACAACTACCATTGGGAGATCATCCTCTGGGGGGTCTACTTAAGGGGGGTCCCGTGGGTTACTACTACCTTCCCCTCTCTCACCACTATCACTTTCGGTAGTGTTTCCCTCACCTTGTGTCTCCATATGGTCATGCTCATGAGCCTCCTGTTGAACATTACCTCGTCCTGGGTCCTGCTGTGTAGCAATGACCCCTCTGTTCCTGTTTGGCCTATCAGGGCAGTCCCCTCTCCGATGACCCACTCTCCAGCACGAAAAACACACAGGTAACCTACCTGGGGCAGTTACTAACATGGGCCTAGATGGGCCAAACTTTACAACATATGGGAGTTTCTCTTTGGATGTTTCACTTTAAGGTTACATTCCTTATCCCGCTGAAAAAGGTGGCCTCACCCAGAATCTCATGCTCTTTCTCTACTTTCAAAACATCCCCATACCTTGAAAAGAATTTATCCAAGAAACTGTCCTTGATGGTTTCATGTAGCCAGTGAACTCTCAATCGAACGATTTGTTCATTATATGCAGATACGAAGTATACTGAATTGTCTACTGTTACATTACCCTCACGGGCTATCATATTGACGAATTGTGGACTAAAGAAAGATACGAAAATCACATTGTACCTGTCTTTCTTATTTAAATATGGCGTAGACATGATTCATCCTAATGTTGCATTCTGTCAAAAGAGCCATCGCATCTTCTTTATAGATAGGTCGTCCCGGAGACTCTATACGAAAGGTGCATCCCTCCACGTCCAAGAACAGATACTTTTTTTTTATATAAAACTTTCGAACACACTTATGCAGTTTCAAGTGGGGAAAAATAGCTGACTGAAGAGCCAGCAAAAAACACCGTCACCACGTGCATCACGGTTTACTGTGGTACAACGACCGAGCAAGGAGTTGGGCCTTGCAATCCCGCCAGAAAGTGGGCTATGATATAACACTCTCCCAGCCCATCAGCCAGATAAAGTGCAGCACCTCCCCTCACAAGCAGTATTGAGGCCGGGACCAAACCCGGGACCGTTGCGGCAGTACCTGCTCCACCATGGCAGAACCGACCTCGCCACACGCTAGTGAGGGAGGGAAACGGATCTGATAAGAACAGATACTTAGGAGATAAACCTACTGTGTTTTTTAATTTTCGTGATCTAACGTAGATTCGATACCTGTTGATGTCATTCGGAACCAAACGCGTTAGCGTGAGGCTTCGAATGTAACATCAACGGTATCGAATCTACGTTAAACCACGTTGATGTCATAGTAGGTTTATCTCCATTCTACCATGACGAGTTTATTTAGCGTTTTAAATGTCATTTCTTTTCTATCGCGTATCGTCACTTGTGCTTCGGTCAACACTGTGAAGTCATAATGTCTTTTGCTAATGACGTCACTCAAACCAAAACCGGTTGCGGTAGCTTATTGATCTAAATTCAGCCTTTCTTGGACATAAACATGCATGATATTACCGTGAACCAAACTCTCATTAGCAGCTCAGTCTAAGGACGGGGCTGCTATCAGTTTTTGTGAAGTTTGCATCGCCGCCGCCGCCGCACTCGTACTACTAGTTTTAACTTTTTCCATTAAGCTTTCCAGAACTCTTATTTATACCTTACTACTCATACCTCGGGGGAACGATTTTGACACGTTCACTTCAAGGTCAAAGGTCAAGGTCACGAGATATGTATTCACTCTAAGAATTCCTTGTAAACGCAATAACTTGAAAAGTTTTTGTGCAATGAAGCTCTAATTTTGTATATATCATCCTTGGAAAAGTAAAAAAAATTGAAAACGTTTTGGCTACAATCCGTCAAAGGTCAAGGTCACAGCAAGGGCATGACGTAAGCATGTTTTAGCGAAAATGCTTTATTTTTAACTATGAACACTTTTAATCAATACATGATTGTTATACTCAATAAAAAGTATTAAATGATTATGTGACCTTGAAGGTCAAAGGTCAAGGTCATGAGATATGAGTTATTACAAAATGCACTAAATTTGGGTATAACTTTATCCCATTTAGCTTTTCAGAACTCATGAACATGTCTAAATATTAATACTTCAAGGGAATCATTATTACATGTTCACTTTCAAGTTCAGAGGTCAAGGTCACGAGTTATAAAATCACCACAATATTCTTTGTAAACACGGTAACTTGAAAAGTTTTTGTGCTATGAAGGTCTAACTTGGTATATATCCCCAGGAAACACACAACGTTACCACAACGTTGTCTATATGTTGTGTGTTGGTTTGTTGACAACTTACGAAACACGCACGCTGTCAGCGTTGATTAAAAGCCTAGGCTTTTATTGTTATAAACGCAATGTTGGACATTATCTAATTGAAAGGTATGTACGAAGGCTAGACATTATAGAAATAATGTGTTCTTGCAATTAAGTTCTAAGCTAGTATTATCACTGGGTATAGGCCTTTACTGGCTTTAGTAATATGTTTGTTGTTGTTCAGTTTTCGATCACGAAATTAGACGATGTTGTTTTTGTTTTGATTTTTACCCGTGAATAATTATGACTTTTGTAGGATAAGATGCGATAAAGTTTCGATATATATGTTTTGAAAAATGTTATCCTTCACGTTAAAAAGGGACGTTTGATCAAGACTTTTTGTTAATGCTGCAGTATTTGGTTTATGCTGCAGTAAATTTGATTTGACAAGCCCTATTCGAGTCATGTAAAGTAACGTACAGAACGTACACTTGGCTAGTCAACAGTATTTAAGATTCTTTTACTAGAATTTATCTTCTGGTTGATGGAAGAGAATACTTTCATTGTTTTGCACCCATGTTTTCTATTTTATTTTCAAAAAACTTCCATTCCATTTCTATTGAACTCAGTATCAATACACTAAATTCTCACATCCAACAATGTACCTGTAAATGTAAGTATGGCTTCGGATAGAATAAAAATTGTCTCAGCAAACTGTAGAGGGTTGGCAGAAAGAAATAAGAGACAAGAAATTATGAAAATATGGAAAAGAAAAAAGTACTCAATTATATGTTTACAAGATATACATATTTCAGAAAAGGAAAAAGATATTATGAAAAATGAATGGGGATTGGACTGTATTATTGCCCCTTTTAAATCAAATTCAAGGGGGGTGGAAATTCTCTTTAACAACAACATGGAAATCAAAGTCAATAAATCCCTAATTGATAGAAATGGCAACTTTATAATAGTTGATATTATAATAGATGGCTTGAATATTACTTTTAACAAACCTCTATGGTCAAAATAAGGATGAACCCCAATTCTATAAACACATATTTCTTGATATTGTTGAATTTGGAAACGAATCTGTTATCATCTGTGGTGATTGGAATTTAGTGCTTTACCCTGCAGTAGATCTTGAAAATTATAGGAATATCAACAACCCTAATGCAAGAAATGTTGTTTTGTAAAATATTGAAGAACTAGATTTAATAGATATATGGAGGGAACAAAACAGAGAATCAAAGAAATTTACTTGGTGGAAGAAAAACCCAAAGCAGCAAGCAAGGCTTGATTTTTTCCTAGTTTCTCAAGATTTATTTAATGTCTCATATGAAACAAGCATTGTCCCGGGATATAAATCTGATCATTCCCCAATTACACTTCCAATTTCAAATAAATTAAGTTCTGAAAGAGGAAGGGGGTATTGGAAGTTTAATACCTCTCTCTTACAAGATGAAGAATATATTAACATTGTTACAAAAACATTACAAAATACTATCCATGAATATGCTATAAACATTGACAATGAAGATGAAATGAATATTCCAAAAATATATGGAAAACTTCAACTGAAAATATCAATATCTTTATTTCTTGAAACATTTTTAATGAATTTAAGAGGTAAGACTATTTCTTATTCTACTTTCAAAAAGAGAAATAGAGAAAAGAATAGAATAGAACTGGAGGAGAAAATACAATCCCTTGAAGATATTAGAGATAACTTCAACAATTTAAATGAAAGGCCTTTAGCAGACCTAACAGCTAAGAAAAACAACTTGAACAAATCTATGAAGAAGATATAAAAAAAAATCAGGTTTTAAAAAGAATTAAATGGTATGAAGAGGGTGAGAAACCAACAAATTACTTTTGTCACCTAGAAAACAGAAACTATACTAGTAAGCTAATCAATAGTGTAGTTAAAAATAATGGTGAATTGGTTACAGATGGTGGAGGTATCTTAAATGAATTGAACAGTTTTACAGTAAGCTATATGCTGATGACAGTCATGAAGAAAATAAGAATACTGACTTTAGCAATTTGAATATTCCCAAAATAAACAAAAAGGAATTTGAAATGCTAGAAAAGGAAATATCCTTAGAAGAAATAGGTAGGGCTGTTTTTTCCATGAAGAATGACAAAAGCCCTGGGATTGATGGATATCCAATTGAATTTTTTAAGTTCTTCTGGAGAGATTTAGGACCATTAATTTGCAAGTTTGTACAAGAATCTTTTGTTAATAATGAACTTACATTAACAATGAATAGAGGAATAATAACTTGTCTACCCAAGCCAAACCGAGACCGAAAACTTTTAAAAAACTGGCGCCCCATTTCACTTCTTAATTCTCTCTACAAACTTATCAGTACATGCATAGCAAATAGAAAAATAGAGCCATTGGCTCTGTAGCTCATCAGGCATCATATCAAGTTTGCTTTATACAGGCAAGATGAGCTAAACATGAAACTGATGTTACCTATTGCAAGAAAACATATAAACAAATTACAAAACAAATGTATTATTATTCAACACTTTCTAGATCGCCAATATCAGACAGTGAAAGAAGTCCACACTAAAATATCCAAGGAGAAATAAATTTGCCATAGACATAGAAAAATAGGTTTTTAAGATTGTGACCCCTGTGACCCTATTTGGGGTCATGGGGTCACAAAACCTACAGTTTAGAATCCCAATTGGCCAAGGAGTCTACAGGCAGTCTTTCAGCTCAATAGACCTTTAGGAGCTAAAGATGATGATGAAAATAAGTTTTTAAGGTTGTGACCCCTGTGACCCTATTTGGGGTCATGGGGTCACGAAATCTACAATTTAGAATCCCCATTGGCCAAGGAGTCTGCACATATAATTTCAGCTCTCTAGACCTTTTGGAACTTGAGAAGAAGATGAAAATAGTTTTTTAAGGTTGTGACCCCTGTGACCCTATTTGGGGTCACAGGGTCAACAAAGTTACAAATTAGAATCTCCATTGTCCAAGGAGTCTGCACATATCAATATTAACTCCCTAGACCGTTTGGAACTGGAGAAGAAGATGAGAATTGGTTTTTAAGGTTGTGACCCCTATTTGGGGTCACAGGTTCACCAAAGTTACAAATTAGAATCCCCATTGTCCAAGGAGTCTGCACGTATAATTTTTAACTCTCTACTCCTTTTGGAATTGGAGAAGAAGATGAAAATAGGTATTTAAGGTTGTGACCCCTGTGACCCTATTTGGGGTCATGGGGTCACGAAATCTACAATTTAGAATCCCCATTGGCCAAGGAGTTTGCACATATCGTTTTTAACTCTCTAGTCCTTTTAGAACTGGAGAAGAAGATGAAAATAGGTTTTTAAGGTTGTGACCCCTGTGACCCTATTTGGGGTCACAGGGTCACCAAAGTTACAAATTAGAATCTCCATTGTCCAAGGAGTCTGCACATATAATTTTTAACTCTCTACTCCTTTTGGAACTGGAGAAGAAGATGAAAATAGGTATTTAAGGTTGTGACCCCTGTGACCCTATTTGGGATCACAGGGTCACCAAAGTTACAAATTAGAATCCCCATTGGCCAAGGAGTCTGCACATATCATTTTTAACTCTCTAGTCCTTCTGGAACTGGAGAAGAAGATGAAAATAGGTTTTTAAGGTTGTGACCCCTGTGACCCTATTTGGGGTCACAGGGTCACCAAAGTTACAAATTAGAATCTCCATATGCTAAGGTACTTGTACACAAAATTTCAGCTCTCTAATGTGTATGGTTCATGAGGAGAAGTCGAAAGTGTCAAAAGTTTACGGACGGACGACGGACGGACGACGGACGACGGACGGACGGACGCCGGACGACGGGCCATGCCATAAGCCCATCTGGACTTTCAGTCCTGATGAGCTAAAAATAGAGCCATTGGCTCTGTAGCTCATCAGGCTTCATCATCAATTATGCTGTAGAGTGTGGCCAATGTGATTCCCCTTTGTAAAGGCCACATGGGCACCAATCATAAAATTAAGTATATAGGCGACAAGTTTCAGTTTTCTAGGCCTTATACTTCAGGAGAAGAAGATGAAAAAAGATTTGAAGGACGTTCCTGTACGTGTCCTTTATTAGGGGCAACAGGGCCACCAAAGCTACAATTTATAATCTTCACCAGTCAAGGAGTCTGCAAACAACGTTTCAGCTTTCTAGGCCTCATTGTTCTGGAGAAGAAGATGAAAATAGGTTTTTAGGGTGTGGCATCTGTGGCCCTTATTAGGGGTCACAGGGCCACCAAAGCTACAATTTATAATCTTCACCAGTCAAGGAGTCTGCAAACAACGTTTCAGCTTTCTAGGCCTTATGGTTCTGGAGAAGACGATGAAAATAGGTTATTAGGGTGTGGCCCCTGTGGCCTTAAATAGGGGTCACAGGGCCATCAAAGCTACAATTTATAATCTGCACCAGTCAAGGAGTCTGCATACAAAGTTTCAGCCTTCTAGGCCTTATGGTTCTGGAGAAGAAGTCGAAATTCCACAAAGTTTACGGACGGATGGACGGATGGACGCCGGACACCATGCCATGCCATAAGCCCATCGGGCCTTACAGGCCAGATGAGCTAATAAAACTAACATTAGAAACAATTATTCATGACAACCAAACAGGTTTCATTCCTGGGAGGTGTATAAGTGAAATTGTACCATGCCCACATGTCGGTCCCTTTGATAATGGCCGTGGTGTATCTTATAGTTACACCACGGCCTGAAGTAACCATTGACCGTAGCTATCTCATTGGCTCGCTGCAGTTTAGCAAGCCACGCCTACCGTTCACGCACTAAAGGAATTTGCTGAAGAGGATGTAAATATTCTATAAAATGGCACAATAAAAAGAACGTCAAGTTTTAATGAAGCACATTCAAACAAATAGGACTATCGAACATAATCCATTTTGAACAATTAGAAACACCATAGGCTAGTGAAAATGTACTTGAATGAATAGTTATATAGTCTATTAATTATTTACGACAATATAAGGTCGTCAATCATGTCATCCCACTCGCGACTCGACATTGTGGCCATGTGAAACTGAATGATTTCAAATTCAAATTTCCGGCGCAGATCTCGTACAGATTTTGACAACGTGCAATGTGGGCGTGGTACAAAGCAGTTACTTCATCCAATCACTCGAGGTTGATCCAGTTACACCACACCTGATCGCTGTTTGATTGACAGCTGAATTTGCGTCTCGGACTACCGTCCTCGACGAATTCAGCTGTCAATCAAACAGCGACCAGGTGTGGTGTAACTGGATCAACTTCTCGTTTATGGATGAAGTAACTACTACATATAAGACTACTTTATGATATAATATTTGAAACAAGAAAGGTGAAGAAACCTGGTCTTTTGTTACTAATAGATTTTGAAAAAGCCTTTGATACTGTTTCAAAAGCATTTATAATCAAGGCCATGCAAGCTTTTGGATTCGGACCAAATATTATCAAATGGATTAACATCCTTACTAGTAACAACACAGCAGCAGTGATACAAAATGGCCATATCTCATAATGTTTCCATCAAGAAAGGGGTTGTAGGCAGGGTGATCCAGTCTCGCCCTCTCTTTTTATTATTGCAGTTGAAATATTGGGGATATTGATAAGATCTAACCCAGATATAAAGGGCATAACACTTAATGGTCTAGAACAAAAACTTGGTCAATATGCAGATGACACACAGCTATATTTAGATGGAACTGAGAAAAGCCTCACCGCTGCAATTGATACACTCAATAACTTTTATGAAATGTCAGGGCTTAAAATTAACACAAGTAAAACAAAAGCTATATCGATTGGTTCAATGACAGGTAGTGAAATCACCTTAGCTAATGATCTATATTTAGATTGGCACAATGGGGACTTTGAAATACTAGGAATAACTCTCAATGCTTCTCTTAAAGATCTATGGGTAATAAACACAAGAAAACGCTTGGAACATATAAACAGATTACTGGCCAGTTGGCGAAATTTGACTCTTATTGGGAAAATCACTGTTATTAAAACTCTAGCAATCTCTACCCTGGTACATATCTTCTCTGCTCTCCCTAACCCCCCTAAAGCCTTCATTGATGAACTAAACAAAATATTTTACAAATTCCTTTGGAATAATAAAAATGATAAAATCAAAAGAAGTTATATCAGTAGGACTCATGAAGATGGAGGTCTTAGGATGATTGATATAAATTCCTTTATCAATGCTTTGAAATTATCATCACTTAAATGGCACTTGAAGAAAAACTCCAGCTCTATCAACATCTTTCCATTGGGTAATCTATTTTCTCTTGGTTCTAATGCTATTGACATTTTATCTGACAAGGTAAACCCTTATTGGAGAGATGTTTTATAAAAAATATACTTTTGACATTGATGACATAGACCAAATTTTGGCCCAACCTCTTTGGTTTAATCATTTGTTTAGATCTTCATATATAATAAGACATTAGTATGACCAGGGTATACATTTCATTAGAGATATTTATGTTGAAGATGGATTACTCAACTTTGATAATCTAAAACAGAAATATAAAATAAGAGGAACATTTTTAGACTATCAGCGTTTGTTAAATAGTATTCCAAAATGTTGGAGACAGCTTTTGGGAGAAAGAAATATATGCTTGAACAATGAAACCACTAATATTGTCCATCTTGATATGATCTCTAAAGTAAAAGGTTCAAGGATATTCTACGACAAATTGATTGCGAACAACACTGTTCCAAAAGTACTTGAGCATTGGAATAATGTCTTTCAACAGGATATAATTTGGAATGATGTGTTTAGATTCTATAAGAAATGCACAAATGACTGTAAACTGTTAGATTTTCAATACAAATTTATCTATAGAATAATTTATACCAAAAAAGAATTAATGAAGATGAATCTTGTTGACAATGATGTGTGCACATTTTGTAAAAATACCTCAGAAGATATTTCTCATGTATATTTTGATTGTGAACTTGTTAAGAAATTTTGGTATGATTTGGAGCTTTTTCTAAATGCCTATCTTCATTCAAATATGGCACTTACAAAATTTACTATTTTTTTTGGGACTCTGTTCAAATGATAAATTAACTAATCATATTCTTTTGGCCAAGCGATTTATCTATGTCTCAAATATAAAACAACATGCTCTTTCTTTTGAGGGATTTGTAAATTGTCTCAAGATTACTTGCACAATTGAAAAATGTATAGCCAAAAAAAGCAATAGGTTAGAAACTTTCTTTAAAAAATGGAAACAGTTACCTGATGTTCTTTATTGAAGCATCCATAAAATACTTTAACCTCATTGCCCATGTACCAATCTTGTCCAACCCCGCATGTACTACTTATATATTTATATACCAGTCTTTCTCTATGTTGTAACTAGTAGAAGATTATGGTGATGTGAAAGATGTACATATATATAATGTGTATCAATTGAAATGGAATAAAAAAAAAAATAAAAAAAAAAATAGATGATTTGGGATCTCATGTTTTAATGAAGAGAAATATTACTTTCTTGAATATCAAACACAAATTGTACATGTAAGAGTGCACTGGCTGCATGATACATTGAAATTTTTTTTAGAGACTACTTCAAACAGTTTGTTTAAGTGCTCGCTATTCAAAATCATAGGTGTGAAATTAAGGGTCAAAGTTTTTACAATGGTATGAGAGTTGTGAAAATGCAAATGTCAGAAAGTGATAAGGGGAAGATCCAGCATGTAGTAAAATTCGCTAGCGATCAAAGCATGCTGTGTATCGCTCCTGGCCGGCTTCCAGCATGCTTGGGCTACTGGAAGCTGGGACACAAGCGGGGTGATTGTCCAACAAGGACAAAACAAGTGTTTGTCACTGAGGTGACATAATCCCCCGCTGCAAATTATCAATCAATTATTGGCTGTGACCTCTTATTTGGTTGTCAGAGGGTCACGAAATCTATAAACTGTGACCTTGAAAATAATTTGAAGGTCACCAAAATCAACTGGGCCCGGCGCCTTCCCAATAAGATGCTTTGTGTAAATTATGAAGAGAATCCAGTTAATGGTTCTTGAGATATCCCGCTGACAAGGGTAAAATGTCAAAGTCTCGTAATGACCTTGAAATGAAGGTCAAGGTCTTCCCCAGGGGAAGCTATATGTAAGATATGAAGAGAATCCAGTCAACAGTTCTTGAGATATCGCGCCAACAAGGGTAAACATGCAAGTTCACATGTCCAAAAATTCAAAGTTTCGCTGTGACCTTGAGAATAATGTCAAGGTCACCAAAATCTAATCAGCCCAAGGTCTTCATCAGGAGTAGCTATATGTAAGATATGAAGAGAATCCAGTAAACAGTTCTTGAGGGGGGGGAGAAGGGTAGTGTCTCTTCCTCGAGTGGTGAGAACTTTTTTGTGTTCTTTGTGCTGTGACTCGATTTTTTGTGTTGCGTTTTGTGGGCATCCTCTTTCTGAGGTGTGGCTTCGGCCTCCCCCCACTTTTCCCAAGGATGTCCTACCTCGCTGCCATTGAGGCGGGGGCCATCCCTGAACGCTACAGGAACTTGGATATTTCCTGGAGAACCCTCAGATTTGAGTCGTCGTCCAAAGGCCTTTCAAACGATGCTTTTATTAAGGTACTGTTAAAAATGCCCTCCTTCTCCATTAACAGTGGCGAGGCAATTTGGAAGACGGATAGGGGTGGGGTTTTCATTATTACTTTTAAACTTTGATACTGTGCGACCTTTTCGCCAAAGTGGGCCAGATACAATACGAGGATGGCATTTTTAGAATAACTAGTTATGAGAAGCAGGTAGTACCTTTTAGGATCCATTGGCTCATAATGGATGTGAGAAATGACTTATTAAAAACCTTTTTCAGTGATTATGGGAAAATTATTGATGTGAGCTATCTTGAGGATGATATTGAGGCGGTTAAGGTGAAGTCAGGGGTGAGGCAGGTGCTGCTGCAGCTTAACGAAGACGCTAAAGACCAGGTTCCACCCATGGTTAACTTTGCAGGGAATCGCATGTTGATTACGGCTCCCGGCAGACTACCCATCTGCCTACGGTGCAAGCATTTGGGGCATGTTAGAATGGACTGTCAATTGGGGTGGGTCAACAAACAAATGAGGGACAATGCCGGTTGGGATGGCATTGGTCAGGATAAAGATATTGTTAGCCAGAGCACGGATCAAGTCACGGCGTAGATCCAGGACCCCCCTCGGGAGACTCCCCCCATCCCCTGAGAAGGACGGAATCTGTAGTGAGTGGTGTAAGTGTTATCTTTGATAACCAGAAACTGTCCCCCCCCCCCCCCCCTGCCTCTGGTGAGGAGTTCTCAAAGGTAAGAAGGATAAGGTCAGGAAGAGGGGGTCGAGTGTTTCTCCTGGGGTGGCTGCTGCGGCCGCGGTGGCCACTGGACCCAGGTCCAAGCACAGGAGTGACGCCACCCCTAGTCCGTCCAGGTACTCGTATGTGACCCCCTCAAAGTATGCGCCCCCGGACATTGAGGATGTAGAGAGTGAGGAACCTGGGTAAAGTGCATAGCGGAAACGCCCCCCGACTATGAGTTAGACAACTGCATGACGACACAACGCTTATCAGCTCCATATTACTAATTTGCAATTTTTTTCTGTTGTTGTATTTATTAATTGTTTGAATGGGTGTGGATGTATAATTATGATTGTTTTGTCTGAAGACTTATTGAATGGCAACTGTGTACTTTTGTATGAATGTTTTCGTATGTCAAGTTTTTAATTTTAATCATAAAAATGGTGTATTCTTTTTTCAGCATTAATTGCAACGGTTTATTGGATAATTCCAATAAGCTTAAGTTACTATCTCATTATTTTCATGTCAATTGTATTGATTTTCTTTTCCTGCAGGAAACTCATGTTGATAATATCAATTTAGCAACAAAAATTGAGTCTAAATTTCGGGGGAACAAATTTTAGTTGTGGGTCGGGTATTATTATCTCTGATGGGATAAATTATAATGTTGATTCTTTCCGGTTTGACTGCGATGGTAGACTTGTGATTTTAGATTTGACTTTTAATGGGATAAGAATTAGGTTAATTATTATTTATGCCCCTAATAACCCTAGCAATAGGGTTGCTTTCTTTAAATCCATCGCTCCTCATTTAGTTACAAATAGGCTTTTAATTTTGTAAATTTGTTTTTTTATTCGTTCCTAAGGGTTACAAAACCAGTGTACAAAGGCACATAAATGCTACAAAACTATGGTCTTTGGAGATTGAATCATATACAGAACACAACTAGACTAGCGTTTGCGGGACACCGCAAAAGCAGAGCAGCCCCGAAACTTGGGGTTTCGCCTCACCAAATTGGGCATTTTTTCATGACCTTGACCTTTGACACTCAAGGTCACACAATCAATGAACACATGAAATTGAGTAAAACATAAATGTAAATATAGCCGCAAGCGGCGACAACAGGATTCAGCCGCTTTAACAGCCTGTTCAGTACAAAGATAAACATGTCAGGAGTCATTCCTGAAAGTTTCATCAAGTTCTGTCAACATGTTAAGCTTCAGGAGTCTTTTTAGCATTTTTTTCCTCCGACCTTATTTCTATCGATTTTGATCATAAATTCTGAACGAAATTGACTGTTTGCGATCAATGTTTTGACAGATTCCTATTTTATATATATTGATCTTACATTCCTGAAAAAATTGCATAATTCTGAGTTTAACTTTTTGAGTTACCGCCCTTTGAAAATGGCACCTTGTACTAAGTCATCCAACTTTGAACGTTTATAGAGAAAAAACTATTTGAGGTACAGTCTTTGAATTATGCAAGTTTCATGCCCAATGCCTCAGCTACAAGATACAAAAGTTACAGCACTTTGGTGCAAGTATCTTCTGAGAAGAAGATCTTCAAAGGTGCATGGGGTCCGAAAATTCTGAAAACTTGAAAAATCCAATATGGCGGCCAAACCACGTGACCTACGACTTCGTCATGATACTTTTTTTGCGTAGAATTTCCTTGCGCACCCTCTCATACAAAAATATTTAAATTCTTTGGTCGCGTTTTTGATTTATCTGCATTTGAAAATATTATTTTTCTAAGACACAGCAAACTTTGATGGATTTGCTACACATAAAATATGCATTATGCAGTATGCATTATTCATGGCATAGATAAACATGTCAGGAGTCAGTCCTGAAAATTTCAGCAAGTTCTGCTGACGCGTTAAGCTTCAGGAGCATTTTTAGCAATTTCCGACATTTATTCTGTCGAATTTGATCAAACATTCTGGACGAAAATGATTGTTCGCGATCGATGTTTTGACAGATTCCTGTTGTATATAAACTCGTCTTACATTCCTGAAAAAATTGCATAATTCTGAGTCCAACTTTTTGAGTTATCGCCCTTTTAAAGTTGCACATTGTACTAAGTCACCCAACTTTGAACACGTATAGCGCAAAAACTATTTAAGGTAGAGTCTTCGGGTGAACTATCGTTTAATGTCCAATGCCTCAGCTACAACATACAACAAGTTTCAGCTCTCTGTTGCAAGTATCCTCAGAGGAGAAGATTCTCAAAGGTGCATGGGGTCCGGAAATTCTAAAAAGTTGGAAAATCCAATATGGCGGCCAAACCACGTGACCTACGACTTTGTCATGATTTACTTTTTTTCTTAGAATGTCATTATCTATCTCCGTGCAAAATTTCAAGTCTTTAGGTGCATTTTGAAAAAATTTTCCCATGTTAATTTTTCGATTTTGGATTCGAACTGGACCTTTTATTTATCGACCGATTTCGCCCAAAGGTTTAGCAGATCCTCTTCTCATAGAGGACTATCAGTGTACAAAATTTCACTGTTATAGCATCAGCCGTTTTGGCTAAATGCTGTCCACAAAATCGGTGGAATAAAATAATAATAATAATAAATATAGCCGCAAGCGGCGACAACAGGATTCAGCCGCATCAACAGCGTGTTCAGTACAAAGATAAACATGTCAGGAGTCATTCCTGAAAGTTTCATCAAGTTCTGTCAACACGTTTAGCTTCAGGAGACTTTTTAGCATATTTTTTTTCTGACCTTTTTTCTATCGATTTTGAGTCACTTGATACTTAACGTTAAAGCCTGTATTTGTGTATGTACTTTGATAAACATAAATTTCAACCATTTTGACCATTTTGAGCTCCTTGATGTGTTGTTTAGGTCTAAAATACGATTTCCAGCTGCTACATGCTTATTCACAGAGCCCACAAATACATAGTAACAAATTGTCAGTATAAAAAACATGACAAATGTGAAAATACAGAAGCAAATTTGTCAAAGAAAACCAATTTAAATTTTATACTTGTTTTCAATTTCAAAACAAAAGCAAAGCCTAGCAATATGAGCTGGAGCGCGTCAATGCCCGTGTTTTGCGAGAAAAGCATGCATCCCGCTTTTCAATCCATGAATGAACTCATGGACGACTACTTCGGGGGGTGTTGCATAAATGTTTTTCTTTTCATCTTCAAATGGAGGAATCTGGGCATAGAAACACCAAAGAGCAGTTGAGATGTGGGAAGAGATATGCATAAAAAATAATGAAAGACGTTTGCTGAGACGCGATCACTTGGTTGTTGGTTTGAAGGAAATTAGAAAAGGGATGCGCGGAGCCTCTCAATTTGGTTTACTATAAAAGTAAACAAAGCTAATAGGCAAGATTCAGAAAGTACAAACATCATTGTTCCATGTAAAATACAGTGACATTTTGATCCCTGGCACAATCCTGACATAACAGGGCGTGGACGCACAGTTATTGAAAAAAAGGAGGGGTGCTCTTTCAGACGCGTAATGATACAAAAAAAATGCCATATATGGAGACACCTTATAAGGGTTGATACTACGATAGCGTAGTGAAAACCGATCTCCATGTAAATTTCTTACTATCAAAGTTGTGAACCCCCATCCTTCTTTCGCACTCGTTTCTCTTGAACGGGGTGGCGAAATTTCAAATGATTTATACCATTGCAAAGGGCGAAGAACCAGCTTCAATCCAATGTGTCATTTGTTCATTTGAACGAAAAAGTAAAGAAACGGTAAACGATGCGACATCTGTCTCAAACATCAAGTTTTATCTCGAGATGACTGAGGTACTTGTCTTTCAGCATTGATATATCCCGAACCAATAAAGATATGTTCATATTCTTTCCACCAGTGTGTAGAGGAGAGAATTGTCTAAATTTGCATTTATATTATGGTTATGAGCATGAAAACGTATAGAAATGTTGAGCGATGCGACATCTGTCGCGAATAACACATTTTCCATCAGAATGAGCAATGCCCTTGCGCCCTTTTTACATGTACCTCCCGAACCAATAAAGATATCGGCATATTATTTTCACCAGTGAATAGAGGAGAGATTTGTCTTTATATGCATACATTATTTGTTTATGAGCATGAAAAAGTAAAGAAATGGTGAGCGATGCGACATCTGCCGCAAAAATATCACATTTTCCATCCAAATTAGCAATCCCCTTGCGCCCTCTATGCATGTACCTCCCGAACCATTAAAGATATCTAGTTCATATTTTTTTCACCAGTGAATAGAGGAGAGATTTGTCTTTATATGCATACATTATTTGTTTATGAGCATGAAAAAGTAAAGAAATGGTGAGCGATGCGACATCTGTTGCAAATATCAAACTTTATCTCAAGAAATAGATAATTTAGCTTAATACTCTCGGTTTACTGTTTATATTTTTATAATGAGGTACTACACAAAGTATTTGTGTCTTTAACAAGCGCATCCATTGATGTATAGTATGTTAAGATGACTTTAATAGTAAAGGAGTAACGTTTTTTTTTTAAACTTTGCTGAAAACTGTGAAAAGTTAATATTTTTAGAACTCTACTCGATGTTAGTCTCCTCAGGCCTTTAACTATCGACTTTTTATAATGTAATGTAGCATAGCAAATGTTGTACTTGAAATAGCGCGTGTGTAGGTGTAATAAATTGTAAGATAGCTTAATCAGTAAGGTAGTTGTGGATATTTAACACACGCATTTTGAGTTTTTTTACTTATCTTATGTAATTTGACACAACGCAACGGCAACAAATGAATGTTCACGAACGAATTAATTCTTGTATCTTAAAGACCTTGGTAATGTCTAACTATAAACATGTCAGGCGTCATTCCTGAAAGTTTCATGACTTTTTGTTAGTGCATAAAGTTCCTAAAACATTTTTAGAAAATTATCAATCAAGCAATTCTCTAACTGAATGGGCCTTTAGAAGAGATTTTACGACGCTTCTCTGCATTTCACTGTATTTTTGTCAGCGACTAACTGTTATAAAATGTACCTTGCATTGTCACTATTGGAGACATTAAACCAATATTACATGTCTGTAGTGCCAGTGAATGACTGCTGTGAGTATTTGAGGCAAGTAATGCAGTATGCATTATTCATGGCATAGATCAGTCCTGTTCTGCTGATGCGTTCAGCTTCAGGAGCCTTTTTAGCATTTTTCTTTTTTTCCGACCTTTTTTTCTATCGATTTTGTTCATAAATTCTGAACGAAATTGACTGTTTGCGATCAATATTTTGACAGATTCCTATTGTATGTATATTTATCTTACATTCCTGAAAAAAGTGCATAATTCTGAGTCCAACTTTTTGAGTAACCGCCCTTTGAAAATGACACCTTGTACTAAGTCATCCAACTTTGAACATTTATAGAAAAAAAACTATATAAGATACAGTCTTCGAATTATTCAAGTGCAATGCCCAATGCTCCAGCTACAACATACCAAAGTTACAGCACTTTAGTGCAAGTATCTTCAGAGAAAAAGATCTTCAAAGGTGCATTGGGTCCGGAAATTCTGAAAAGTTGAAAAATCCAATATGCCGACCAAACAACGTGACCTACGACTTCGTCATGATACTTTTTTTTGCGTAGAATATCCTTGCGCACCCTCTCATAGAAAAATCATGAAAATCTTTGGTCTCGTTTTTGTTTTATCTGCATTTGAAAATATTTTTTTTCTACAACAAATCAAACTTTGAAGGTTTCGCTACACATTAATTATGCATTATGCAGTATGCATTATTCATGGCATAGATAAACATGTCAGGAGTCAGTCCTGAACATTTCAGCAAGTTCTGCTGACGCATTAAGCTTCAGGAGCATTTTTAGCAATTTCCGACATTTTTTCTGTCGACTTTGATCAAACATTCTGAACGAAAATGATTGTTCGCGAACGATGTTTTGACAGATTCCTGTTGTATATATTTTTGTCTTGCATTCGTGAAAAAATTGCATAATTCTGAGTCCAACTTTTTGAGTTATCACCCTTTGAAAGTTGCACATTGTACTAAGTCGCCCGACTTTGAACGCTTCTAGAGACAAAACTATTTGAGATACAGTCTTCGACGGAACCAAACTTTAATGTCCAATGCCTCAGCTACAACATATCAAAGTTTCAGCTCTCTGTAGCAAGTATCTTCAGAGGAGAAGATTCACAAAGGTGCATGGGGTCCGGAAATTCTGAAAAGTGGGAAAATCCAATATGGCGGCCAAACCACGTGACCTACGACTTCGTCCTGATTGCCTTTTTTGCTTAGAATGTCATTGTCCATCTCCATGTAAAATTTCAAGTCTCTAGCTGCATTTTGAAAAAAAATCCCATGTTAATTTTTCGATTTTGGATTCGACCTTGACCTTTTACTTGTCGACCGATTTCGCCCAAAAGCTTATTAGAGCCTCTTCTCATAGAGGGCTATCAGTGTACCAAATTTTACTGTTATAGCATAAGCCGTTTTGGCTGAATCGCGGGCACAAAAATCGGGGGAAGACAAAAAAAATAATAATAAAACACGCCAATAACAATAAGGATTCAGCCTGAAAGGCTGAATCCTTAACTAGGACTGCCGCGGCAGTACTTAGGTCTTCAAGATTCCTGTTTGACCTTCACATACTGTTTGACCTTCACATGGCTTTTTGTCTAAGAGGTAAACAGTAACTAATACATTATCCAAATTACCATATTTCACTTGATATTCAACGTTTAAGCCTTTACAGAAAATTCAACATGGCTGCAAACATGAATCATCTCAGGTTATAAAGTGTTGCTGCTGCCTGATGATAGAAAAAGCATTGCCTAGTGTTTTATTGCCAATGAACTACAGTTTTTCAATCATAAATGTATCATAATCATTCAAAACGAAAGTAGGATTGACCACATTTAAATGCTCCGAATTTCAATGTTAATGTTTAATCTAATTTTAATGAGATTTATCCAAGATTGTATGATCTTTTATCTTTCATTTGATATATAGAACAAGTACTTACCATGTGTCGTTGGTTAACAAGAGTTTTTCAAACATACCCACCAAAACACCCGTTTTCCAAAATGCAAAGTTTGACCCTTCCTCAGGACCGGAAATGACTGTTCGCGATCGATTTTATTCTTTTATCTTAAAGACCTTGCCAATGTCTAACTCTCATGCAAAAATCATTGAATTCTAAGGTCCGGTTTTTGAGAAATCTGCCCTTGAAGTTGGCGATTTTTCGATTTTGGTCAACTTTGAAAGGTCACAGCACAAAAAGTATTAAGGTTAGGTCTTACAACTTTATGAATTCAAGAAAACAATACCTCAGCTACATTCAATATGAATTTCAGCTCTCTAGTGCAAGTATCTTCAGAGGAGAAGATTGTCAAAGGTGGATGGGGTCGGAAACGATGAAAATTGCACAAAAAGCAAGATGGCGGCCGAACCACGTGACCTACGAAATTGCCATGATTTCCTTTTTTTCATTATTTTTCATTGCGCTTCTTTTAAAAAAAAAATTAAGTCTCTAAGTGCATTTTGAAAAAAAAATCAATGTTAAATTTTCGATTTTGGATTCGAACTGGACCCTTAATGAATGAACCGATTTTGCCCAAAAGCTTCGCACGTCGATTCCAGGTTAAGAGGTATCTCCATGTCAAGTTTGGGCGAAATTGGAGCAGCCGTTTGGTCAGAATCGTTTCAACAAAAAAAGTACAAATAATAATAATAATAATAACTAGGACTGCCGCGGCAGTACTTAGGTCTTCAAGATTCCTCTTTGACCTTCACATACTGTTTGACCTTGACATGCATGTTTGACCTTCACATGCATGTTTGTTAAAGAGGTTTAAACCATACCGACCAAAACATCACTTTCTAATGTGCAAAGTTTGACCCTTCCTCCTGACCGGAAGTGACTGTTCGCGAGCGATTTTATTCTTTTATCCTAAAGACCTTGCTCATGTCTAACTGTCATGCAAAATTCATTAAGTTCTAAGGTCTGGTTTTTTAGTTATCTGCCCTTGAAGTTTGCGATTTTGAGATTTTGGTCAACTTTGAAAGGTCACAGCACAAAAAGTATTAAGGTTAGGTCTTACAACTTTACGATTTGAAGAAAACAATACCTCAGCTACATTCAGTATGAATTTCAGCTCTGTAGTGCAAGTATCTTCAGAGGAGAAGATTGTCATAGGCGGGTGGGGTCAGAAACAGTGAAAATTGCACTAAAAGCAAAATGAGATTTATCCAAGATTGTATGATCTTTTATCTTTCATTTGATATATAGAACAAGTATTTATCATGTGTCGTTGGTTTACAAGAGTTTTTCAAACATACCCACCAAAACACCCGTTTTCCAAAATGCAAAGTTTGACCCTTCCTCAGGACCGGAAATGACTGTTCGCGATCGATTTTATTCTTTTATCTTAAAGACCTTGCCAATGTCTAACTCTCATGCAAAAAATCATTGAATTCTAAGGTCCGGTTTTTGAGAAATCTCCGCTTGAAGTTGGCGATTTTTCGATTTTGGTCAACTTTGAAAGGTCACAGCACAAAAAGTATTAAGGTTAGGTCTTACAACTTTATGAATTCAAGAAAACAATACCTCAGCTACATTCAATATGAATTTCAGCTCTCTAGTGCAAGTATCTTCAGAGGAGAAGATTGTCAAAGGTGGATGGGGTCGGAAATGATGAAAATTGCACTAAAAGCAAGATGGCGGCCGAACCACGTGACCGACGAAATTGCCATGATTTACTTTTTTTCATTATTTTTCATTGCGCTTCTTTTAAAAAAAAAATTAAGTCTCTAAGTGCATTTTGAAAAAAAAATCAATGTTAAATTTTCGATTTTGGATTCGAACTGGACCCTTAATGAATGAACCGATTTTGCCCAAAAGCTTCGCACGTCGATTCCAGGTTAAGAGGTATCTCCATGTCAAGTTTGGGCGAAATTGGAGCAGCCGTTTGGTCAGAATCGTTTCAACAAAAAAAGTACAAATAATAATAATAATAATAATAATAATAATAATAATAATAAACTTGAAGAAATCGGATAAAAACAATAGGTCTTCACGACTTTGTCTTGAAGACCTAATAATAATAATAATAAACTTGAAGAAATCGGATAAAAACAATAGGTCTTCACGACTTTGTCTTGAAGACCTAACTAGGACTGCCGCGGCAGTACTTAGGTCTTCAAGATTCCTGTTTGACCTTCACACACTGTTTGACCTTCACATGACTTTTTGTCTAAGAGGTAAACAGTAACTAATACATTATCAAAATGACCAAATTCCACTTGACATTCAGTGTTAAAGACTTTTCATAAAAATTCATCATGGTGGCAAATGTCAGCTATGACACCATTCTTCAGAGAATATCATTCCTAGGAGCAGAAAAAAATTTGGTTAAATTATCTCTCACCGTTTTCGAGATACATGTGATTTAACGTTGTAAAGTAAAGAAAACACTGAAATTTGATGATTTTTTTACCCCTACTCCATGTTGGTCTATCTATCTCCCATCCTGCTACATCAGCGTATATGTCTCCGCTAACGCTACAACCTATCCCCTGATATCCTCCTATGGTCTTCTGTCGTATCGCTATATATAGCAAGCCAATCAAATGATGCCCTTTCAGCGATAGCGGCAAACTAGTTTCTTGGCTTCGTTCCGCGTGCTCACATCGTGATTCAAATTAACCAATAGGAGTGCTATTAGATGATAAATCTGATACTCACTGCAGTCTCCCGCTAAGCTCCATATCACGCGCTCTTAGATTTCCACGTGCGACATCACTAGACAACAGTGTATGGAGTTCGAAATAGTTTGACTGAAAACAGATAGGCTATAAATAGCGCTGAGCATCCACCCGTCAGCGATACGACAGAAGACCATAGGAGGATATCAGGGGATAGGTTGTAGCGTTAGCGGAGACATATACGCTGATGTAGCAGGATGTCTATCTCCTTAACTATCAACATTTTTATGATAAAGTACATCATAGCAAAAGTTGTGCTTGGAATGGCGTATGTGAAAATACAATCAATTAAAAGATATCTTTCTTAATAAAGAAACTGTGGAACCTTTGGAATGTGATAAAAATTAGGATTTTCCCAAAATCGCAATATTGAAGGACCAGTCATGGACAGAATTTTTTTTATCATCACTTGTTGATATTTTTTTCCGTCTACTCCTTACATCTGCTTCACAAAACATCAATGATAAAATTTCTATCTGTAACAGTTTTGAAACTAAAATTCTCAAAGTAAAATAACCCTTGAAAAATATTAAAATCACCGAAAAATGTAAAGAATCTCTTTATGTCCACATATTTCCTTTAATATCAACTTTTATATAATAATGACCTGTAGTGAACTTGTTCATCTATCATTGTAGAACAGAATGCATCAAACAGATTTCTTTTTTGACATTTCCGTACAGAGTGGTGCGCCTTTGAACGTGACGCAGAAAAATCTTTTTTTTCGAAAGATTGTTTTTGAAAGTGCTTTAGCTCAAAAACCGCTAAAAATAGAGGGCAGGTTTGGGGGGTTCCTTTAAACAGCATTCCTTCAGCTTTCAAATGAGCTATATTATGCTTCTGTATGTATCGTAGTTAGTGAGGAGAAGATTTTCAAAGACGCGTACCGTCAAAACCGGAAAATTTCGCCAAAATTTCAGTTTTTCGATAATAGCAAAAAATCTATTTATACGGCCGAAAACCGCTTAGGGCATAATCGATGAGGAATGTTGTTGCCCACATTTTGGTGAAAGTTTTATGAAATTATCTCCCATAGTTACTGAGAAATTGAGGTTTGACGTTTTTTCCTTTAAGGGGAGATAACTCAAAAACGAAACCGAAATTCAAAAATCGCCACGGTCATTCACTAAGTTGAAGAAAAAGCTACATTCCCTGAAAATTTCATGAAATTCGGTTAAGAAGGGAAGGCTGTACATTTGACACAAAATCAGTACAAATAATAATAATAACTAGGATTGACGCGTCAATACTTAGGTCTTCAAGATTCCTGTTTGACCTTCACAAAGTGTTTGACCTTCACATGACTTTTTGTCTAAGAGGTAAACAGTAACTAATACATTATCAAAATGACCAAATTCCACTTGATATTCAGTGTTAAAGACTGTTCATAAAAATTAATCATGGTGGCCAATGTCAGCTATGACACCATTCTTCAGAGAATATTATTCCTAGTAGCAGAAAAAAATTTGGTTACAATATCTTTCACCGTTTTCGAGATACATGTGATTTAACGTTGTAATGTAAAGAAAACACTGAAAATTGAAGATTTGTTTACCCCTACTCCATGTTGGTCCTTCTATCTCCTTAACTATCAACATTTTCATGATAAAGTACAACATAGCAAAAGTTGTGCTTGGAGTGGCGTATGTGAAAATACAATCAATTAAAAGATATCTTTATTAATAAAGAAACTGTGGAACTTTGAAATATGCTAAAAATGAGGACTTTCTAAAAAACGCGATATTCAAGTACCGGTCATGCACAGAAAAAAATGTATCATGACTTGTTGAATTTTTTTTCTGTCTACTTATTACATCTGCTTCACAAAACATCAATGATTAAATTTCTATCTGTAACAGTTTTAAAACTAAAATTCTCAAAGTAAAATAACCTCGAAAAATGTTAAAATCGCCGAAAAATGTAAAAAATCTCTTTATGTCCAAATATTTCCTTTAATATCAACTTTTATATAATAATGACCTGTGGTGAACTTGTTCAACTGTCATTGTAGAACAGAATGCAGCAAACAGATCTTTGAAATTACATTTCCTAACAGAGTAGTGTCCCTTTGAACTTGACGCAGAAAAATCTTTTTTTTCAAAAGTTCATTTTTGAAATTGATGTAGCTCTAAAACCGCTCAAAATAGAGGGCAGGTTTGGGGGATTACTTTTTGCAGCGTTCATCTGGCGTTAAAATGAGCTATAGCATGCGTCTGTATGTATTCCAGTTAGTGAGAAGAAGAATTTCAAAGACGCGTACCGTCAAAACCGTGAAATTTCACAAAATTGTCAGTTTTTCGAAAATTGCAAAAAATCTAATTATACGGCCGGAAACCTTTTAGGGTTCAATCGATGGAGAATGATGTTGCCCACATTTTGGTGAAAGTTTTATGCAATTATCTCCCATAGTTACCGAGATATTGATATTTGCGGTTTTTCCTTAAAAGGGAGATTACTCAAAAACCAGATCGAAATTAAAAAATTGCCCTCGTCTTGCACTAAGTTAGGACAATGTCTACAATCCCTGAAAATATCATGAGATTCGGTTAAGATGGGAATGCTGTAGAACCTCCACAAAATCGGTACAAATAATAAAAATAATAACTAGGATTGACGCGTCAATACTTAGGTCTTCAAGACTTCTGTTTGACCTTCACACAGTGTTTGACCTTCACATGACTTTTTATCTAAGAGGTTAACTGTAACTAATACATTATCAAAATTACCAAATTCCACTTGATATTCAGTGTTAAAGACTTTTCCGAAAATTGATCATGGTGGCCAATGTCAGCTATGACATCACTCTTCAGAGAATATTATTCCTAGAAGCAGGCAA
Source organism: Steromphala cineraria (assembly GCA_916613615.1). Lineage (NCBI taxonomy): Eukaryota > Metazoa > Mollusca > Gastropoda > Trochida > Trochidae > Steromphala > Steromphala cineraria. Next base: position 9,712,177 of record OU744735.1, read on the forward strand.
AAATTTGGTTGAATTATCTGTCACCATTTTTGAGATACATTTGATTCAACGCTGTAATGTAAAGTTGACTGTTTCAGACCCCTGTATAATGTAATGAAACCTAACACTTTAACTATTGATATTTTACTGGTAAGGTATATAAGAACCAATGTTGGTCTTGGTTATCCACATACAAACATGTATGTTTTGTTTTGATAACTTTAAATAGAAATGGAGTAATGAAGTTTTGAACTTTATTGAAAACACTGAAATGTGAAGATTTTAAGACCCCTACTCTATATTGGTCCTTCTAGTTCCTTAACTTTAAACATTTTTATGATAAAGTACAACATAGCAAAAGTTGTGCTTGGAATAGCGGATTCCACTTGACATTCAGTGTTAAAGACTTTTCAGAAAAATTCATCATGGTGGCCGCTGTCAGCTATGTCAAAATGACCAAATTCCACTTGACATTCAGTGTTAAAGACTTTTCAGAAAAATTCATCATGGTGGCCGCTGTCAGCTATGACACCATTTTTCAGAGAATATTATTCCTAGTAGCAAAAAAAAATTTGGTTAAATTATCTCTCACCGTTTTCGAGATACATGTGATTTAACGTTGTAATGTAAAGAAAACACTGAAATTTGAAGATTTTTTTACCCCTACTCCATGTTGGTCCTTCTACCTCCTTTACTATCAACATTTTTATGATAAAGTACAACATAGCAAAAGTTGTGCTTGGAAAGGCGTATGTGAAAATACAATCAATTAAAAGATATCTTTATTAATAAAGAAACTGTGGAACCTTGAAATGTGCTAAAAATGAGGATTTTCCTAAAATCGCAATATTCAAGGACCGGTCATGGACAGAAATTTTTATTATCATCACTTGTTGATATTTTTTTCCGTCTACTCATTACATCTGCTTCACAAAACATCAATGATAAAATTTCTATCTGTAACAGTTTTGAAACTAAAATTCTCAAAGTAAAATAACCCTTGAAAAATGTTAAAATTGCAAAAAAATGTAAAAAATCTCTTTATGTCCACATATTTCCTTTAATATCAACTTTTATATGATAATGATCTGTAGTGAACTTGTTCAACTATCATTGTAGAAAAGAATGCAACAAACAGATCTTTAGAATAACATTTCCTAACAGAGAAGTGCCCCTTTGAACTTGACTCAGAAAAATTATTTTTTGCAAAAGTTCATTTTTGAAATTGATGTAGCTCTAAAACCGCTCAAAATAGAGGGCAGGTTTGGGGGATTACTTTTTGTAGCGTTCATCTGGCTTTAAAATGAGCTATAGCATGCATCTGTATCTATTGTAGTTAGTGACAAGAAGAATTTCAAAGACGCGTACCGTCAAAACTGTGAAATTTCACAAAATTAACAGTTTTTCTAAAATAGCAAAAAATCTATTTATACGGCCGAAAACCGCCTAGGGTGCAATCGATGAGGAATAATGTTGCCCACATTTTGGAGAAAGTTTTATGAAATTATCTCCCATTGTTACCGAGAAATCGAGGTTTGAAGTTTTTTCGTTTAAGGGGAGATAACTCGAAAACAAAATCGAAATTCAAAAATCGGGCTCGTACAAAACAAGTTCAGGATAGGTCCTACAATCCCTGAAAATTTCATGAAATTCTGCTGGATCGTCTGTTCAGAATCTTTGCCACAAAAAAAGTGCAAATAATAAAAATAATAATAAGAAAAACAAAGATAATAACAATAGGTCTTCAGACGTAGTCTTGAAGACCTAACTAGGATTGACGCGTCAATACTTAGGTCTTCAAGACTTCTGTTTGACCTTCACACAGTGTTTGACCTTCACATGACTTTTTATCTAAGAGGTTAACTGTAACTAATACATTATCAAAATTACCAAATTCCACTTGATATTCAGTGTTAAAGACTTTTCCGAAAATTGATCATGGTGGCCAATGTCAGCTATGACATCACTCTTCAGAGAATATTATTCCTAGAAGCAGGCAAAAATTTGGTTGAATTATCTGTCACCATTTTTGAGATACATTTGATTCAACGCTGTAATGTAAAGTTGACTGTTTCAGACCCCTGTATAATGTAATGAAACCTAACACTTTAACTATTGATATTTTACTGGTAAGGTATATAAGAACCAATGTTGGTCTTGGTTATCCACATACAAACATGTATGTTTTGTTTTGATAACTTTAAATAGAAATGGAGTAATGAATTTTTGAACTTTATTGAAAACACTGAAATATGAAGATTTTTAGACCCCTACTCCATATTGGTCCTTCTAGCTCCTTAACTATAAACATTTTTAATATAAAGTACAACATAGCAAAAGTTGTGCTTGGAATAGCGGATTCCACTTGACATTCAGTGTTAAAGACTTTTCAGAAAAATTCATCATGGTGGCCGCTGTCAGCTATGTCAAAATGACCAAATTCCACTTGACATTCAGTGTTAAAGACTTTTCAGAAAAATTCATCATGGTGGCCGCTGTCAGCTATGACACCATTTTTCAGAGAATATTATTCCTAGTAGCAAAAAAAAATTTGGTTAAATTATCTCTCACCGTTTTCGAGATACATGTGATTTAACGTTGTAATGTAAAGAAAACACTGAAATTTGAAGATTTTTTTACCCCTACTCCATGTTGGTCCTTCTACCTCCTTTACTATCAACATTTTTATGATAAAGTACAACATAGCAAAAGTTGTGCTTGGAAAGGCGTATGTGAAAATACAATCAATTAAAAGATATCTTTATTAATAAAGAAACTGTGGAACCTTGAAATGTGCTAAAAATGAGGATTTTCCTAAAATCGCAATATTCAAGGACCGGTCATGGACAGAAATTTTTATTATCATCACTTGTTGATATTTTTTTCCGTCTACTCATTACATCTGCTTCACAAAACATCAATGATAAAATTTCTATCTGTAACAGTTTTGAAACTAAAATTCTCAAAGTAAAATAACCCTTGAAAAATGTTAAAATTGCAAAAAAATGTAAAAAATCTCTTTATGTCCACATATTTCCTTTAATATCAACTTTTATATGATAATGATCTGTAGTGAACTTGTTCAACTATCATTGTAGAAAAGAATGCAACAAACAGATCTTTAGAATAACATTTCCTAACAGAGAAGTGCCCCTTTGAACTTGACTCAGAAAAATTATTTTTTGCAAAAGTTCATTTTTGAAATTGATGTAGCTCTAAAACCGCTCAAAATAGAGGGCAGGTTTGGGGGATTACTTTTTGTAGCGTTCATCTGGCTTTAAAATGAGCTATAGCATGCATCTGTATCTATTGTAGTTAGTGACAAGAAGAATTTCAAAGACGCGTACCGTCAAAACTGTGAAATTTCACAAAATTAACAGTTTTTCTAAAATAGCAAAAAATCTATTTATACGGCCGAAAACCGCCTAGGGTGCAATCGATGAGGAATAATGTTGCCCACATTTTGGAGAAAGTTTTATGAAATTATCTCCCATTGTTACCGAGAAATCGAGGTTTGAAGTTTTTTCGTTTAAGGGGAGATAACTCGAAAACAAAATCGAAATTCAAAAATCGGGCTCGTACAAAACAAGTTCAGGATAGGTCCTACAATCCCTGAAAATTTCATGAAATTCTGCTGGATCGTCTGTTCAGAATCTTTGCCACAAAAAAAGTGCAAATAATAAAAATAATAATAAGAAAAACAAAGATAATAACAATAGGTCTTCAGACGTAGTCTTGAAGACCTAATAATAAAAATTCGGATAAAAACAATAGGTCTTCAGACTTTCGTCTTGAAGACCTAAATATAGCCGCAAGCGGCGACAACAGGATTCAGCCGCATTAACAGCAACTTCAGTACAAAGATAAACATGTCAGGAATGAGTCCTGAAAATTTCATTTATTTATCTTTATGCATCAAGCTTTAGGAGCATTTTAAAGGAGAAGATTCGCTAAATCCAAGGGGTCCGGAAATTCTGAAAAGTTGAAAAATCCAATATGGCGGCCAAACCACGTGACCTACGACTTTGTCCTGATTGACTTTTTTGCTTAGAATGTCATTGTCCACCTCTATGTAAAATTTCAAGTCTCTAGGTGCATTTTGAAAAAATTTCCCATGTTAATTTTTTTCAGCCTTACGTTTGGTCATCTTTGACTCAATTTTGTTATCGTAAATGACTGTTCGCGATCGATGTTTTGATAGATTCCTAATGTATTGAACACTGTCTAACATTCCTGAAAAAATTGCGTAATTCTGAGTCCAACTTTTTGAATTATGGCCCTTTGAAAGTTGCACATTGTACTAAGTCACCCAACTTTGAACACGTATAGTGCAAAAACTATTTGAGATACAGTCTTCGACGCAACCAAACTTTAATGTCCAATGCCTCAGCTACAACATACCAAAGTTTCAGCTCTCTGTTGCAAGTATCTTCAGAGGAGTTGATCTTCAAAGGTGCATGGGGTCCGGAAATTCTGAAAAGTTGAAAAATCCAATATGGCGGCCAAACCACGTGACCTACGACTTCGTCCTGATTGCCTTTTTTGCTAAGAATGTCATTGTCCATCTCCATGTAAAATTTCAAATCTCTAGCTGCATTTTGAAAAAAAATCCCATGTTAATTTTTCGATTTTGGATTCGACCTTGACCTTTTACTTGTCGACCGATTCCACCCAAAAGCTTATTAGAGCCTCTTTTAATAGAGGGCTATCAGTGTACCAAAATTTACTGTTATAGCATTAGCCGTTTTGGCTGAATCGCGGGCACAAAAATCGGGGGAAGACAAAAAAAATAATAAAACACGCCAATAACAATAAGGATTCAGCCTGAAAGGCTGAATCCTTAAATATAGCCGCAAGCGGCGACAACAGGATTCAGCCGCATTAACAGCAAGTTCAGTACAAAGATAAACATGTCAGGAATGAGTCCTGAAAATTTCATTTATTTATCTTTATGCATCAAGCTTTAGGAGCATTTTAGAGGAGAAGATTCGCTAAATCCAAGGGGTCCGGAAATTCTGAAAAGTTGAAAAATCCAATATGGCGGCCAAACCACGTGACCTACGACTTCGTCCTGATTGACTTTTTTGCTTAGAATGTCATTGTCCACCTCTATGTAAAATTTCAAGTCTCTAGGTGCATTTTGAAAAAATTGCCCATTTTTTTTTAGCCTTACGTTTGGTCATCTTTGACTCCATTTTGTAATCGTAAATGACTATTCGCGATCGATGTTTTGATAGATTCCTAATGTATTTAACACTACACTGTCTAACATTCCTGAAAAAATTGCGTAATTCTGAGTCCAACTTTTTGAATTATGGCCCTTTGAAAGTTGCACATTGTACTAAATCACCCAACTTTGAACACTTATAGCGCAAAAACTATTTAAGGTAGAGTCTTCAGGTGAACTATCGTTTAATGTCCAATGCCTCGGCTACAACATACCAAAGTTTCAGCTCTCTGTAGCAAGTATCTTCAGAGGAGAAGATTCTCAAAGGCGCATGGGGTCTGGAAAATCTGAAAAGTTGAAAAATCCAATATGGCGGCCAAACCACGTGACTTACGACTTCGTCCTGATTGCCTTTTTTGCTAAGAATGTCATTGTCCATCTCCATGTAAAATTTCAAGTCTCTAGCTGCATTTTGAAAAAAAATCCCATGTTAATTTTTCGATTTTGGATTCGACCTTGACCTTTTACTTGTCAACCGATTTCGCCCAAAAGCTTATTAGAGCCTCTTCTCATAGAGGGCTATCAGTGTACTTAATTTTACTGTTATATCATAAGCCGTTTTGGCTGAATCGCGGGCACAAAAATCGGGGGAAGACAAAAAAAAAAATAATAAAACACGCCAATAACAATAAGGATTCAGCCTGAAAGGCTGAATCCTTAATAAAACACGCCAATAACAATAAGGATTCAGCCGAAAGGCTGAATCCTTAATGAATGAACGTGTTAAAAGTTAAAATAATCCAATTTCTCAATATATGTTGTCCTTGCTGTGACCTTGACCTTCGACGGATTGTAGCCAAAACCTTTTCAACATTTTATACTCTTCCAAGGATGATATATACCAAGTAAGAGCTTCATAGCACACACACTTTTCAAGTTATTGTGTTTACAAGGAATTTTGTAGTGATTTTATAACTCGTGACCTTGACCTTTGACCTTGAGAGTGAACATGTCCTAATGATTCCCTGGAAGTATAAACATTTACACTTGTTTTTGAGTTCTGAAAAGATTAATGGGATAAAGTTATACCCAAATTAGGTGCACATTGCAATAACTCATATCTCATGACCTTGACCTTCAAGGTCACACAATTAATGAACACGTTTTATTGGGTATAACAATCATGTATTGATTAAAAGTGTTCATAGTTAGAAGAAAGCATTTTCGCAAAACCATGCTAAAGTCATGACCTCGCTGTGACCTTGAACTTGGACGGATTGTAGCCAAAATCTTTTCACAATGTTTACTCTTCCAAGGATGATATATACCAAGTTGGAGCTTCATAGCACAAAAACTTTTCAAGTTATCGCGTTTACAAGGGCTTCTTAGAGTGATTACATAGCTCGGGACCTTGAAAGCGAACATGTCAAAATCGTTCCCCCGAGGTATGAGTAGTAAGTTATGAATAAAAGTTCTGGAAAGCTTAGTGGAAACAAGATGTGTTTGTGAAACACGAATGCCCCCGGATGCATCCTGCTCGCTGTGTCAAGGTCAAGGTCACAAGGTCAAATGTCATGGTGTCGTCTGAAAGGTCTCATCACAAGGGATCCATATGTCAAGTATCAAAGAGCTAGCTCTGACCAATCAAAAGTTATGACAAAGGTTAAAGTTTAAAATGCTCGCTGTGTCAAGGTCAAGGTCACAAGGTCAAATATCATGGTGTCATATGAAAGGTCTCATCACAAGAAATACACATGTCAAGTATCAAAGACCTAGCACTGACAGTATAGAAGCTATAGCCAAGGCTAAAGTTTTCTGAAAATGCTCGCTGTGTCAAGGTCAAGGTCACAAGGTCAAATGTCATGGTGTCATCTGAAAGGTCTCATCACAAGGGATCCATATGTCAAGTATCAAAGACCTAGCTCCGACCAATCAAAAGTTATGACCAAGGTTAAAGTATTTGTGGACAAACGGACAGACAGACGGACGGACGGACGGACGGACAGACGGACAGGTGAAAAACAATATACCCCCGGAATCTCCGATTCGGGGGCATAAAAAGTTATAGCTAGTTATAAGAGTGCGGCGGCGGCCGCCGATGGAAACTTCACAAAAACTGATAGCAGCACAGTCCTTAGACGGGGCTGTTAATGAGAGCAGAGACATTTGAAAGGTCATAAAACATTATTTTGTGAATATTCGGATGAGTGATTTCCACTTATAATTATTGGTAAATTTACTCATTTCATTATTTCTTTGACAGATGTATTTTTCCACATAGTAATTATCTGACAGTCTTTTTATAATTGATAAGATTTGGTATTGATTTTGGGATATTGCATTATATTTCTTTGCAGAGACAATGATTTGATTTATCAAAACATTGTTATATGATGAAATAAACCAAATAAAGTATTTTGAAATTATAATTTTTTTTTTTGATAATTATTTATCCAGAGTTCAAGCTCATTCCAAAATTTTGGGGTCACACTACGTTCCCAATATACATGACAAATGCTCTCAGAAGCGTCATTACAAAAGTTACACAAATCATTATCAACAAGATTCATTCGCAATAATTCCCTTTTAGTAAAAATTATTCTATGTAGAAAATCAATAAGTTTGACGTCTTTCAGTCCACGTGGGTAGGAATTAAAAATGTTATTCCAATCAAATTCAAACTCCTTGAATAACATTTCCCACTTGTTAAAAATATCGAGCTTTTCATTGTTAGAAATCATTTTATCGTAGAAAATTCTTGAACCATTAGTGGATTTCACGATATTTCTTTGGTAAAAGCTAGTGTAGAAATTGAAAATAGGAAATGTATTTGTCCTGATAAAATATTTCCAACCGTTGGGTAAAATGTAAAGTAGGTAATTATAATCCAATATTGTACCTCTAATCTTGTATTTTGATTGTAAGTTATCAAAGGGAATGAAAGCATGTTCATCACACAAGTCTTTTATTGTCATATTCCTTTATAAGCCCAATTTATAATTAAAATTCACCATTGGTAAGTTCACAGCGGGACTTCAAAACTTTTGAATCTAGACATTTAACAGCAGCAAGGAAGGGATTTAAAACAATGTTCATCAGTGGGCTCTGTTCTGAAGACCAAAAAATTGCCGTCATTGAGTAGGTGTTTACGGTCATATTCTTTGGCCGAGACACCATGAAGAACGAGACACCATGAAGAACGTGTTGTTCATTTCAAGCACGTGCGCCACGAAGTCGCAAATGCACGGATTTCTTGATGCCAGACTTTAGACAAAGTTATTCACTGTTTCGCTAGTAAGGAATAGCTCATAAGGCTAGCTTGCTTGTTATAGTTCTTCGTTGCGTGAGTGAGTGAGTGAGTGAGTTGGTGTTTAACGTGTTTTGAACAATATTTCAGTTATTAAACACGTGGATGTTGCCATCCAAAAGAGAGTAGACAGATCAGAGAGAAAGGGATCGATAGGATGAGGGAAAAGACGGAAAGAAAGGCATAGTAAGAGATAGAAAGCAGGTTTTAGAAATACTCACATTTGGTCTGGCTTCTATCCGTCGACCTGTCCAGCTTGGGTGACCCTACCAGGAGCATGGAAGCTCCAGCTGGCATAGCTCTCGGGGTCGCAGAAGCACACAAGCCACCACACCACGGTAAGGTAATGAGTCCAGTGGTGGTCTTCGTTGCGAGTTCTTGCTAAAAACACGTTAAATCCCAACTCACTCTACTAATTTATCGTTGGTTCTAGTTCTCTTTAGACAACTCATTTAACTCATTATAACAGAACAAAACAAAACACAATCCAAACAAGTGTGCCCCCGCCGCTTGGATATATATTGCGATAGAATTGTCACAATAAACAAATACTGTATTCCCGTTGACAATAAGTGATATGGCGTTAACAAGAGTGTCAAAAATGGTCAAAGTGCCGTTGTGAAGAAATTGGGTGAAAGGGTTCATGAGTTATCTCGTTAACAAGTGTTTCAAGAGTGGTCAAAATGCCGTTGGGACCTTGAGAATAAGGTCAAGGTCACCAAAAGTGACTGGTGTCTACTTAATCCCTCAATGTAGGCTGTGACCAAATTTGAGGACATTTATTGAATCGGTTGATAAGATATAAGATGTTTCAAAAGTGCTCAAAGAACTGACTGTGGTGACCTTGAAAATTAGGTCAAGGCCATCTAAAGTATTTGGTATATGCGTAGTCCCCACAATGTAGGCTGTGACTAAATTTGAAGACATTTTGTAAAACGGTTCAGGAGATACTGTGTTAACAAGAGTTTAAAAAGTGGTCAAAGTACCGTGGTGGCCTTGAAAATAATGAAGTGAATAATGAAACCCGAAGTGACTGGTGTCTGCGTAATCCCCCAAGTGAGTGCGAGTGAGTGAGATGGTGTTTAACGTGTTTTGAACAATATTTCAGTTATTAAACACGTGGATGTTGCTATCCAAAAGAGAGTAGACAGATCAGGGAGAAAGGGATCGAAAGGATCAAGTAAGGCTGTGACTAAATTTGAAGACAATAGGTGCAACGGTTCTTGAGATATCGCGTTGACAAGGATCCGGACGTACAGACGGACGCCGCTGAATACAATGTCCCCTGTTCCGCTTTGCGGCGGGGAACAAAAACATATAATGAGTACTAATGATCAGGACATTGTATTGTCTATCGACAAGGAAGCGTCTACCATTGTCGACTAACTACTTAAAAAGTTGGACCACAGTTATACCCACACTTTACAGCGTAAGCGCGGAGTATATAGCGTTCATTCTGTCCGTCTATCACATAACTTTGTCCGGAGCATATCTCCTAAACTATACAAGCTTTCTTTATCAAATGTTTTTCACTTCTCAACCATGAACCCTCGATGTGCCGTTAGGGGGTTAGACCAACACATATTTTCTTTTATGTTTCCATCGAAACATGACTCAAACAGTGACTCGATCTATAACCAAGTCCTCTGTCCGGAGCATATCTCCTAAACTATAAATGCTAGCTTCATCAAACTTAATGCACGAAACGACCATGATTCGTAGATGTGCCTTTCGGGGGGTTTACTAACAAATGATTTTTATTGTTGCGGTCTCCATGGAAATATGTCTAAAACAGTAACCCTTAGAGCAACTCTTATGTCTGGAGGATATCTCCAAAATAAAACATGCTATTTACGCTTTGGCCATTCTCTCCCTCACAGAGGCAGATTAAGTCTTGAAATGAAGGGAGGGATAGAATAGATGATGCCAGATTGAAGGCTATCAAACTTGGTTGTGCAATCAGCGAAGCTGTTCTGAAATCATAATTTTGGCAACTGTATCATGGCAAACGCATTGTGAAATGAACCACCCTTTCTATGCGAGAAGCGTTGTCATTTGATAAAGAAATAAAAAATGGAAAGTGATGCAATTTCTGTCAGCCAAGCGAAACTGCCGGAACCCTCGTATTTCGGCAGAGCCTGTATCAACGTTCCATGGCTTGATGTTCTTCTGTGGGGAGTGAATGCATTTTGGTGTAATAAGTTACATTGTCAAATGCAATACTTTCATGTCGTGCGCTTCGGCGACCCTGAGAGCTATGCAAGCTTGAGCTTACATACTCCTTGTAGGGTCACTCAAGCTGAACAGGTCCTTCTCAACTGCTTCCATCTCTCATAAGGCATTTCTTCCCGTCTTTTTCCCCTCATCAACCCCTTTCTCCCTGATCTGTCAATTCTCTTTAGGGTTGCAACGTCCACGAGTTGTACAGCTGAACAGTTGCCGACACCACGTTTAACCCCAACTCACTTACTCCGCTAGCATAGAGTCTTCGTTATATAGATCGGACGTCCTGGAGATTCGATAAGCAGGAGGCTCACTTGCTTATGTACAGCTGGAAACCAGATCTACCAGAGCATCTCCATTTTGTCCATTGCATTTCTCCAAATTTCCATGCCATTCTCGTGTAATGTTTTATGTATTATGTTGAGGGAAAGGTATTTATATAAGTCTTACGGCTTGTTTACTGATCCCTTTCACTGAATAAAATACGTTTAAAACATATGGACCCTACGGCCCTTAATTCTATGCCGCACTCAAACAAGAGGCGTAAAGTATCTACACGAAACATATTCTTACCGGTTGCCTGAATTCTCACTGTGCACTCGGCTTTATCCAGCTCGTGCGCCAGGGCCATGCTGCGGCGGTCGAGCGGTGCCCGGCTGAAAATAAGGTCTGGAAACAGCAACAAAAGGGAGCAGAGCCACTAAAGGACGCATCCCTACCTTCCCATATTCGCCAAAGAAACCCGTGAGAAGATCATTTGTAGCATCCATTTTTAGCTCATCTAGCGTGTAAGGCCCGATGGGCTTATGGCATGGCATGGTGTCCGGCGTCCGTCCGTAACCTTTGTGGAATTTCGACTTCTTCTCCAGAACCAAAGGCCTAGAAAGCTGAAACTTTGTGTACAGACTCCTCGGCTAGTGAGGATTATAAATTGTAGCTTTGGTGGCCCTGTGACCCCTAATACGGGCCACAGATGCCATGCCCTTAAAACCTATTTTCATCGTCTTTTCCAGAACCATGAGGCCTAGAAAGCTAAAAAAACTTTGTTTGCAGACTCCTTGACTGGTGAAGATCATAAATGACTGGTGAAGATTATAAATTGTAGCAACCATGGTGAAGATTATAAATTCTAGCTTTGGTGGCCCTGTGACCCCTGATAAGGGCCACAGGGGCCACGCCCTTAAAACCTATTTTCATCGTCTTTTCCAGAAGCATAAGACCTAGAAAGCTGAAACTTTGTGTACAGACTCCTTGCCTAGTAAGGATTATGAATTGTAGCTTTGGTGACCCTGTTTTCATCTTCTTCTCCTGAAGTATAATGCCTAGAAAACTGAAATTTGTTGCCTATATACTTAATTTTATGATTGGTGGCCCTGTGGCCTCTACAAAGGGGGAATCACATTGGCCACACTCAACAGCACAATTGATGATGAAGCTTGATGAGCTACAGAGTCAATGGCTCTATTTTTAACCAGCAGCATAATTGATGATGAAGCTTGATGAGCTACAGAGCCAATGGCTCTATTTTTAACCAGTAGAGAATGGGACCACCTGTTTTTCATAACTTGTAATCCGTAACAGACCACCTTAATAACGAATTTGGCCTACCTTGGAAAAGAGGTCACACAGAACCATAGTTTTGAATGTTACAAAAAACACCCCCACCCCTATCAGTCTTTCAGATTGCATCCGCACTTTTAATCGAAAAAAGACATGTTCAGAAGTACCTTGATAAATCCATCCTTAGAAAGTCCTTTGGAATCCGCCTCGAAACGTAAGGTCCCAGCTGCACAAACTGATTGATGGTCATGTCCAACACGTTTCTTGAATCCTGAATTCCAGGACTCGCTGATGTTGTTGGTTCTGCTTTCTCCTTCCAGAGTAGCTTGATTGACATTCCAGGTCTCTGGAGGAAACTTGGCCGGTACCCGACGCATTCTCAGGATAGGCTGCTCATCACTGTTGCGGGCTGGGAGTTGGATGCGTTTGTAAGTTCCAGATACATCGTATGTATCAAAGTAACTCACAAGGGCCTCAAGTTCTTCAGGTGAATTCTCCTTCAGGTATGCCATACCAGCACTGACACGGTTTAGAGGTAGGAATGCTAAGCCGTCCATCATACCACAGAAGTGGCTCACAGTTGGATCTTCTTTGTATGCTACAGTCAAACCAAGGTCTTGCACCTTTCACCAAGGATGCTCTTGACAGCATTCATAGATATGTCCGTATATAGAATTTTCACCCACGTGTTGAAATTAGGACCAAAACCAAAAGTGTCCAGAACTTGAAATAAATAGTCGTGGGAGACTCTGTCAAAGGCCTTTTCTTGATCTAAACATATAATTGCACATTGGAGGTTTTGTTGCTCAACATAATCAAGCACATTACGTATCAAATGAGTATTATCTTGAATAGATCTGCCGGGGACAGCGCAAGTCTGATCAATATGCACAATATCACCTATAATATTTCCTAAACGTGTGCATAGTAATTTAGACATTTTCATATCAACATTTGATAAGGAGATAGGACGATAATTTGTAACAATATCTGGATGATTTTCATCCTTACAAATAAGAGTAATATAAGAGGTTTTAGAAGAAGTAGGTAAAGTAGATAGTTCAAAGCAGAGTTCAAACACACGACACAAAACATCACCAAGTAGAGGAAAGAAGCGCACATAAAATTCCTTTGTAAGCCCGTCTGGACAGGGGGATTTGTTATCCTCCATTGCCTTAAGAGCTTTCAGAATTTCATCTTTTTAGCTCATCTGGCCTGTAAGGCCCGATGGGCTTATGGCATGGCATGGTGTCCGGCGTCCGTCTGTCCATCCGTCCGTCCGTTAACTTTGTGGAATTTCGACTTCTTCTCCAGAACCATAAGGCCTAGAAAACTTAAACTTGGTGTACAGACTCCTTGACTAGTGAGGATTAAAATGTGTAGCTTTGGTGGCCCTGTGGCCCCTAATAAGGGCCACAGGGGCCACGCCCTAAAAAGCTTTTTTCATCTTCTTCAGAACAATAAGGCCTAGAAAGCTGAAACTTTGTGTACAGACTCCTTGACTAGTGAGGATTATAAATTGTAGCTTTGGTGGCCCTGTGACCCCTAATAAGGGCCACAGGGGCCACACCCTAAAAACCTATTTTCTTCATCTTCTCCAGAACCATAAGGCCTAGAAAGCTTAAACATAGTGTACAGACTCCTTGACTAGTGAAGATTAATTATTGTAGATTTTGTGACCCTGTAGCCCCTACTAAGGGGGGAAACACATTGGCCACACCCTAAAGCAAAATCAAATAAACAGCCTGATGAGCTACAGAGCCAATGGCTCTATTTTTTAATTACACCCTCCAAAGTGTTCGAAATGTTCGAGTCAAGAGATGGTAAATCAGCAAGGAAGTGATTTGCAGTTAATTCATCAATGGGTTCAGATGAGAATAGATTGGAATAATAATTTTGAAAAACACCCATGATTTAAGAAGAGGTATAATACGTTTCGCCAGAATCATCAGAAATAGAATTTATTGTTTTGTTTTTGCCACTTCTGCTTTCCTTGCGAAAAAATGACTGGATGGTTTTTCGCCAAACTTAAGGTCTTTTGCTTTAGAGCGATTTAAATTGCCTTGAAAATATACGGTTTCAAAGTCATGTAGCTGACGCTTTTAATCCAAAATTTGCTTAGTATACAGTCCAGGATTAGAAGATTCAGCACGGCCTAAATCACGACATTGGGACTTAAGTATATTATGAACATTGGTCTCTTGAAGAATTGGAAAGTCAATAGATGCAGAATTAAATTTATGAGATAGAATGTTAAGTTTAGAAGAAGAATCCAGCAATCCATTACAATTATTTGAATAAAAATTATACATTGCGCTTTATAATGTAAACTTAAATGATATAATTATTACCCTGAAAGAGAAAATTGATTATTGTACATACATGGTAAACATGAAATGCAAACAAGTGATGAGAGATAAATACAGAAATTAAAGGGATAAATATATAATCGTAAGTCGGGGGCGGTCCATGTCGTTGTCTTGTGTGGGGGGGATTAAGGTGGGTTATGAGTAGCGCTCATGTCCTCTCGACCCTGATCATCTGAGGGGGGTTCACTGGAGTCCCTGACCATGTCTGCCCAGTTCCCCCCTCGCGCTGTGGCCCGTCTGTGGCCAACCTTCCAACACGCGAAGCACATTGGGAGGCGACCAGGGCTAGTAATCATCATAGGATGACCTGCAAAGTTCACTATATACGGGAGAGTACTTTTTTCCTCTCACTTAATTCCATGGTCACAATCCTTACCCCCGTACCGATTTGCATTCCATCAACTGTTTCACTTTCACTTCTAACGTCCAGAACTTTACCATATCTGGAAAAGTAGCTCGAAATAAATGAATTCCTGATCGTGTCATGAACCCAATGGATTCTTAGATTTACTGTTTGTGATTGATAAGCCGAGAAGCTGTAGGCTAGGCCATCGTATAGCACTGATGCTGTACGCTGCAAGAGTTGGCAAATAATTCACACAAGACCAACGTTTTGAACGTCACGAAGAAGATAGGATAGTCCTTTTGCTGATGACTCCAAACCGGAGGATTCTCTTCGAAACGTAAATGTTCCTGAATCTGTCAGGGATGGGCCCAGCCTCTACGGCTGCAACGTAGGACATCCTGAAGGAGTGGAGGCCGAAGCCACACCCCTTATAAATAAGGGGATGCCACTCGTAGATCTGAAGGAGGAAAAAGTAGAGTCACACAAAATGTCACAAAGCACGAAAAAGCCACAAACACCATCTCACCAAAGCTGCTGCTGCTTGCCAAAGAACAGATAGTTTTTTCGTTTTAATAAATTTATTACACAGAGAATATATACAAATTTGGACAGCAATTAGCTACTACCCCAGGAAAGATAAAAGAAAATATCACAGGGTGGTAGGGGTAGCAGCCTAACATATAAAATTAAAAGAAGAAAGGACAGCATAGTATGGAGAGATACATATAAAGATAGCACAAAACAGTTATTAGAGACTGCAACATAAAGATAAATAACACATTTTTACAAACACACACCATTCATACCTTTCATACAATAATAGATGATTAACAAAGCAGAGGATAATAGATGACAAAAAAGGTGGGGTTTACAAAATGAATATAAATAAAGGCCTCAAAAATTAATATAGGACAGAAACATGATATATATGCATTGATGTGAAAAAGGTATAAATAATATTGGCGAAAAATATTTACAAAAAGGCCAACAGAAAAAGGATATATAGCCATAACACATGGACCACAAGCATGTGGTATATGATATTACATACAAAAAGCCATGCATACATATTGAAAACTATGTACACACAAACATATATTAAAAGCATGACATTATATAAGCAATGAATAATTTTAAATATGAAACATAATTTTATTATCAAAGGTATTGATTTTACAGAAAAGGTTAGTTGATAGCCAGTAAGCAGAAAAGTCTGCAGAGAATAGACGAAAGAAGTCGACCCGTATTCTTGTCTTAAGGAGTGAGAGGAAACGCAAGACATTATCATTAACCAGTTAACCGTTTGTGCTCAAATTTATTTAAATTACGTATTTTCCAAATAGAATATTTACCCAAAGAAAGTAGATACACACAAACGGATTTTACAAAGGAATTTGGAATATGAGGAATTAACCCAAAACGGATTACCTAGTTACATTTTTGAATAAGGCCATTAGAGAGTAAATTTAACCACCGGAAAATAATATCCCACAAAACACAAACACATGGGCAATAGACAAAGAGATGATCTTCTGTGGCCTTTCAGTATGGAAATAAAACTATTTGAGACCGGATATGGATAGCATCCAGTCCCCCCTCCGAAACGGTTGGTACAAAATAGCACGTTTTATAGGTTCAGCCTTAATCTGCCAAATAAACCGAAAAGTCTCCCTTTGAAGAAGATTGACATACTGATTTGAAATTGGTGATACTGCACCACGGTACCACAGTTTAGATAAAGCCAAATTTGTTACACACTAACTGTTTTACCAAAAATAGACATAGAGCGTCCCTTATTGACATTTAACACTTTTCTAAATTTGGTAACTATGGGATCGAACTAATCGTCTTCACTGACAGCTTGTCCAGTAATAATTCCAACAATTTTGACTGCTCGATCCCCACCACTGGACTCATTACCTTATCGTGGTGTGGTGGTTTGTGTGCTTCGGCGACCCCGAGAGCTATGCCAGCTGGAGCTTACATGCTCCTGGTAGGGTCACCCAAGCTGGACAGGTCGACGGGTAGAAGCCAGACCAAATTTGAGTCTTTCTAAAACCTGCTTTCTATCTCTTACTATGCCTTTCTTTCCGTCTTTTCCCTCATCCTTTCGATCCCTTTCTCCCTTATCTGTCTACTCTCTTTTGGATGGCAACATCCACGTGTTTAATAACTGAAATATTGTTCAAAACACGTTAAACACCACCTCACTCACTCACTCACTGCTCGATCCAAGAAATACCAAAAGGGTATCTGATCTAGTTTTCCATTTACCAAGAAAAAATCCATTAGTTTTAGAATAGTTTAATTTGGAGCCAGATGCCTTGCCGAAATCAGCATAATTATCACAGCAAAAATGACGTCGTTTCCTACATTATGGAAACCAACAAGAAACCGTGTAATGGTGATATCCATTTGGTATCCATTCACGGAAACCATGTGTCTTGGTTTCCAAATAGTATCCATTTTGGATTCTATGAACTTTATTATTACCTTAACTGAAACCAACATGAAATCAGCAATAGTTATTTCATGTTAGTTTCCATTGCCTGAAAATAACAATAACAGTTTCCCATTGATGCATACCAACATGAAACCATCAAATGTAGTTTCATGTATGTTTCCATTTTGAGAAACTAACAAGCAAAGATTCCATATAATGGAAACCATAAAGAAATAATGAAATGTAGTTTCATGTCGGTTTCCATTCTATGAAACTGACCATTACAGTTTCCATTTAAATGGAAACCAACAATAAATCCTTAGTGTAAGTTTCAGGTCGGTTTCTATTTCGTTAAACTAGCAATCAAAGATTCCATCCAAATGGAAACCAACAAGAAATAATGAAATGTAGTTTCATGTCGGTTTCCATTCTATGAAACTGACCATTACGGTTTCCACCTAAATGGAAACCAACAATAAATCCTTAGTATAAGTTTCAGGTCGCTTTCCATTTCGTGAAACTAACAATCAAAGATTCCATCCAAATGGAAACCAACAGGAAATATTGAAATTTAGTTTCATGTCGGTTTCCATTCTATGAAACTGACCATTACAGTTTCCATCTAAATAGAAACCAACAATAAATCCTTAGTTTAAGTTTCAGGTCGGTTTCTATCTCGTGAAACTAGCAATCAAAGATTCCATCCAAATGGAAACCAACAGGAAACAATGAAATGTAGTTTCATGTCGGTTTCATTTCAATGAAACTGACCAATACGGTTTCCACCTAAATGGAAACCAACAATAAATCCTTAGTTTAAATTTCAGGTCGGTTTCTATTTCGTGAAACTAGCAATCAAAGATTCCATCCAAATGGAAACCAACACGAAATAATGAAATGTAGTTTCATGTCGGTTTCCATTCTATGAAACTGACCAATACGGTTTCCACCTAAATGGAAACCAACAATAAATCCTTAGTTTAAATTTCAGGTCGGTTTCTATTTCGTGAAACTAGCAATCAAAGATTCCACCCAAATGGAAACCAACAGGAAATAATGAAATGTAGTTTCATGTCGGTTTCATTTCAATGAAACTGACCAATACGGTTTCCACCTAAATGGAAACCAACAATAAAATCCTTAGTTTAAGTTTCAGGTCGCTTTCCATTTTGTGAAACTAGCAATCACAGATTCCATCCAAATGGAAACCAACAAGAAATAATGAAATGTAGTTTCATGTCGGTTTCCATTCTATGAAACTGACCATTACAGTTTCCATCTAAATGGAAACCAACAATAAATCTCTAGTTTAAGTTTCAGGTCGGTTTCTATTTTGTGAAACTAGCAATCACAGATTCCATCCAAATGGAACGCAACAGGAAATAATGATTTGTAGTTTCATGTCGGTTTCCATTCTAAGAACAGATGTATCTATCTTTTAATTATTCACTTTTGAATAATGATTTCTTTGGATTCTTTTATATTAAAATTTATAATTCAGTCACTTTTTTATTGTAATTGATTTTGTTTTACATTTGGATCAAAATATGTTATGGTGTTATTAGAATTTAAAACCATTTATATTCAAATCAAAATGATAACAAATGTCAAATTCATGTGTTTTCAATCTAAATTTCTAAAAGTTCATATTGAAGTGGTAAAAAGCCCAAAATCACATAAATTTACATAGCTGAGTCATGATACGTATAACATAAAAGTATCAGAAAAGAACATGACCTGATTGACGCAGTGAACAGTGACCTTTTCTTCACAATTTGCTATACTAAATATATTGACCCCATCGTATTTATTGATAAACTGGACAAAATAAGTTAAGGATTAGACTACAAATGTATTTATAAAAAATAGTTCATAAAAGGGTGATTTCATGAATACATCATTTTTCAAAATTTCATTATCTACAGATATCCCTTATCAGTTTGTCCCTAAATTGGAAAATTGTCAATTCCCCCAAAAATGTCACAATTTCAGTGATTATTTTAATATATTGATATTTTCTTTCATGGTACATGTACAGTAAATTTTCAAATGTATATCATTATCGACATATTTAACAGTCTTTGAGGAAATCACTCTTAGTGTTTAAATAGGGCATAGACTAAAATTTGGTCTGTAAAACATTTTGTAATCAAATTAATGAAACTTCTTGGTCTTGTGGTTCAAGGTAGACTTGGATAGATATGGAGATTTATATAGCGCACATATCCAACCACTCGTGGTTGCCCAAGGCGCTTAGATTCTCCCCTGGTCAATGGCATTCTTTCACCGTCCAATCATTTTTCCATTTCAACTCCCTGGGGAGTATTCAACAGGCATCCATATGTGGCGCTCAGGTTAGGGACCATTCTATGCCTCACAGGGTACCCACAGGGTACACAGTTGGGTGAACTGAGACACATGGTCACAGCAGTTTGTCCAACACTGCTGAACGCTGATAACCGACAGCGTATGCACGTGCTCATGTATCCACCATTCAGCCACTGACATGAATTCGTGGGATCTTCTATGTGCGCAGTTTTTGATGCACTACACACTAGGGCTCCAGGGTGACACTTAAAGAGTTCTAACAGAGGTGAACTCTAGGTTTTTTACACCTTGGCCTGGATGGGATTCGAACCCCTGACCTCAGCAACGTGAGACCGATGCTCTTGCCAACTGAGCTATCCCGTACCCCAGAGGTAGACTTACTGAATAGAACATAGACTGTATTAAAGACTCCTATTTATACAGAGTCATGCAGCTATAGGAATTATTTTGTACTTGGCGGCAATTTAAATGTGTTAAATGACCGCCAGTAGTTTTCACTAAAACCGTGACACAATATTCTGCGACTACAGATAAATGGTTCATATATAATGAAAATTTGTATCCTCTAAAGTAATTTTAAATTGCACTAACTTTTATTATAAATGGTATATTTGAAAGAATAAAATTGGCCAAAAACATGCTACAGCCACTTTAATGCTTCAAATGTAATGTTTTTTTCCTGTTTCATACCTATACTGGATAAGATGTGCTTATATGGTCGGATACATCCTTTTGATCTTTAATTCAATGCGTTCACTGAGATAACTGTCAGAATCAGATGGCCTTGAACATCTCAACAAGGTTAAAGCTCATAATAAAGTTGTCGTTATATTTCAACTGTGTGCCTTTGAAAGGAATACTGATGACATGATAACATGAACACTGACATTACCGTTCAATCACTGAAAGAAAACTTTTAATAGTATAAACATAGCTACGGATATTCGCATTTTGCTCACTTCCAACGGGTTTGGATTTGTTTGGTTGTCGCAAACTGTTCACAATCATGATTCCTTTATTCAAATTTTCAGACAACGTTTATTAGATATATTTATTCAAAATTGGTCAAATACGCTAGAAAATAGTTCACGGTACACGTTTTACAGAGAATACAAATATACTTTCGAACCAGATAAATATCTATCGTTACATCTCCCTCTAAAATTCCGAAATATTCTCATTAAATTTAGAGCGGGTTTGTTAAAATTAAAATATAACTAGATTAGCGTTTGCGGGATACCGCAAAAGCAGAGCAGCCCCGGAACTTTGGGTTTCGCCTTACCCTGTTCCGCCTTTTACAGGCCTCACCAAATTGGAAATTTCTCGTGACCTTGACCTTTGACACTCAAGGTCACACAATCAATGAACACATTTCATTGAGTATAACATTATTGTAATGAAATAAAGTGTTAAAAATTAAGTTAATCCATTTTCTCCATATATGTTGACCTTGCTGTGACCTTGACCTTCGACAGTTCGTACCCAAAACTTTTTTAAAATGTTGTACTTCTCAAGAGATAATATATACAAAATCTAAACTTCATAGCACAAAAACTTTTCAAGTTATTGTGTTTACAAGGAATTGCAATAACTCATATCTCATGACCTTGACCTTTGACCTTCAAGGTCACACAATAATTGAACCCTTTTTATTGAGTATAACAATCATGTATTGATTAAAAGTGATCATAGTTAAAATTAAGCATTTTCGCTAAACCATGCTTAAGTCATGACCTTGCTGTGACCTTGACCTTTGTCAGATTGTAGCCAAAACCTTTTCAAAATTTTTTACTTTTCCAAGGATGATATATACCAAGTTAGAGCTTCATAGCACAAAAACTTTTCAAGTTACCGTGTTTACAAAGAATTTTGTGGTGATTTTATAACTCGTGACCTTGACTAATGATTCCCTGGAAGTATTAACATTTAGACATGTTCATGAGTTCTGAAAAGCTAAATGGGATAAAGTTATACCCCAATTTAGTGCATTTTGTAATAACTCATATCTCATGACCTTGACCTTTGATAATTGAACCCTTTTTATTGAGTATAACAATCATGTATTGATTAAAAGTGATCATAGTTAAAATTAAGCATTTTCGCTAAACCATGCTTAAGTCATGACCTTGCTGTGACCTTGACCTTTGTCAGATTGTAGCCAAAACCTTTTCAAAATTTTTTACTTTTCCAAGGATGATATATACCAAGTTAGAGCTTCATAGCACAAAAACTTTTCAAGTTACCGTGTTTACAAAGAATTTTGTGGTGATTTTATAACTCGTGACCGTGACTAATGATTCCCTGGAAGTATTAACATTTAGACATGTTCATGAGTTCTGAAAAGCTAAATGGGATAAAGTTATACCCCAATTTAGTGCATTTTGTAATAACTCATATCTCATGACCTTGACCTTTGACCTTCAAGGTCACACAATCATTGAACACTTTTCATTGAGTATAACAATCATGTATTAATTAAAAGTGTTCATAGTTAAAATAAAGCATTTTCGCTAAAACATGCTTACGTCATGACCTTGCTGCGACCTTGACCTTTGACGGATTGAAGCCAAAACCTTTTCAAAATTTTTTACTTTTCCAAGGATGATATATACCAAGTTAGAGCTTCATAGCACAAAAACTTTTCAAGTTATCGCGTTTACAAGGAATTCTTAGAGTGAATACATAGCTCGTGACCTTGACCTTTGACCTTGAAAGTGAACGTGTCAAAATCGTTCCCCCGAGGTATGAGTAGTAAGGTATGAATAAGAGTTCTGGAAAGCTTAGGGGAAAAAAGTTATAGCTAGCAGTACGAATGCGGCGGCGGCGGCGGCGGCGGCGGCGGCGGCGGCGGCGGCGGCGGCGATGGAAACTTCACAAAAACTGCTAATGAAGGCCGCTGACAAGGCATAGATCCGTTAATGAGGATTTGTCCATTAGGCAACTCGGGTATTGAAAATGAATATCACATTTTACTTACTTGTCCTGATTATCCCACTATTTGTAAACTATATTTCACTTCAAACATGAGAACGAGTACGATCGATTTAAGAGTTTCCTACAGACAAAAAAATATCAGTAACAAATTTAAGTTACTATCTTTATCATGCGTTTGAAGAAAGAAAACGTGCATGACACTTTGGTAATGAGTTAAGGGTTGAGAAAGCATAAATCAATTTTACCATACCCACCAATACCACAATTTCTTAGCATCATCATTTGATGGCGAGTTTTAACTATTGTCGCGTAGTACATATATTTGCACTGTAGATGAGGGGTTCTAAGAACCGAAGTCTAATGATAGAATTCTGTCCTGTTCTGTCTTAATTATAATATGAATTTTGGTTTAAATATAAACACAAGGCCTTGTCAATATATCTGATAAAGAAGATTGCTCTCGTAACCATGCCAATTAGAAAAACGCATTTTTTAGATATATTAAACTTTTATCCAGACAGACAGATTGTTTATCAAAGTTCCACCTCTAGACAGGCAATTAAATTTTTTTTTTAGAAATATACAAACTGAGCCATCCTTTAAAGGGACTATTTACACATAAATAAAATTTACAAAATTAATCAATTAAGTACATATATATACCTTAATAATTTATACACGATATCAATTGTAAAGTTGACAGAGATTTGCTCCAAGCGAATTTGATGCAACGTTACATTATAATAACATTCGGTTTTTATACTTAAAAGACCAGAATAAGTACAGATCTTCACGACTTCCGGTCATGCCTATGAACGGGTAAGACGTGGGTAAGAGCGTCTCCCACTAAATCCTCAAACATCCACTAGTATGTCTAAAACGAGAAAACAAAACAAGTCGAAAAAGGATAAAGAAACAAAGATTATTTATCACCAAAATTAGACGCATTTGTGGTAACACGCTCAAAGGAAAAAGTAAATATTGAATCTTCACAAACTACGCCGTACGGCATGGCTGACAAGATGGCGACGCCCATTGAAAGCTTCAAAGATATGTCGAAACATATTCAAGAATTGTTTACAAAACAAACAGATGACATTACAGAGCAAATAAATGAGGTGAATTTGACTCTAAAATCGAAGCTATTGTAAAATCCATCCAAGTTAAGGAAACAGCCATATCGGAAAACAAAACAGAAAAAAAAGAAATGAAGACCGAAATCGAAAGCTTGAAACGCAGCTTGCTGAGACAGAAGCCTATTCGAGGAAAAACAGTTTGTTAATCTATGGCATCCCCGACCACCGTGACCCAGCTACGGCAGTCACCGAACTTTTTTCGGAAACTCTCCATATAGAGAGCTCCGCTACCAAAAGGTATGATAACATTCATCGGCTCAATAGAACCAGTACAGACCCAGCAAATTTCTGACCCGACATGCCGAAACCGAAAGCTGTTCGCTTTGCCTCGGCGCTCGACAAGCAACGAATATTTCAAGCCTCAATGAAAGCAGGGAAAGAGTTGAGAAAGTCGAAGATTACTATAAGGACTGACCTACCGGTCATCATGAAGAAACAGCGAGGACAACTCGCAAACATCATCTACAACCTCCGAACCACTGAGAAATGCCAGACTCGGATACTGGAAAAAGGACATTACCCTCCGTCTGGAGAAGAGAAGTTCGCCAAAAGAACCTTGGTGCATCGTCAAAGTGTT